>JARYHS010011408.1:266558208-267147566 GCA_031002005.1 Vandiemenella viatica | reverse complement strand
TGCTTCGTCCTAAGCATTTTTTTACCTTCTCCTCTGATCCATCAGCTCCAAAATTTCTTCTGTGATCCAAGGTTTTCGGGCAGCTTGTTCCCTAAAGCCTAATGTTTCTTTACCAGCTTTCATTATTTCGGTCTTTAATGCATTCCATTCGTCCTCGGTTGAGCTCCTTTCACAGTTACTTCTTAGACCTAAGTCTACCATTTCTGCAAATTTTTCTCTGTGCTAGATTGTTTCAGTTTATTCACTTCCAGTTCTGCTTATCTGCTTCCTTATTCGCTTGAATTTCAGCCTGCACTTATTATCAAATTATGGTCGAGTCTATGTCTGCTCCTGGGTACGCTTTACAGTCTAGAACTTGATTCCTGAATCTCTGTTTGACCATGATATAATCTAGCTGATATCTGCCTGTATCCCCAGGACGTTTCCAGGTGTATATTCTTCTTGCATGGTTCTTAAACAGTGTGTTCGCCACTACTAGCTTATATCTTTCACAAAATTCTAGCAACCTGCTTCCTCGCTCATTTCTTTCTCCTAGACCAAAACTTCCTACAGTATTCCCCTCTTTTCCTTCTCCCACTATTGCATTCCAATCACCCATGATTATTAGATTTTCCTCCCCTTTCACATATTGGATTAATTCTTCAATTTCAGCGTATATTTTTTCTATTTCTTCGTCATCTTCCTGTGACGTTGGCATATACACTTGTACTAATGTGGTTGGGACGGGCTTAGTTTCTAACCTCATCAAAATAATCCTGTCACTAAACTGTTCATAATAACTCACCCGTTTCCCTACTTTCTTGTTCATTACAAATCCTACACCAGTGACTCCATTGACAGCTTGTGTGCTAATTATCCTGTGTTCCCCAGACCAGAAATCCTGTGCGTCCTTCCATTTAATCTCACTAATCCCAACAACATCTAACTTAAGTTGTTCCATCTCCCTTTTTAAGTTTTCTAACCTACCTGCCCTATTCAGACTTCTAACATTCCACGCTCCGACTCGTAGAATGTTTCTATCCATTCTGATGACTCCTCCCTGAGCAGTCCCCACCCGGAGATCCGATTGGGGGACTATTTTACCTCCGGAATATTTTACCCAGGAAGAAGCCATCATGATATATGTAATTTGAGAGGATTACATGTCCTCGGGATACCCTTTGGGTCTTTAATGCAGTGGTTTCCCGTTGCCTTCTGCATCCCCATGCCGTTGATCATTTCTGATTCATCCGCCTTTAGGGGCCGTTTCCAACCCCAAGGGCAAGAGGGTGCCCTGAACCACTCCCCGCTCTTCCCCTCCTTTGGAGGCCGTTGGCAAGCAGTGGGTGATTCCTTATACCGGAATCTTTCAGTCGCCAGAGCTCGTCCGTGCAAACAGGGTGCACCATGAAGGAGAGGTTGACATTTGGTTGGAAAAGGCTAGTATAGCCTCTCCCAAACCCTTACACCCCAAAGGATCTAAAAGATGCCAATGGACGTAGTTTTCACCAGGTTATGTATTAAGTAATTCCACCTCCCTATTTTTCTGGCGATTGTTACATCACATACCTACCGCACTAAGCACTGTGCTCCTAGTTGACGAGATTTGATACACTCCATTTTTGCAAAACACCACTTCTTAAGCGTGACTAATACATTCCAGTAATTGAACTATAAATACACGTACTTAATTACTTGTGTTGTTTTGATGATGTATTTTATCATTAAAACAGGTAATAGACGTAATATGCCATTTAAAAAGAATGTATTACATTAAATGGCCTATGAAAGAAAGAACAAGACGAAATTCGCCAACAAGCTGCTGAAGATTCACTTCACTAAAGAGGACTGCTGATTTAGTTTAGTCACCACAATGACCTTGGCCTTTATGTCAGTGTTAATTTCATTGAAATTAAAGACATAATATTTATGGTTTATTTCAAGAGCTGTTAAACCCAAAAGAGATGAGGGGGAAATCTTTTGTGTTTGTTATCATCTTAGATGTTTCGCCGAGCGTGGTGGTGTAACGGCTAGTGTTCTGGCCTCGCATTCGGGAGGACGGCGATTGGAATTCCTGTCCGGGCATCCAGAGTTGGGTTTTCCATGATTTCCCAAATCACTCCAGGCAAATGCCGGGATGCTTCCTTAAAAAGGCCAAGGCCGAATTCCTTCCCATTCCTTGCCCCCATCCTTTCCCCTCTCTAAAGACCTAGCTGTTTAGAAACGTAAAGTAGTTAAAAAAAAAAATAGATGTTTCAACTTACGTTTGTCATTTGGCACATCCTTTCCATGTCTGAAGGTGCCCCAAGAATTTCCTATCCAAGTTTCCTCTAAACAATTCCATTTATTTCTATGTCTTGCATCCATCTTGCCTGTGGTCTTCCAGTTGCTGTCTTTTCCTTCTCAATATTCAATAGTGCTAACTTTGGCATTCTCCCTAACCCATCCTCATGATATGCCCCAGCTACTGCATTCTTTTTTTTTTTTTTTTAAGATCTCTTCCAGCGCTTAAGTTTTAAATATGTCTCTAATGTTTTCATTTCTGATTTTATCCTTTCTTGTGTGGATCTCTATTCCTCTGAGAAAACTTATTTTTCACATCTGTAATCAGTATCTCTGTTCGTCTAAGTACAGGTTTCATAGATATAGGTTAGTTTTGGCTGATAGTATTGTTTATAAAGCAAGATTTTTAGTTTCTCACTATGTTCCACCTCCAAATTACAACTTTATTCTCATGATACTGTTTTTCCATTCTTCCTTATTCTCTGCCCTAATTTTTTCCCTCCATTTTCTGTTGGTAGTTACTTTATATCCCAAATACACAGACCACTTAACCTATTCCAATTTCTTGTTCCCTAGTAACACATCTTTTGATGGGCCAGTGTTTCTCGTTATTTTGATTATCTTTTTATCTATTATCATCTCAAGCTATGTTTTTCACTTCCTTCCACCATTATCGTCATTTTCTTTCCAGATTCTATTCTGACTCCTCCCATATAATTTTATCGTCAGCTTATGCCATCACCTTTAACCTCAATCCTTGGACTTCTGTGATGACTTTGTCTAAACAAAACAGGTTCAGTACACTACCTTGCCTAGCTCCACTTTCTGTGTGAAACCATTCAGTGTGTATGCTATTTATTCACACATAATTATCACACTTATTATAAATGTACCTTATCAGTTCCACAATTCCTTTATGTATTCCTCTTTTTTTTTTAAGCTCAACTATAACAAATCCCTTAGAATCCCAAAGAAAGAAGATGATATTGTAGCCTTGCCATATTCCCACCTTTTCTCTATGATTTGTCTTTGTATATAAATTGATTCTACTATTGATCATCCTTGTCTAAATCCATAGTGTTCTTCTATTTCCTCTATTATTACTTTTATTTTGCTTAGGATAATTTTTAATATATTTTCTGGCAGTGTCCTTGTAGTTTTATTTACTCACTTTTTTTTATGAATTCAGCATTATTACTCCTCTCCTCCAGTCCTCCAGTATTTTTATTTCTTTTCAAACTCTATACAATCATTGCATTCCCATTGCTACTGCTTTTTTACCATTTCATTTGTCAGTTCATCTATTCCTTGTGATTTCTAATTTGGAATTTCTGTCATTGCTATTTCTAGTTTACTAAGTTCTTCAATTTCCCTTTCTACAGCTTTTTTCACTCTCCTGTCCTCTGTTAGTTTCTTCAGTTCTTCCTGAGTTTTTGTCCATTTCTTCCAACAGGTCATTGAAGTTTTTCTCACTACTTCCTCTTTCCATTTCACTTCACCTGATGTATCCAGTAATTTGGTCAGCATGCCTCTATGGTTTGTTTTATTTCTTTATGCCCCATATAGTTTTTTTTCTAACTTCCTTTCCAGTTTATCTTCAATTTCTCTGTTAATTCATACCAAAATTTATCATATTTTTCACAGGCTTTTGCTTAACATTTCCTTTCTATTCTTTCTTTAAACCACTCTCTCCATGCTGTGTTCTTTCTTGCAATGGCTTCTGCTATATGCTCTTTCCACCAAGGTGATTCCTACTCCTTCCTCTCTGCTGCCTTTACTGCTTTTGTTCTAAATCTTTCCATTATTCTTCTGCTCTTCTTTTTCGTTCTTTGACACTTTGGCCTTTATCTCTTCCTGAAATTCTTCCTTCGTACTCCTATCTGACAGTATCCATCATTTGATCCATAGGATCCTTTTGTTTGTTGCTTTTCATAAAGTCTGCCACAACCAACCTCGGATCTTCTAGTTTCACTCTTGTTATGACTTTTTACTTCTCTTAATTTTGTGGGAAGGTATTTGCTGATCAATGTATTGTCTATTAGGGTTCTATTCTGACCATCCCAGCTGTATTTTTTGAACTTGTGGGCTATCTCTAATCTCATTCTGTGTTTTGTCAAGAATTAATGAGTTCTGCGGAAATAATTCTAGATGATATTCTCCCTCTTTATTCCTTGGTTCTTCACTTGGACTTCCCATGAAATCGTCATACACTATAATGACTGTAGCTACTCTTACATTTAAATCTCCTATGATAATAATATTTCCTATCCTGATTTCTGCATATGCTTGGGTGATATCTACTACATCCCCATTTTCTGTGATTGACAGTTTCAGTATCCTTCCATTGCTGGAGCTAAGAGTTATGAATTTTTTTGCCCGTTTGTCATCTAAAACAGATGTTATGCCATTGTGCCCCTTGTCTAGTTCTTCAGACCACCAGAGTTTGTACCCTTTTCTATTTTCTTATAACCGTGTCCTTTCCATTTTTTTTCAATTAATTCTAGTATATTTATGTTCCTCTCTTCCATTACACTGATAACTTCCTGTTATTCCCCTTTAATGATAAGATGTTGATTACTCCAACTCGTAATTCAGACCGAGTGTGATGTGTGAACGGTTAACGTTCTGTCGTCACATCGGGAGGACGCCGGTTCATATCCCCATCTGGGCATCCAGATTTGGGTTTTCCATGGTTTCCCCAAATCACTTCAGCCAAATGCTGGGATGCTTCCTTCAAAAAGGCCATGACTGATTTCCTTCCCATTCCTTGTCACCAGTCCCATCCCGTCTAATGACCTCGCCGTCATTGAGGCGTAAAGTCATAAGTAAAAGTTAAAAAAAAAAAAAAAAATGTTATTCAGTTTGTGCCCAGGTCATTGTCTGTGACATCCATTCTTTCTAAAGCTATGTTTGGTTTTGCGAGTGAGATCAATCCACTATCAGCTTCACTGTCATAGCTTCACCATGATTTATTTGTGACACTGATAAAGTAACACAATCTAAGTATTTACATAGGTAGAAATTTCACTATCTAGTTTACTAAAACATAACTGCTTAGTGTCCAAGTAATCATAAAACCACTGTTTACCATAGAGGATGAGTCCTGTGGCATCAAGACATGGAAAAAAACATGCACACACACAGAGCATGAAATTTTCAGGCTTATAGTCTTCTTCAGCAATACAATAAAATTGCTGTCTGATGGAAGCTGGAAGCAGGCTGGCAGCTTATGGTGGGGAGAAAAAACAACATTGCATGAAATGATGATGGGGATTAAAAGACATAAACCTGAAAATAACTAACCCTAGGTGACAACGTCAAATGCTGGTTGCGATTGTTTGCCGACGATGCGGTTATCTATAGGGAAATAAGGTTCTCTGATGAATGCTTAGAAATTCAGCGTGATTTGGATGCTATTTTCTATCACGTTAATTGCAAAAAGTGCAAGGCAATGCGGATAAGTAACAAGAAGAATCAGTTTGTTCACGAGTACAAAATAAACAATTCAGCTGTTGACACGGTTGATTCCGTGATGTATCTGGGGTTGATAGTACAAAGCAACATGAAATGGGACATGCACATAACTTCCGTCGTAGGCAAGGCTAATTCTAAATTACAATTCATAGGTCGTATTTTGAGGAATTTTAATGCTCAAACAAAGGAGATAGCGTATAAAACACTAGTGCATCCACATCTGGATTACTGTTTGTGGGGTTTGGGATCCGTATCACAAGGTTCTGATTGACTCAGTTGAGAGGGTGCAGAGGAGAGCCGCTAGATTCGTGACTTGTTGTTACAGCCCTTATGAAAGCGTCACAGAATTGATACATAGATTGGGCTGGGATAGTTTGGAAGACAGAAGACGTAGCTTGCGTTCGAATTTATTTATGCGAAAAAATTTAAATTTCGAGTGCAATGAAATACTTCTTCCGCCAACCTATTTAGGTCGCAATGACCGGAGGGATAAGATTAGAGAAATAAGATGCCGTACTGATACTTATATGTATTCCTTCTTTCCTCGCACTATTCGGGATTGGAATGGGCCGGTTTAGGATTGGTGCTTAGCACCCTCTGCCACCCACAATGTTTGTGATTTGCAGAGTATGAATGTAGATGTAGATGTAGATAGAAACCAGTTGCAGAAATGAGGCTGATGTCAGCCGAAAGTATTTTCTTATCTTTTATATGGGAAAAAAACATATATGTATTTTATGAATCACTCCCTGGAGAAGAACAAAATGGGTTTTCGGAAGGGTAGATCATGTGAAGATGGTTATTTCACACTGAAGATGCAAATTGAGAAAAGGAAATAATTTAATCTGGAAACATACCTGGTATTTATTGATTTCAAGAAAGCTTTTGATACAATTGACAGAAGAAAACTTTGGAAAATTCTGGGTGAAAGTAACGCCCCACCATATATTATAAAATCAATTCGAAACATTTACAATCACAATATAATTGCCGTCAGAACCACACAACAGCTGTCGGAATGGAAACCCATTAATGGAGGCTTGAGACAAGTGTGTTGCTATCGCCTCTTTTATTCAGCATACATATAAACAAAATCGTTAGTGACAGGTTACAAAAACCCCATGGCAGAATCGAAATAGACAGACAGACCAACCTGGACACATTACTGTTTGCAGATGTCCAAGTGCTTTTTCCTGAATCAAAAGATGGCCTGCAGAGGTTGGTATATAACCTTCATAAAACAGCAAAAGAGTACAGCATGGATATTTCCATTAAAAAAAATAAAATGTTATGGCCTTTGTCAGAAAAAACCACAAAAGAATCAAAATTTTAATAGAACACCCCCATAGAACAAGTAGCAGAATTTAAATACCTAGGTTACAACCTCAGCTGCACCCTAGAAACTGATATGCAACAAAAAAATCACAAAAGTTATTGGAATAATAAATAGCACCTTCAGACCATCTGTTCTTCAATGGCACACAAGAATCAGGCTATATAACACCCTGGCTAAACCTCCCCTACTTGTACGGCAGCAAGGCCTGGACACTCTGCATAGGTGATGAGCGGAGGCTATTGGCGGCTGAGATGTAATTTATGAGGAGAACAGCTGACTACACATTACGAGACAGAAAGAGATCTTATACAATCCTTAAAGAACTCAAAGTCAAACTGGTTCTCCAAACTGTGCAAACCTTGTAAGGTACATATTAGCTCGCCAAAAGGATTTCCAGTAGCTCTCCCCAGTAGTAATATACTTTTAGTTTGATTTTGAAGTTGCTTATGTAGGAGATAGAAATTTAATGTAAGGTAGTTTTCAATTTGAATGGATTTTCCTGCATTAATTTTCACGACTAAAGCTCACTGTAAGAATAATTTTTAAGTGTATTCATTATATCCGGACTCCGGAAACATTTAATTGAAGAGATTTTTTTTTTTTTTTTTTTTTTTTTTTTTTACATTTTAACCCACATGGTTAGGAAAGCTAAAATTTAAGATTCAAAATAACTTTGAAATGAGTAAAGTCACAGCTGATCTCTTATCACTAGCTATAGTCAACACTGTCTAGCATATTTTGAAAGTAAAATTAACTAATTAGACCAAATTTAATTACTACTTTTAACTAAGAGAAAAAAATTAATGTTTTTACCTAAAAGGAACAGAATTGAGAAATTTATATCAGAAGGTAGCCTGAATTGTAAGGATTACGTATATATAGTGGTTTCTGTAAAAAAATTAAGCATCAGTTAGATTATTAAGATTTTGGAGATATTTTGTCATTAATTGTTGATGAAGTGCATCAAGTTGCGGCAAGCTTATGACGTAAGAAACTACAAGGTTAATCTGATAGAAACACTTTTGAAGGTTGAATTAAATCACAATAGATAGAACAAGGGATCAGGAAGTCCATGTAGTAATGGCAAGTTAAACCACCTAGTAATTTGGGATATATTAATTTTCAAAAGTTCTTACTGATGTCATAGAAAGTGAAAAGTTGATAAAAGTACTTTTAGCCATCTTGAAAATTCCCCGTCTTTCACCGATTTTTAAACATTTAACATTGCTCCAAGCGGGTAGTTGTTGCGGTACATTGTAACATGCCGTAATCGTTATATCACCTAGTTAGGGGGACTTTGTGAGTGTTTGTCTTCTCGAGTGAATGTGCTTAGCCTGTCAGTCTTCCATGGAACAGTTGTAAGAGAACTTTTTCAAGAATATAAGTAGTTCGAGATCAAAAAACTGTGTCAAGTGAACTTATTTACTGTACCCTTCGCATTTGGGGTTTATAATACAAATTCGTGGTGACAGCTTTACTAAATATTAAGGTACCAGAAGGCTACACAGGTCATGAATTTAATTGTTCACTGTTTAGGCAAAGTGTTGCTAGCTCACCAGCAATAGCTTTCCACCTAACAACCTACAGAACATCTTGGACAAACCATATACTAAGGATGAAGACTGACTGGATCCCACGAAAATTTCTCCAATACCATCCCAGAGGCAGGTGAGATGTAGAAAGCCCACTTAGAAGATGGATTGAGATTGTAACAGGCCACCAGGCCTAACACTGGATAGGAAGGAGAAGACAAATTATTAATGTTATTATTTTTTTTGAAATTGATGTTAAATACTACTAAAAGATTAACAGGTGCGTAAATATGAAACCGGAAAAAATACACCCTTCTCGCGTAAAAATGGTACAAAGTACCTTATTTGAAGTATTTCCCATTGTTAGATATACATTTTTCCTATCTCTATGGAAATTTATGAATGCTACGCCAAAATTTTTGTTTCTCTTTTGACGCAAATCAGTCATTGAGTCATTTTTATACATTTTCATAAGAAGTGAAGTGCCGCTCAGCGAGTGTGTGTCCCATCAATGTAAAGAGAGAGTTATTGGATGGAGCTTAGTCAGGTGAGTAAGCCTCATGCATCAGTATCTCCCAACTAAGCGCTTCAGTCATTTCCTTGACCAGTTTTGCTGTATGTGATGGTAAGTTGTCATGAAGTAACATGACTTTGTATTGCCTTTTCTGGTATTCTGGTCATTTTTCCTGCAATGCTTGATTCAAATTGATCATTTGCTGTTGATAAAGTTCAGAATTAACAGTTTCACCAGGTTTTAAGTAGCTCGTAATAGATCACACCATTTTGATCTCACCAAACACAGAGCATTGTCTTCATTCCACAGCGATATGGCCCTGACGTTAATGTTGATGGTTCAGCTGGAGTTACCCATGATCTTTTATGCTTAGGGTTCTTGAAATATATCCACTTTTCATCACCTGTCACAAATCAATGGAGAAACGACTTTCTTTATACCTGGCGAGCAGCATTTCACAAGTGTTTTTTTTTTGTTTTTCTTGGTGTCTGCCAGTCAGTTCATGTGGAACCAATTTCCCAATCTTCTGGATCTTTCCCATCACTTTTATACGTGTGGAGACAGCTTCCCTTTTTACATTTAATTGATCTGTGAGTTGTTCTTGCATTTGGGCATCATCTTCATCCAACAATGCTTGAAACTCGCTGTCATCAAACTTATTTAGAGGTCTTCCACTGTCTTCACTTCTCACGTCAAAATCACCACTTTTGAATTTTTTAAACCACTCAAAACACTGTGATTTACCAAGAGGACGCTCACTGTAAGCTTCAACAAGCATTTGATGCCATTCTGCATCACCTTTCTTTAAATTGTAACACAAAATCAATGATGTCCACAAATTGTAGTTTCAAGGCTCAAAACTCAAAATGTTCAACATTATTGAAAACTACACTGTCGTATGAAACTTTTATTGTTGTGGGTTAAAAATGGCTATCAGATGTCGAAAAAAGAAAATGGTGACAATGATGCAATCTGATGGTAACTGCATTGATAGCTAGAGGCATCTATTGGGAAATTCCGGTTTCATATTTACACACCTGGTAGCTCTGGTGAATGATGGTTCTGTGCAATCATTCAGTAAATCAGAGAAGCACCTTCATATTATTAGAAATGAGGAAGACCCAAAATTTGAAATAGATCCTCAGAAAATTATGAAGAAATTAAGAAATCAAAAAAGTGCAAAGGGGTTAGTGTAGATAATAATATTACAGATGTATTAAAGGTAGTGAGATACAATAATGTACCTTACCCTGAAATATTATTACCAGAGGAGTTGAAAAGAGCGATAGTAATACTGGTTCATAAAAGGAGGGGAAACAAAGAGGATTAAAAATTATAGGCTAATCAGTTTGACATCACTGATAGGTAATATAATGGAGAGAACAATATGCCACATCAGAAGTGTCTGTTAGGAAATAAATTGGTTTTAAAATTGAAAACATAGCTTTAATGAAGGATATTCATGGGAATCTCAGACAGTAGACTGTATTCAAGATACTTTAAATGAATTGAACAAGGGAGGCCAAGTTGATAGTGTAGCACTAGATCTTTCAAAGGGTTCTGACATAGTGAGCCATTAAAAGGTTTTAAGTCAAAAATGTGACTTTCTGGGTTGAGGAATTCTTAAAACGCAGGAAGCAAATCAATAAAATAGTTAATGCAGTATCAACAGAGGTGGAACTGAATATAGGAGTGCACAGCATAGTGATTTGGGGCCATTGCTACTCATTATTCTAATGAATGAGTGTGTTAACAATTCACAGTTAGGATTTAGATTATTTGCAGATGACATAATGGTATATAATGGGATCAAATTGGGAGAAACTTATGAATAGCTCTTATGTTGGCTTAGGTAGAAATCTAACTGATTAGATCAAAGTGAATTGAAATGCCAAGAGGACCAGAATTTCTTGTCATAAGCTTGAAGTGCAAATATTTTAGCATAATATTTGATAATGAACTTGACTGGCTTAAACACTTTGAGCAGGTGGTAGGAAAATTTGTGAAAATCTTTCATTTACTGGAGAGGGTGATTAGGAAATATATCAGAGGAATGAGGGTGCTGTATTACAAAACTTTGGTCAGACCATTGCTTGAATATGGTGGTGTAGTTTGGGACTCACATTTTGTATATGAAATACCGGAGTTCGAGGGACCACAAAGGAAAGCAGCTAGATATCTGGAAATAAATGCAGGACCCTGTCAGTAACTGATATGATAAAGGAGCTGGATTGGGAGTCATTGAATGATAAGAGAAGGATGCTGGGGAGTGTACGATGTGTATGTTGGTGATGGGGCTTGGAGGAATATTAATCAAAGAATTAGGTGTTTTGCATGGAAAGTAAAAGATGGCTTTGGGAACAAGCTGGTACTCATTTTCTTGTATAAGGGACTGGTAAAATTTATTTGAGGATAAGCATGTCAGAGATTGGAATAAATTACCATAGGAAGTGATGAATAATTTACCATTAACACTGGAGGAATTTAAAATTCATTAGTAGTAAAAGTAGATGGGTGAAGGAATTAAACACTCAAAGCACATGCATATGCATAAGCAGTAATGTTAAAAAATAAGAAAATTGTAATAAGGTGAGTAGGGAAATCGTCACAAAACATGTGTTCCATTGCAATTAAATTCAATGTAACAGTGACTTTAGGTGTGTAGTGACATCCAAAGCAAATAAATTAACTTGCAAATATGTGTCAAAATGATTGATGTTTGGGGTTTGCTTCTTATAAATACTGGCGAAAACACCAATATTGGACTTTTCGTATCATTTGAGTATGAAACCATATATAAGTACCAAATTCCCTGTTTTTAGGATCTTGGAAAATGCAGTGGAATTATGGTGATGGATTGTTGTAGGTAGTAAAAAAGTTTGAATTTCAAAAAATTCTGAAGTAAGGGGAGCAACGAAGTAAAGTTTAATATATTAGTTAAACTTTAGTAAGTTCTATCTATAATAAAAATATGAGGGTAAGTAAAGATGGTGGTAGAAAGAATTTCCCGTTTCAAATGGACAATATACGATTGCACCAATTTTATATTTTTTATTATTATTATTTATTATTAGAGGGTAAAAGTGTATCTATAACTATGTGAAATAATTGAGTGAGTGTGAAACAAAAGTGGTTAAATTTTCATATACATAATTTCCAAAACTAAAGACAGGTACAAAAAAAAAATTGAATGTGTTTAATAAACTTTCTGATCATTATTATTCTTGTCACAAATAACAGTTAAAAATTGTAGAAATTAACTAGTTTAAACACAATTTGCCCAGTATTTTACAACCTCAACTACATTCAGTGTTGCTTCAAAACAGATCATCATCATTACAAAATCATGTGCACAATCTATGCATAGTAGAAGTGTGAAACATCTGGCACAATCCAGACGAGAGATATTTAAGTACAAAAATGGTTCGAATCGCTTCCAGAAAGGAATAGGTAGTGCTTCTGTTGATTTGACTTGGCAGGTATAACTGCTGTGTCCCTAGATAGAAGCCTGAACAAACATTTTGTGCAGGTTATTGTCTAGTATAAATAATAAATCTGTCTATTTGTAAGGTAACCTAAAATTTCGTTACTTTGTAACCAAATTTGTTTAGAGAGCAGCGAATTCATTTAAATAGTGCTGCAGATCAGATTTAAGTCATTTGCTTAGGTATTTCAGGCATATTTCAGATTAAACAGTTATAGAAAATCAGAACATAGTATTAACATATATGGTATATCGGATTCAGAATATTTCGTAAAAGTAAATGTTACCTTCATTCTCAGACCTATTTCAGACTATAACTCGTAAAACGAGCTAGGAACTTTGCCTGTAGAGATACGAGACTTTGGAATTTGGAACCAGTAGGAAAATTTTATGATGCATAAACACATTTAAAATTCTAGAAGCCACAATTTGGAAGATAGAAAACAGTATAACGTAAAAGAAGCATGATTGTTGATTACATATGATATTCAATTTTGAGAGAGATAGCTAAAAGTTAAGGGTTGTTTTCGGAGGTTCTAATGGAAATGATAGTCTGCGTCAGGAAGGAGAAATAGTGAAAATTAGAAGGGAAATAAATTCAAAGGAGGTACTATGTTTAAATTGAAGAGGATTGTTTTCTAGGAATGACACTTCAATTGGTTTTGGAATTTATGCTACAATTATGCAGATATCTGAAAATGAAATAATTACAATTTATATGGTTGCCGCCAGAGGTCTTGTAAGAATTCCAACTAACAAAAGGAAGGGGTGAAATTATAAAACGATGAAAAAACTATCAAAGAACTGTTGTTACAGTTAGAGAGTAATGATTTCTTATAGAAAATGGTACATAGAATTGTTTAAAGCATGTTTCAGAGCTGTAAATTAAATATTTCAAAATATATCAATTTTCAAAATTAAAAGTCATGTAACAATTTTAGTTCACCCTGTTAGAAAATATTAAACAAGTGGAATTTGGTATCAAATGAAAGAGGAACAAAAGTAAATCACCTAAATGTTGTTTCAACTTCATAGCTTTAAAACTTTGAGAGTTATGGACATTTTATAAATTGGAAGAAAATAATTCTTTACAGCCAAAGTATGATAGCTACGAAAATTTTCATCAGGATTGAATTTGACTTTTGAAAGTTTAGCTATCTACTGTAAAAATTTCAGATCGATAGGAATTTATTTAGTGACTAAAGATTTTCTATGTCACAATGTGAACACGGAATTACCAACATTCTCACGGTCTGGGAGGCCATGCTTATAAATGCTAGCCTCAGGTAATACTCGTGGCAGTTCATGAAAATCAGTTGGTCAGTAACCACGCTCCTTTGTGGCATGCCTGCGCGCGCTTGGCTAGGCTGGCGGTAGCAACCTATGTAGAATACAATAGTTTCTGCGGCCAGCTTTGAAAATTATCAGCGTGCAGAGGATATAGTTGCTAAGCCTCACATGACTGTAAACAGTTAAGGGGTTAATGAGGTTGGCCTGTCTCGATTTATTTTGGAAAGTAGTTCAATGGCTAAGTTTGTGTCTTTGTAAAATTTTTGAAGAATACAGTGATTTAATATTTCTTTGGCAACAGTGACTTTAATTTCAACTTACCTTCCCTGATTAAGGTTATTCAGTTAGATGGTGACCAAGTTTCAAGCACAAATGAACTACCCAAAGGCAACACAACACGGTTGCAGTTGAGATATAAGTGTTTAATACAAACCCAACTAAACATTTGTTTCTTACATAGTTACAGTATCTTGTATCTTCCTTTCGACAGATTTCCTTTAGCACTGATCATCTATGCCCATCTGCCCAGAAGTGAAATAAATTTTTAAATGCCATATTGTAATTATTGACTTTATTGGGGAAAAAAAATCCACAACGTTATAGTTTAACTTGTTACAAACAGGAAGAACAACAGAAACGACTGATGCTTCTTCAGCTGTTCCATAAGCAGAATTATATTAACCATACTAAAGAAAAAATAAAATTAACCATCCAGCAGCTAAATATGGTGGAGAATAAGAGAAAAGAGGAACTAGACCAAACTGAAATGAAACAAAAACAGTTTCAGGATGTAATAACAGCCTTAGGTCACTTGCAGGACTTAGCGCAGCACAAGGTAAGAAAATATTGCTAAAGCTCAAATAATTTTTTTTTTTATTTATATTAACTTATTTGTGGTTCCATATAAATATGCAGGTTGTTTGTTAGCAGCTATACATCCTCACATGAATTTTTTCTGTTCAGCTTTACTGATTAGGAGAATTCTGGTTAATTGCTTTACAAATGGTTCTTCAGTCTTGTTTATTGTTAATCCAAAAATAATATTACTTTATTGGTCTAGGGCCAAATACTTAGTACAAGGTATGGTCCACAAAGTGTCCCAACATATTTTCATTAGACATTGTAACATTTTAAGGATCAACCACCCAAATGCATGTAGCCCATGAAACATTTCAAATCACCACTAACTAATTAATTATTAGCTATTAATGTTTGCACAAACCTAAGTCACACATTCTCAAATATGGAATGTTCAGTTTTAAGGGGAAAAAATGAAGTTTAACAGATTAATAACTTTACTATAAATATAATGAAGTGATGGGGTATTCACAAAAATGAAAATTTACAAGTTCAAAAGGAAAACTTTCAATGAGCTCAAATAATTAAATAATTTTCACCTATACCAATAAAAGAAAAAAGCCTTTATTTCGATTTCCTTAATAAACTGAAGATTGCATGTTGTAGTTTTCTACTGTTAGAAGGTACGCATTAGTTCACACATTCAGTGTTAGAAGTTGGTTAATTCAACAAATTAAAAGTTAGAATTGGCATTCCGGCTTGGGCTTAAGATCGAAATACTGCATCACGAACGAAGGCGGTTGGTGCAGAGAAAGAAAGAAATAGGGACACAGGGTATACGACGTTGCCGCATTTCCAGCAGGAGACGAGCAACGTAGAGAGTGGAAGAAAGTATAGTAATTACACTACTACTTCTAATATTACTGCTGTGTAATGATGATAAAAATAATAGTATGCATTTTAGCAGCGCTTTATGTGCTAATACTATTAAGAAAGTCAGGAATGCCAGCCACAGCAAACAATCAACAGTCATATAACCACAAGTGCTGGATTGTTGCTGAATTTGATTGGCTACTGGCATAGCGATGACGTACCTGCGCAGAGCCTTGCTATACTGGGCCACCTTTGTTCGTGATGTGCACTATAATTTAGAAACTAAGTAAAGCATTTTCAAACAGAAATATACACTTTTTGTAAATTTCTGTAGTATTATGATGAAAAATGATTCAATGCATCTATCTGCTCATGCTGATGTAAGAAGACTGACTAACTTCACCAAAAATAGGAGGCTACATAAATGTGCTAGTGGGCTGTCCCAACAATGAAGCAACAAAGAACTGAACCAGCCATTGTAAGTCAAATAACGTAGAACTGATTGAGAAACGTTGTTATTCTTTGTAGGAAAGTTGAAATCATCCAGACAGAATGAAAAATTTAAGTATTAGTGTGGATCAATAAGTAATGCACAACAGTTGGTGTAGCAGGAAGCTTAATAGGTTACTCACCAAGAAGGTATATTTGAATGTTATTTTTTGATAGTCGCCAAAGCTCTCAACAAATTTCTTCCAACATGGCACACATTTGCTAATACCTTCTTTATAGAAGTTCATACTTTTTGTCATCTTCACACAGTAGACTTTGATATCAGAAGTGAATTGTATGTTGGTGAAACATGATATTCTTATAAACTAAACAGACTGTCCACATATCTAGTAAACTTAGCAAATTATAAACATATAAACTAAAGAGAGATAAGGAAACATTAAATAAAAACCTCAGTCTGTGATGTAGGAATACAGGAGGAGATAATTTAAAGCTTTTAGCATTCTAAATAAATTATACAGTCATAAACTTGATATTAAAAGATGCTTAAAGGTGGCCATACACGATCGCTCCATTTGGATGTCATCCATATGGATGACATCCAAAAGCGTAGCACATACACAATCATTCCATCACTCCAGTCAGCCACGACAATAAAAAAAAGAGGCAAAGCAAGCAACAATAGGTTGTCAATTTGCTATACAACAATCTAGTTATGCCAAGTAGCTACTTAAATAAAATGAGCCCGATTAATTTTAAAGGATATTCAGACTATCGAATACTGAATAAAAATCCTGAGAATTAAATAAACGTCCAAAAAAGTGCGTAATTATGAAAAATAAGCTCTGTGATATTACTAAATACTACAAAATGATTATAAAACAGATTTATTAAATTGAAATAGTTTAGCAGGCTGAAAATAGTGACAGGTATGTCAAATGTAGTAAAACAACATATTTTAAACAAGTAGGCTCATATAAAATTAATCTTATCATATTATGTGATCTTTTTAAATAGAAGACCGCAAAAAATTATATTTTTTTCCCAACACGGTTTCTCTGTTGGTGTTTATGTCTTTATTTTTAAATAATATTAGCAATTGATCTATTGCCACATTTATTTATATTTTGCCATGGTAGTCAGGATTAGAGATCCTACCAGCATAGTAAGTCCTTATCCTTCTCAATAATCTCCAGCACAAAGTCTTATTGAGACGACATTATATTAAAAAAAATGTAATAGAGAAAATAATATCGTTCTGTTACTTAATAATATTTAAAACTGTATATTATTTTCAATTCTACATTCAAAATAATATTTAACCTGTAGCAAAACAAATATTTCTATAGCAGATTCAAAACAAACAAAAAATGGTACAATGTTGCATAGTGCACTCAAGGCACCGATGTTGTCTGCTCGGTGGTCGGCGACAGATTGAGAAGTGTTTGGACCATGGTTTCGGCATACACGATTCCGACTGGAGTGATGGCTTGGTGTCCGCTCCACGTGGTTTTCCCCACACACCGTCAGTTGGCTTGATGGCATGATGGACGAAACTGATGGATATTGGACTGACTGGATATCCAAATAATCCTGTCACTCCACGTCATCCACATCAGTTTCCCCACACACAACGTGATAATGGAGTGACATCGCTTCATTTGGGCAGATGAGCGATCGTGTATGGCCACCTTAATGTCAAAATCAAACTGGTGTTGTGTATTTAAAAACTGAAGCGATTCAAATTAAATCATAGGGAAAAGTCACAAACACTCTAACTGATAATATAGTTAAAAAAAGAAAAGCATTTTAAATTATTGTTTGTATGGTCAGATAATTTTATTTAATAAAATAAACGAATTACAATATTTATGTGCCATATTCTTATGATGACATAATCAACAGGAGGGGTGCACAAATGAAAGCAAATAACCTATACTAAATGGAATTTAATGATGGCAGTACATTGTTAGCACCGAGGAAGATCACTGATAAAAATTAGAGCTAGTAAATATATCCTAGATATCTTTTTAGAGGGACAAATAACTGCGACGCTGTAAATAAAATAAATGGAAGATTGACAATATGAGGAAATGATAGCTAAAATTAAATAAAGTAAAAATACAGTAACAGTTTGAAATTAAGTTTCAAGGGTGAAAAAAAGGGATTTTAATGTTTAACCTTGTTAGTGACCTTGACATGTGTCAAATAGAAATAGAAATTTGTGCAAAGTGTAGTGAAACTGATTAATACAAAAATAATTAACTTAATATAATTATTTATTTCATTCATGTGCAAAGGAAAGTCAAATTACAATCAATACTCACCATAGTTGAAGGGAGCAACACGAAATAATATACAAACACAAAAAAACACTATTTCGGGGCTAACCCTTTGTCAAGCATAGGTCAACACAGCCACACACAGAATTAATTCTGCATGTGGTTGTGTTGACCGTGAGGCTTGCGCAAGCTCAGCCAAATGTTTCTTTCTACTTAACAAAGGGTTATCCCCGAAATATTGTGTTTTTTGTGCTTGTATATTATTTTGTTTTGCTGCTGCCCTCCTGCCTTCAGCTTTGGGAGTGTTGGGAACATTTTATCTTTCCTTTCCACATAAATATCAGCTCCCAGCAGTTCTTTCACTCCGTTGTTACTGATATTTATTTCATTCAAATAGATATAATTAAAGGATTAGAATTTCCATGACAAATATTTAATAAACTTGTTTTGGGTCCCTTGATATTCACTGGCCTTTCTTAAAATCACTTGACTTGGAATCAACATTAGAATTACTAAGTGATAAAGTTTGTTTAATTTAGATGTTGCTTCATGAAGCAAGAAAGAATTTGATCTTATAAATCAAATTATCAATATCAAACCTGCAATCTTTTTGGATAAGAAGTAATCCAACCAGAACCCATTTAGACTGTACAATGGATGTTGGTTTCCAATATAGTTCTTGATTAAATGAAATAGTTGTTAAATTGAATCTATCATCATTTAAAATTACATATTAATTATTTCTGATTGTAAGAAGATAAATGCCAACCCTAATTAAATACTATTAAATTTAAATCAAAATATAATACAAAAGAAGAATGCCCATGAGTGAAGCATGAACGAATAAAGAGTGAAGCACCTTACAAAAACAAGACATGAATAATTAAATAGAGCATTCAATTCCAAGATGAATGATACAAATTTCATATAAAACCATACATAAATAAGGGAGATGTGATTTTCTGAAGTTCAAGATTTCCAAAAAGTAAAATGTAATTCGGGAAATGTAAGTTTACAGCCAAATATGTTGACATAACATTTGATAATAACCTCAATTGGGCAGGAAATATTGGACATGTAGTAGGAAAAGGTTTCAAAATCCTTCACTTGTGAGAGAGTGATGAGGGAATTTTTACAAGAGAAGTAAAGGTATTGGATTACAAAACTTCGTGTCAGACCTTTGTTTGAATATGGTGATGTGGTATGGGACCAACATTATGGGTATCAAATAGAGGATTTGGAGGGGGTGCAAGGAAGGGATGGCAGGTTTGTCTCTGGAAATTACTGCAGAACAGAATTAGTAACCGATATGATTAAAGTGCTGGAATGTGATTCATTGGAAGACAGAAGGAAGGTGAAGAGAGTCATGAGAGTGTACAAGGGTATATTGGTGATGAAGCATGGAAAGATATTGGTGTAAGAATTAGAAGTAATGCATGGAAGGGAAGAGATGACTATGACCACAAGGTGGCACTCTATTTCAGGCACAAGGGTGTGTGAAGATTTTCTTTTGTATGTAAGGATATCAGATATTGGAAAAAGTTACCAAGTGAATTGATGGATAATTTACCAAAAACATTGAAACAATTTAAAGTTAAAATTTGTAAAGGGCATAAGTAGGTAGGTATAGGAAAAGTGGAAAAATGGGTGCATAGGGAAATTGCTACCAGAATGTGTGCTCCATCGCAATTAAATTAAGTAGATAAAATAATAAAGATAGCCACAGAACCAAGACATATGTCAAATTAAAAAGAAAATTGAAAGGAATCCAGTGATGTAAGTACGAGGGTCGTTCAATAAGTAATGCAACACATTTTTTTTTTCTAAAACAGGGGTTGTTTTATTCAGCATTCAAATATGTCATGTTATTTCCCAATCTTTTAGTTACACAACACTATTTTTCAACATAATCTCCATTCAATGCTACGGCTTTACGCCACCTTGAAATGAGGACCTCTATGCCTGCATGGTACCATTCCACTGGTTGATGCTGGAGCCAATGTCGTACTGCTTCAATAACATCTTCATCATCCATGTAGTGCATCCCATGGATTGCGTCCTTCATTGGACCAAACATATGGAAACTGACAGTGCGAGATCGGGGCTGTAGAGTGGATGAGGAAGAACAGTCCACTGAAGTTTTTTGAGTTCCTCTCGGGTTCGAAGATTTGTGTGAGGTCTTGCATTGTCATGAAGAAGGAGAAGTTTGTTCTGATTTCTGTGCGTACGAACATGCTGAAGCCGTTTCTTCAATTTTCGAAGAGTAACACAATACACGTCAGAGTTGATCGTTTGACCATGGGGAAGGACATCGACCAGAATAACCCCTTCGGTGTACCAGAAGACTGTAGCCATGACGTTACTGGCTGAGGGTGTGGCTTTAAACATTTTCTTGGTAGGGGAGTGGGTGTGGCGCTACTTCATTTATTGCTGTTTTGTTTCAGGTTTGAAGTGATGAACCCATGTTTCATCACCTGTAACAATGTTTGACAAGAAATTGTCACCCTCAGCCTCATGGCGAGCAAGTTCCGCACAGATGGTTCTCGTTTGTTCATTATGGTCTTCGGTTAGACATCAAGGGACCCAGCAGGAACAAACCTTTGAATATCCCAACTGGTGAACAATTGTGACAGCACTTCCAACAGAGATGTCAAGTTGAGCACTGAGTTGTTTGATGTTAATCCGTCGATCGTCTCGAATGAGAGTCATTGCACGCTCCGACATTGCAGGAGTCACAGCTGTGCACGGCCAGTCAGCACGTGGAAGATCAGACAGTACTGCTAGACCTTGCGGCGATGATGACACACGCTTTGCCCAATGACTCACCGTGCTTATCTCCACTGCCACACCACTGTAGACATTCTTCAAGCGCCTATGAATATCTGAGATGTGCTTGTTTTCCACCAAAAGAAACTCATTCACCGCCCGTCATTTGGAATGCACATCCGTTACAGATGCCATTTTAACAGCTCCGTATAGCGCTGTCACCTGTCGGAAATCAATGAAACTATACGAGACAAAGCGGGAATGTTTGAAAATGTTCCACAAAAAATGTCCAGTTTTCTCAACCAAATTGGCCGAGAAAAAAAATGTGTTGCATTACTAATTGAACGACCCTTGTACTTTTGCGAGTAATTAAATACTTTAAAAATATAGATAAATAATGATATTGAGGAAAAAGGAAATGGTCTTTAGGCAATATAAATAACAAAGGATAGGGAAAATGATTCATCATTCAACAAAGTTGAATACTGCGATGAGCGAAATACATGCGAGACAAACAAAAACATTTACAATATTTATGTTTTACATCTTATTCATGTGGTAGGGACTGTGTCATATAGTTTGAGGGTTGTGTACATGCTGAAGTTTAGCTCTTGAATAAAGTGTAAAACTGAAATACTGTATATATATTTTTTTTTATTGGTTTCACATGTGTTTCATTTGTCGCAGCCTTCAATTTTGGTGAGTGATGAGTCATTTTTCGTATCCTTTGTATTTTAAATTGTCATCCCTTACATTTCAGAAATTAACAATTGCTAAACAAAGAGGTTTAGGAAAAAATAGTGTCATAAATAAAAGTACTCAACCTAAACCACAAAATAGTAAAGTTTCACTAAGTTCTGACTAAAAATAAGGAGTGGGTATTCTGGAAATTTTATATTATCATGAAGATAGGGTACTTAAACCAAAAATTTTCCTGCCTTGAAGTCAGTCAATCGAGGAAGCAGGTATGTAACACTTCGTTTCATGATAGGAATATTTTCAGCTCAGAATCAGTTTTGGAAATAGAACTTTAAATGGAAGTAGAATTGTAATAAGATTTCTGAAGGTTTTGGGGGACTTTGAAAATTTATCCAAGAATGAAAACATATGATCTGGACTCTGTTGTGCTTACTTACAATCTTCAAATTAGGATTTTTAGGTTTGTTACAGTCTTACAAGTGTTAAGTGTAATCTGATAAGAGTTTAAATTCAGAGTCTTTGATAAATATATTGAATGATTTTCAGTAGTGACTCTAATTTTAATGAATCACCTTACACCCTTATCTCTTGATGGTATAAAAATAAATGCAGATTGTGTGATAACAAAATGTGCTTTCGTGTTATGCGACATTTGCATTAACTTGATCATGATGCCTGTGTACTGATACTTTTTCTCAAAGATGCTAGAGTTCTTTATCAACTATCACGACAGTGATTCCTTTCTACCTCAGTCGCTTCACTCCCTACCTAATTTCCT
Source organism: Vandiemenella viatica (assembly GCA_031002005.1). Classification (NCBI taxonomy): domain Eukaryota; kingdom Metazoa; phylum Arthropoda; class Insecta; order Orthoptera; family Morabidae; genus Vandiemenella; species Vandiemenella viatica. The sequence continues at coordinate 267,125,028 of JARYHS010011408.1, read as the reverse complement.
GTCTGGCACCAATTTGTATTGTTCCATCTTATAGTTTGGTGCTCTCTCCACTCAATTGCTACCTGTACCTAAACAATTTGTCACTCTTTGCTTGCTTGTTCAGAGTTTTTAAAGACTCACGTTACAAGCTGACTGTTATCATGCCATGTTTTTCTCTTACCCTCTGTCCAGCTGTTCTCTTTGTTTGAGAGTAACATTGAGTTTTCTCTTTTCTAGGACAAAGAAATCAAAACCTTGAAAGAAAAATGTATCACTATAGATGTAAAGCTAGATTACTGTAAGGCCAAAATTAAACAAAGTTCAACAAATATAAACAGAGCAACAGAGGCAGATTTGAAGTGTCAAAAAGAAATAAGAATTTTACAGGGCAATATTGACAATGTAAAGCAAGAACTTAGGTTACTTACAGAACAAATGCTCCAAAGAAGTGACCACATAAGCCTTGGAGATGATAAGGTTTGTAATTTTATTCCTTTATATCTAAGTGATACTCCTACTTTTCTCTGTTACTAATCATTTTCACCTATTTCAACAAACTGCTGTTAAGCATATCATGAGGAAGAATTTATTGAAACCTAGCTATGCCCGAAACTTTTTCCATGTGCTGTTAATTCACAGATAAACTATCAAAGAACTGTATGAGTGGAGACTTTCCCAGCATACTGATTCAGTGTAAGCTTCACAGATGTTCAGCCAGATAGCATCATAAAATCACAATGTTTCGGGAGCTGCCTCTGCTGTCTTCATCAGGTGTGAAAAACATCAGGTGCTGTAAACTAGAAGACTGTCAGCTTAGGCAGTGACTTCTAACTTACAATATCTGAAGCTTTTCGCACCTGATGAAGACAGCAGAGCCAGCTGTCGAAACGTCATGTTTTTATGATGCTATCTGGCTGAACACCCGTGAAGCTTACACTATATGAAAGAACTGTTGGCTGATTTATTAATCTTTCCCGAATCTCCTCTCCATCTAAATTTAGGATGTATGTAATTGTTTTAGTCATGATTGTGTGTATGATTTGTTTCTACAACTCTCTGAAAGAGCCGTTAATTCCAAATATTTTAAGGTAGTTGGAAGCTGCAAGGCTACTATGAGAAAAAGTCTTTATATTTATTTGGGTTAAACTTCTGAATACTGTTTTGAGCACACAGTCACTTACTTAGAAACACAAATAGGTTCACTAAATAGATAAAAAAAAAAGGTTCTTTTGCCGCGGTCGCCAGGTTTAGGTAAATTTCGAGCGTTGGGTTTACTATATAAAAAGAACAGTTCAACAGTTTATGTGCAACTTCACACAAAGTGACTTTATTGCAATAATTAAGCTGTAGCTATTACACCCAACGGGAAAATACCACCACCAAATATGAAATTCTAGATAAGTAATCGAACTTCGCCGAAAATTACAAGTTCGTAGGATAAAGAGTTTCTACAACAAAATGTATCTACCACATCGATCAAAGTTCCTCTCACCACTACTTTAAGAAAAATGTTCTCCTCCAAATCACAAGTTCTATTCATCACACGCTTACATAAATCACTTGAATACTTTACTCGAGTCTGCAACAATTTCCCCACTATTAGACCGAAATGTGCCTCCGCGCGAACACTCTCGTCCGGCGGTCAGAGACAGACTGACTACTATTACTCAAAGATAATACATCGTTAGCAAGCGTCGTCTGCTGCCGACACCTGGCGCAGACACTTGTTATGTTACACTCCCCCCCTAACAGCTTGTGATAATTGATAACGTCTGGCCATATCAATTATCAGAACAAAAATCAATTTAAATTCTACTCTGGTGGTATTCCGTTTTTTCACAGACAACATTTTACACATTAAATTCAAGAAACATATAAGAAAAATGTTACACACAAGACAAATCAGAAACAATATACATAAGAAACAAAACACAAATTGGTAGAAACCCAAAAAAGACACAGCACACAAAATAATAAGACAATCTAAATTAGTACTCAATTGCAAGTTGAGCAACTTGCTGCCAGAAGCCCCGCTTCCGATATAAACACAAGCTGCACTCAGGTCAATGACCTGTTCACACTTATGCTTCAAGGCATCACATCACACGCGTGACTTTATCCACTTTACCACACTTTTTCGAGCTGCTACATTGCTGTTCGCGCCTTCAAAGGTAAGGGAAAAGTAGGATTTATAGTAGTACAGAGATTTTCTCTCGAAAACAGGATTGATAATTGAAAAAAAAACATAGAAATAACAGGATAGGATTACTTTTCTCTTTAACCATCTACATCCTCTTGCAAAGAATTATAAGGTTTGAGCGCAGTTACATTAAATACACCTCGGACACTTTGGTCCACAGGATTTACCAGTACAAAAGAATTCTTTCTTGGACAGCTAGAAATCATGTAAGGTCCTTCGTAAAGGAATTTAAATTTTTTGATTTCATTATTGAGACTCGAAGATTTATAGTGAGTTTGCGCCAGCACCAGGTCACCTGGCTTATAGTCAGTAGCCTTCCCCCCTTTTATCGTGCCTAGCCTTTCTTCTAACTAACTTCCGTTCTTCTTCTAGCAAGTCATCTCTGGGATCGTTATGGTAAACTGACACGCTCTGTAAATTTCTCGATGGAAATATTTCCCGTTCACTTAGTTTGTCCGTAAAGAAACTCTCCTCCTCTCCACGCGTCTGATCACAATCGGGAAATTTGACACTTGTTTGTCGGGGCTCATTAGTTTTCCACCGTATAGATTTTCTGTCGACTTCCTTCTCCTCATTAATTTTCCACCGTATGAATTTCCTGTCAATTTTACCTTCTTCATTTACCAATTGGAAAGGTTTTGGTCTACCAGTTACTTCTTCATATCTCCCGCCATCGAAAATGACTGATTCAGCTAAATTATTGCTTCCGAGTGAGTGACCTAACTCGCTCGCTCGTCTTTCCGCGCTCGCCAGTGTTGCGGCGGTCAAAACTTTTGCGGCCCAGGTGTCAACAGTGTCCCCGCATACGCTACTGCGTGGCTGCTGTCGGTCACTGCCCCCGCTTCCGCTACTATTGTCAAAGCCATATGGTTGTCGCTCTGCACTAATTCTATTCAGCTTTACTTCTCCCGTAGCTACCGTGAACAATCCTTCGACGTCAATTCGTATAACTTCATTCTCCCGTAATCTTGACTTCTCCTTTGTAAGAGCATCATAAAAAATTTCATCCGCTACTTCAAAAAATTTCTCTTTTATATCGTCTTCCACAAATTCCTCCTGACACCCTTGAACGTCTGTTTCCGCAGCCATAATACTTTTACAATTCACTTCATCTCCATTTTCCAAGGCATCCCCTAATACCGTATCAAACAAAAAAAACGTCTTCCTGAATTTTCCTCTTCCTTAATCCTCCGCTTCCGTTCTGTGAAATTCCGTCCGCATTTGGCCTCTTAACCGGTTCTGCCCCTGATGAGGCCGCGACAGTGGCAGAAATTAGTTTAAAACAATTTTCACCACTCGCAGCTACTGTGGCTACCCTCTGTTCCCGGTTCTGAGGTTGGTTGTCATGGTACCGTTGGTGTTGATTATTAGTTTCTGTCTCTACCGCTTGGTTATTCGGCTCAAAAGTGTTTCTCTGCCTGGCCCCGTGCTGGTATGTATTTACCGGCTGTTGTCGGTTATTCCTTCCTTCTTCTCTCCAATAACCGCCTCCTCGTGTACCTCTATCCTGGAAGTGTCTATAACCATTCTGAAACTTCGACTTGTCTCTCCTCATCCTCTCCTCCTGGACATCCAACCTTCCCAACATGTCTATTGCATCCTTAATTGAACATATTTTATGGCTGGTGAGAATAAATTGCGTTCGTTCGGGTAGGCGAACCGCAATAATTTTAACATATTCTTCCTCACTGTGAGGTTGGTCTAGGTACCTACAAGATGAGTAACACCTCATGAAAAAATTAGTTTGTGTCTCTTTATTCGGATCGTAATGCTCGCCCAACATTAATTCGGATTTCACGGCAATCTGTCTTTCTGCCGACCAGTATAGATTTAAAAATCTGTTTTAAACTGAGCAAACGTCTCAAAACGGTCTTCGAATTGATCAGCCCAAAGACGAGGTTCTCCTCTCAAATGTTTAATTACCATTCTAATTTTATTTTCTTCACTAGCCATCAGGAAAGGTGCGAAATTTTCAAAATTTCTAATGAACTTTACAGGATGTATACAATTCTTTCCGGAAAATTCCTCCCAATCTATCTTCTCATCATTGACTTTAACAGGAAAAGCTGAGGTCTTTATAACTTCTTGGTACTTGCCAAGCTCTTCCCTAACTACATTGGGGACTTGTTTTACTAGTTCTTGTTTCACCACTAGAGGGGTATGTAGTTTCACCTTCTCAACATCTTCATAAACCTTTCCTACGTCAGCTGCCAGCCCTTTGACATCACCCTGAAATGTTTGCATCTGATCTTCAAGGCACCCTACGCGGTGGCTCTGACTGTCGCTTTTTTCTACTAACCGTAAATATTGCGCCTGTAAGGCACCGGTATCCTGGCGCAAACCACTCGTTTTCCTGCTCAACCCGTTGTTCTAAACTTGTACACTTGAGAGGACAACTCCTCCGTCCGACCAACACACCTAACACTATACTCTTCAAGTTTTCTTTCTAACTCCGCGATGTGCAATTTCTGCTCCTTGACTAAGCTATCGTGACGAACTTCTGCGTCCCTTTCCATTACTTCAAGTCTACCATTAAAGGTTTCAAATTTAGAATCAAGTTAGAATCAAGTTTATCATAAGAGTCCCTAAGGGTTTCCATCAACCTAGCCAGCATTTCAGCCATTTTTGGCTCCGTCTCTTCCCCCATTTCAGTAAGTTTCTATTACAAATCCAACGGGAAAAATCCAATGATGATAATAACTCAGTTGCTTTACTTCCCCCCTTCAATTCACAGCAAACAAAATCAATACAATGCTGCTATTCACGAAACTCAACCACCATATCAGAATTAAATGCATGCAAATTAAACCAACTACTTGTGCTGCGTCAACATGCGGTAAGTGTCACCAGAATGACAAAGGAATGGGCAAAAAAAGGAGAGAAAAACTCAACTCGGTTTTCCTTCCTATGTGCGATTCGAAATTATAGGAAAAAAATATTAAAGGAACGGAACAGATAGGAAAAGACGCTTCGCAGCAGCTCGCTAGCAGCAACTCGCGCACTTAGCTTTGGTGTCTTCACTGTCAGGTCTGCTCGGCTCCCGCTCGGCTTCGTTCGGCTGGCTCGAATCAGCTGCTCCCACTCGGCTTCCTTCGGCTGGTCCCGGGCACCCTCGGGTCTGCGTATACGTCGCCGCCTGTCGTCTGCTCTCGGCTCCGCTCGGCGATGCTCTTGTAGTTACCTCGTTCTCCACTCGGCTGCGCCACTTCCAACCAGTCTTCCAGTAGACTATCTTCACTAGCTGTCTTTGACTTAACAAACTCGTGCTGCTGGTGTGGTATATCTTCCACTTTGACTATTGTCGTCTTCGCGCCTAATTGTCACCTTATTCCCACTTCGCCGTAATTTATCCTTTGTCCTCTTTATCCTAGTGTGTATGCTTGGGAATCGAAAGTTAATTTCTCCTCCAGATGCCTATTTAACCACACGTCCTGTCACTGAGGCGCCATGCAAGGCTACTATGAGAAAAAGTCTTTATATTTATTTGGGTTAAACTTCTGAATACTGTTTTGAGCACACAGTCACTTACTTAGAAACACAAATAGGTTCACTAAATAGATAAAAAAAGGTTCTTTTGCCGCGGTCGCCAGGTTTAGGTAAATTTCGAGCGTTGGGTTTACTATATAAAAAGAACAGTTCAACAGTTTATGTGCAACTTCACACAAAGTGACTTTATTGCAATAATTAAGCTGTAGCTATTACACCCAACGGGAAAATACCACCACCAAATATGAAATTCTAGATAAGTAATCGAACTTCGACGAAAATTACAAGTTCGTAGGATAAAGAGTTTCTACAACAAAATGTATCTACCACATCGATCAAAGTTCCTCTCACCACTACTTTAAGAAAAATGTTCTCCTCCAAATCACAAGTTCTATTCATCACACGCTTACATAAATCACTTGAATACTTTACTCGAGTCTGCAACAATTTCCCCACTATTAGACCGAAATGTGCCTCCGCGCGAACACTCTCGTCTGGCGGTCAGAGACAGACTGACTACTATTACTCAAAGATAATACATCGTTAGCAAGCGTCGTCTGCTGCCGACACCTGGCGCAGACACTTGTTATGTTACAAAGCCCATAGGCACATTTCAGTTTTGTTCACATCGCTTCTCTGCAAGCAATATTTGATTTCATGCTGCCTTGTGAATGTACAAACAGATTGCTTTATTTACATGTGTATAAATCATCATGTTAAATCCCTAATTGGATCACAACTCTAAATTCATAGGACTAATCGAGATAAACATTTCAAGCGCAAGAATGATTGAAACAGGCAGTTTTAAATGCGTAGACACTATTTAATTATTAATTTTTAATTGTGATTGAATACACACTCTGGTGGCAATTACCTTAGTCATCTAATTACCCCTTCTTATTTCATTTTTTAAAAATGTAATTTGAGTGTTAAAATCCTTCCTCATCTACTTTTGTGATTTACAAATTTTAATTTTAAATTCCTTCAGCATTTTCAGTAAATTATTAATCACTTCACTTGGTAGTTTGTTCCAACCTCTGACATCCTTACCTACAAAAGAAAATTTTCCCACTCCCTTATTCATGAAATTGTGACAGCTTGTGGTCATGGTCATCAATCCCTTTCCATTCACTATTCATAATTCTTTGACCAATTTCCCTCTAAGCCCCATCCCCAACAAATGCCTTGTACATTCCCAGGACTCTCTTCACCCTCCTCCTGTCCTCCAATGATTCCCAAACGAGCTCCTTTATATTGTCAGATACTGACAAAGTCCTGGGATTATTCCTACAAACAAATATAGCTGCTCTACTTTGCATGCCTCCTTACTCTTGTATTTAATACCAAAAATATGGACACAATTAAAATATTATATCATTTTTATTTCTCACCATGTTGATGTCACATTGAAACAAAATATAAACATTATATTCTACAATTTGAAAGAGGTGATTGGGTTCCACTTGATCTGTGGGTGCACACACACACACACACATCCAAAGATTTATGATTTAGGCTTCAAAATAAGGCACTAATCAGCATAGAAAGTAGACTACATGTTAACTGATGGCATTATGTGTTATTTTTGTGAAATCAATTCTTCACTTTTTGTGTGAGGCATGCACACAGGCAAAGATTTAAGAATTTTCAGCTTTCCCCTTTGTTTAATTGAGAATTACATTACTGATTGATTGTAAAAATTATTGTTTATGTTAACTGAAAACATAAATTATGGCTTAAACATAAATTGTGTTGGTAAAATATAATATGTTCATTATTTTTTGTAACAAGGTAGGGAGAAGATTTAAAATTTATTCTTTTGGCTCTGTATCATCAGAGACTTTGTAACTTATTGGGACAAAATGTATCCTATATCTGGACCCATGACATTAGATATTGTCAAGTAGGAAACCATGATCAGAGTCCTTGGGCGTAGCGGGGTTGTTGATGAACACACTTACTTTAACGCAACTAAGCTTTATTAAACAGTTCATACAGTACAGGAGCACGGAACGAACCGACTCTGGCTAGAAGGGAGTATCTTTTATACAGTAATAAAGAACGGTCTAGAACATTAATACTAGTTACAACCAGAATATTCCAGAACAGTTTATGCAAAGTTCAGAAATTAAAATTTTACGGGTCTTGTTGGATTCGAATCCACGACCTTTAGTCCCACAGTCTCTTAACGTAACCACTACACTACAACAGTCTTTCATTCTTCATGACCTGATCCTCTTGATGTGCGACATTGCCCCCTCCTTAAGGGAATAGCGTCACCGATGTTACGTTGGCCTGGTCATGGAGCGAGTCATAGGTCCCACGTACCTTGGTTCCTGATGGGCGGTGATGGCCCTAGTCGTCGACATCTTCGAGCCTGGACGAGACCCACAGCTTTTGGGGCCCTTTGGTTTATTGAAGAATGCTGGGTCTTCTGGTTTACTCTGGTTCGATGGGTTCATATAAGGTTTCAGTCGCAGCACGTGAACTGTGTCTCTCACCTTTCGTCGTTTCGAGTGTGGATCGAAATCCTTAAATTCATAAGTGCCATCAGACAACCTTAGCTCCCTTCAGACAGTCCAACATATTATCAATTCGCAGAAGAGGGTAAACCTCTCTTTTAGTCACCTTATTGAGTTGTCAGTGATCAACGCAGATCCACCAGTGGCCATCCTTCTTTCTTACGAGCACTACCAGCGATGACCATACGCTCTGAGATGGCTGAATGATGTCATCCTTCAGCATATTTTCTACTTCTTGGCAAATTATTCGGCACTCCACTGCTGAAACTTGATACACTCTTTGGCTGATTGGTTGATGGTCGTCAGTATCAATTCGATGTTGTACCTTCAATGGGGTTGACTTGCTCTTCAGTCTCTGTGGACTGAAACATTCATAGAATTCCTGAAGAACTGCAAGTAGCTTCGCCTGTTGTTTCTTGGTCAGATCTGGCGAGAGTCAGGACTGAATGTTTTGTCTCGTTGCTTCCGTTACAATCACACTTGCGGATTCATCGCGAAAGGTTTCCATGACATTCAGATGCCCTTAAATTAATGTTTCAGTGTATGCTATACACTGGCGCCTTGGGAGAATATGTGGCACCTTGCAGCAGTTGACTACCCACATTCACCAATTCCATTCTCAAATGAGACAGCGGAGGCCAGGATGAACAAATCTTTCTCCAGTGGTAAATTCCTATTAGATTCCACTAGGAGATCCATACAAGGATGTGGTGTATGATACATCACAGTTATCTTTGAAGCACTGGTGGCAGGAATCACAACGTCATCCAGCACACAAACTTTCCAGGCACGGGAGGGGCTGTTTCCCCCCTCTTCAACTCTCACATCGTCTAGCAAAATCTTCGAGCGACCACAGTCTATAATTTCTTGCGAGGCCTTCAGAAAGTCCCAACCAAGAATGACGTCATGACTGCATTCTTGTAACACAACGAACTCAAAGGGCTGTTCGTTGCCATTTATAGAGACACGAATAGTGCACCAACCTGTAGGCTGTACATGGTCCCCATTAGCCACCCTGAACAGAAGATTTTTGTTGTTGACTAACATAGTCTTCCGCAACTGGTGCCGGTACTTCTCCAAAAAAAAAACTCGAAAAAGATGCCCCAGAGTCCACAAGAGCATGAGCTGGTCGGCCATTCATGAGAATTTCAATGTAATTTGCCAACATTTTCGTAATGATAGGCAGCGGAGGATTTTTCCCTAGAACGGCCTCACCTCCAAGGAAGGTCGTACCTTTTAGTTTTCCAGGTTGTGGTGGCTAGGTGACTGGCTGGAGTGTCGGAAGGGAGATGGAGACCTTGATCGGTGTGTCGGCAAGCGCCCTCTCAAGTAACCAGCCTGCGGCGACTGTGATCTACGTCATCCAGAATTCGTTGTCATTGTCGACCTAGGGTCTTCAGCCGCAAAAATGTGCTTCGAATCCTCTTTCGCGGGCATCATTACATATCTGCCATCTCTCTCGGCGGTAGTGCGCTACATGTCCCAGTCGCCCACAGTGAAAACATACCGGCTGGTTGTCCTGCGTTCTCCAGACGTCGGTTTTTCCTGGGAACGTTTGCAGGTTCCTCGCGTTGCATCGTAGTGGTGTTAATTCTCTTTGGCCTTTGCTGTTTAACAGTTTTTGTTGGGGCTGGACGGTAAGAGATGGGCGCCAGTGTTTGTTCCACTTCCTCCCTTATTATTACCTAAAGATTCTCAGTTTTTGGCCTGATATACACTCCCATCGCCCTTTCAACTTCCTCTCTCACTACTTTTCGAATAATGTCTCTAATACCTGTGTCCTCTTCCACTGTGGCCATTGATACGATGTTTGGTAATCTTTCAAACTTCTTTCGTCCAGTCCTTTTCTGGTACATCATCTCAATGTATTGGCAACACTTAATAAAGTTGTCTGTTGTGGAAATGGAAATTTCCTTCAAAAGCAACACTTGGTACATGTCCTCGGCGACGCCTTTTGTAAGGTGTGCTACTTTATCTTCTTCCTTCATTTTGGGATCAACTATTTTACACAGCCCCAAAACACTCTGTATGTCTGACTGTGTCGTTTCCCCTTGGTGCTGTGTTCTACACTTTAGTTTTTCTTCGGCATTGCGTCCCTGCCGTTGTGTATCTCAAAAGCACTCCTGCAGTTCTTTCTGGAATGCTGGCCAGCTAGTCAGTTTCTCCTCGTTGTTTTCGTACCATTGTTTGGCAGTTCCTTCGAGGTAAGAGAATTCATTTGCCAGGCACACTGTACCATCCCAGTTGTTGAATTTAGTGATACGTTTGTAGCCTTTCAGCCAGTTGCCCGGATCTTGGCCGTCGTCGCCTGAAAATACTGCTGGATGATGAATGTGCTGGCAAGCGTCATCATTGTCCTTACTTCTTCTTCCACCTTTGGCAGCTTCCAATCAGTCAAATATGGCTCATACTCTGGCTTCTCGCCTCGTAAGCGGCGGCTCTGTCGTGGTCTGATTGGGGTCACGGTGTTTTTGTAGATTCTAGCAGTCACGAGGATCTACCCGGTGTCTCCACCAGAATAATGTCATGTAGTAAACCACGATCAGAGTCCTTGGGCATAGCGGGTTCATTGATGAACATGCTTACTTTAACGCAATGAAGCTTTATTAAACAGTTCGTACAGTACAGGAGCACAGAGCGAACTGACTCCGGCTAGAAGGGAGTATCGCTTATATAGGAATGAAGAACAGTGTAGAACATTAATACTAGTTACAACAAGAATATTCCAGAACAGTTTACGCAAAGTTCGGAAATTGAAATTTTATGGGACTTGTTGGATTGGAACCCACAACCTTTAGTCCCACAGTCTCTTAACGTAACCATTACGCTACAACAGTCTTTTATTCTTCATGGCCCTATCCTCTTGATGTGTGACAATATCACTGTGTACAGTTTCATTAAAATTCATGCCTTTTGACATTAAAACCTCACCAAACACAATAGGATCTGTCAGTGCTAGACCATTGTTTTTATGGCATGTTTCAAATAATTCCATGAAGCCATGTATCTTTGTTCACGTGATACGAAAGAAGTTGTCACTACTCAAATGGTGTTAGTTCCATTTTTCTCTCTCTCTGCCCTCTCTATCACCTCACTGTATGCTCACTCTCACTACAAGAGTATGTTAATATGGTGTTATGATGAATAATAATGCTCTGTAAGATAATTAGTCGTGCTGTTTTGGAATGTTCCAGTTTTGGCAACTCTATCATAAGTAGTGTACATTGAAATTACTATTTTTTAAATAAATTTCATCTACAGATTTAACTTCCTTACAATTTAATGGAAGGAAACCTAATTAATGTCTTAAGTTGTAAAGACAGAATCTTTTGGGAGTTGTTAATTTTGAGAGTGAATATTGTCTGCTGTGGGAAAATAGTATTTGAAAATAGATAATAAAGACACTTTCTAAAATAAAAATGCAAATTCAATAATTAACTTGATTGCTACCAATAGAAGTGTTGGAAAAAGTTAACTTAGAAAACATCAATTAGCAAAGTAAACAACATAATATGGACAGTAACTTGAAACACGAGTCATGTAGCAACCTTCAGCGTGTGCACACCTCGCGAGCCTCATGACTCATTTTCTCCAACATGAATAAGGTTTAGTAACCGAAATATTGTGTATATTTGTGTGTTCGTGATATATGTTCTTCCCTCGTCGCTGCCTTCAACTTTGGTGAGAGATGAGTCATTTTCCCTTTCCTTGCAATTTAAAATTTATTTAGTGAATATACTACTGTAGTCTATGTAAACCTATCCAATTATCCTGAAAGTACCAGTGTATTCATAAGTTATGATTGCTTATAGTGTTATATGGTACAAGCACGATATCAAATTTCTAAATATTCCGATTGAGGACCACCTGTCCCATCATTGCGGGCCACTAGTGGTCTGCAGACCATATTGTGAGGATCACTATTGGGTCTTTCTCAGGATCTCTTTTCCTTTCATCTATAGTATTAAATTTTATGAGTGATCCATCTTTGTCCATTCTGCAAACATTTTGGTGCTAATTGGACTCATATACATCAGTTTTTCAGTTTACTTGAATATCTGCTATTCTTTGTGCATATTTTCATTTTATCCATTAAAGTGCATCCAGCTACAATAAGAACTTTTCTCTGCCACCTCAGTCTGTCTTGAAAGAAATTTATTATGTGTCCAATCTACATCTACATCTATAAAAGTATCAGTACATCATCTTATTTCTCTAATCTTATCCCCCCTGTCATTGCGACCTAAATAGGTTGGCAGAAGAAGTATTTCAATGCACTAGTAAATTAAGGATTTTCGCATATTCTCCAACAAATTCAAATGAAAATGACGTCATCTGTCCGCCAAACAATCCCAGCCCAACCCACGTATCAACTCTGTGACACTTTTGTAAGAACTGTAACTATCAGTAATGAAAGAAGCGACTCTCTTCTGTACTTTCTGTAACGTGTCAATCAATCCCTTGCGATACCAATCCCAATGTCCACAACAGTAATCCAAATATGGATGCACTAGTGTTTTGTACGCTATTTCCTTTGTATTAGCATTAAAACTTCTCAAAATACGACCTATGAATCTTTGTTTAGAATTAGCTTTGCCTACGACAGAAGTTTTATGCAAGTCCCATTCCATGTTGCTTTGTACTGTTATGCCTAGATACTTCAGGGAATCCACCGTATCAACAACTGAATTATTAACTTTGTACCCGTGAAAAAACGGGGTCTTTTTATTACTTATTTGCATTGCCTTGCACTTCTTGCAGTTAAATGTAAGCTGCCATTTATGGCACTATTATGAAATAACATCCAGATCGCACTGAATTTCTAAGCAATCGTCAGAGCACCTTACTTCCCTATAGATAAGTGCATCATCAGCAAACAATTGCATCCTGCAATTAACGTTGTCACCGAGATTGTTTATAAAAATTAGGAAAAGAGGTGATCCTATTACACTTCCTTGATGAACGCCCCAAGTAAAATCTAGCTTAGAAGAGGCTTCCACACCAACAACAACAAACTGTGACTGACCAGTTACAAAATCGCGTATCCTTCGCAAATCTGATCTGACATACCGTATACTCAAATCTTCACTAAAAGTTGGTTTTGTGGTACAGAGTCAAAAGCGTTCTGAAAATCCAAGAAAATTGCATTAATTTGTGAACCTGCAGCGATAACTTTCATTACATCATGCAAAAATAGCTCCAGTTGCATTTCACACGATCTGTTCTTCTAAAATCTGTGTTGGTTTGCTGTCAGTAACTCGTTTTCATCTAGAAACTTCATAACGTTAGAGCATATCACAAGCTCCAGAATTCTACTGGAAATAGATGTTAGAGATATGGGTCTATAATTCCTAGGATCTCTATGATCTCCTTTCTTGAAAACAGGAATCACCTGTGCTATTTTCCAGTCAGAGGGTACTTTTCTTTCTTCTAAAGATTTACAAAATATATCTGACAGAAATGGTTCTATTTCTTCGGCGTGTTCTGAAAATATATACCATCGGGACCCGGCGCTTCCCCACTTCTGGAACTTTAATTGCTTTATAATACAGTACAATATACACTCCTGGAAATTGAAATAAGAACACATTGACGCCTGTGTGTAAGACCCACCATACTTGCTCCGGACACTACGAGAGGGCTGTACAAGCAATGATCAAACGCATGGCACAGCGGACACACCAGGAACAGCAGTGTTGGCCGTCGAAGGGCGCTAGCTGCGCAGCGGTTGGGCACCGCCGCAGTCAGTGTCAGCCAGTTTGCCGTGGCATACGGAGCTCCATCTCAGTCTTTAACACTGGTAGCATGCCGCGACAGCGTGTATGTGAACCATATGTGCAGTTGACGGACTTTGAGCGAGGGCGTATAGTGGACATGCGGGAGGCCGGGTGGACGTACCGCCGAATTGCTCAACATGTGGGGCGCGAGGTCTCCAAAGTACATCGATGTTGTCGCCAGTGGTCGGTGGAAGGTGCACGTGCCCGTCGACCTGGGTCCGGACAGCAGCGACGCACGGACGCACGCCAAGACCGTCGCATCCTACGCAGTGCCGTAGGGGACCGCACCGCTACTTCCCGGCAAATTAGGGACACTGTTGCTCCTGGGGTATCAGAGAGGACCATTCGCAACCGTCTCCATGAAGCTGGGCTACGGTCCCGCGCACCGTTAGGTCGTCTTCCGCTCACACCCCAACATTGTGCAGCCCGCCTCCAGTGGTGTCGCAACAGGCGTGTATGGAGGGACGAATAGAGACGTGTCGTCTTCAGTGATGAGAGTCGCTTCTGCCTTGGTGCCAATGATGGTCGTATGCGTGTTTGGTGCCGTGCAGGTGAGCGCCACAATCAGGACTGCATACGACCGAGGCACACAGGGCCAACACCCAGCATCATGGTGTGGGGAGCGATCTCCTACACTGGCCGTACACCTCTGGTGATCGTCGAGGGGACACTGAACAGTGCACGGTACATTCAAACCGTCATCAAACCCATCGTTCTACCATTCCTAGACCGGCAAGGGAACATGCTGTTCCAACAGGACAATGCACATCCACATGTATCCCGTGCCACCCAACGTGCTCTAGAAGGTGTAAGTCAACTACCCTGGCCAGCGAGATCTCCGGATCTGTCCCCCATTGAGCATGTTTGGGACTGGATGAAACATTGTCTCACGCGGTCTGCACGTCCAGCACGAACGCTGGTCCAGCTGAGGCGCCAGGTGGAAATGGCTTGGCATGCCATTCCACAGGACTACATCCAGCACCTCTACGATCTTCTCCATGGGAGAATTGCAGCCTGCATTGCTGCGAAAGGAGGATATACACGGTACTAGTGCCGACATTGTGCATGCTCTGTTGCCTGTGTCTATGTGCCTATGGTTCTGTCTGTGTGATCATGTGTTGTATCTGACCCCAGGAATGTGTATATAAAGTTTCCCATTCCTGGGACAATGAATTCATGGTGTTCTTATTTCAATTTCCAGGAATGTAATATAATATAGTACAGGTAGTACGATTAAATTCTTTCCTCTTTCCAAGTAGCTGTATGACAGTGAAAATACCAATAGATTAAGATGTTCCTTTTCTAAAACAAGTTCGGCTTCATCCATAAAGGTCTCTATTGTGGCTCTTACCCAGTTGTCTAATATTTTTGCATATATTTTATAGTAGATATAATTTTCACAGAAGTTACCTGAACCTTTGTTTTAATAGATAGGGATTATAATTGCTTGCCTCTAGTATTCAGATATGCTACCCATAATATTCTCTAAACTGGTTGCATGTGTGTGAATTTCTGTATACTAAACTGGGATTTATTTCATCACTAGCTAAGTTTTGCTGACTAAATTAGTTTACGACTTTTAATTATCAAGTAAATAGTTTGGATTATTGTTAGTGAGATTATATATTTCAGATTTGGGTTTTCCATGGTTTCCCCAAATCACTCCAGGTGAATAGTTGGGATGCTCCCTTCAAAAGGCCATGGCCAAATTTCTTCCCATTCCTTGCCCCCCCCCCCCCCCCCCCAACCTTTCCCGTCACTAAAGACCTCGTTGTTAAGAGACGTTAAGCAGTTAAAAAAAAAATGGCAGTGGTTCAGGGAATAATACTGATAAAAACCCAAGTTGTGGTGTAGAGAGTAACATGAGGAGGTGCAGCATATCAGTGTTGAGCTCGCACAGATTCCAAGTCACCATTACCAGCCACAGTTGAACAACGCCATGAGGCATAAACATGGAAACAAAGGTGCTTCTTGAAACAGGTGTTATTTCTGTCTTGGGTGTAGTGCCTGTGGACACCATTGGTAGGTGGCTGGCTGTACATTTTATTGGCATAAATACTAAGGAAAATCATAGAGGCATTTCTCAAACTTTTATTTACCTGAGACATTAGCTGATATACAAACATTTATTATTATTTTAGAATGTAGTTAAAGTAAATTGAATGTTAGAAATGGCATATAAAAACTAATATACAATTATATTTTAAGATTCAAGACTACTACAGGCTCAAGAATGTTGTTGCCAAAGAGACACGTCAACTATTAGAAGATCTTTCAAGTTTAGAGTTTCAGCAAAGAAGAGAAAGAGAAATATTGGAATCTATACATGTTGAATATGATAATAAGAACAGGAGACTTCAAAGTGAACAAAATCGACATGAACGTCTTCAGAATTGTCTGCAAGAAGTTGAAGAACAGTTTAGGTTTGTACTGCTGCTATTTATGTATATTTAATGATAACCATACTTTATATTTTGTCTTTATTGAATCTCTTAAATTAGAGAATCTAACTGAATTCTAGCCCTTAGTTTTTGGTCTGGTCTATTATGAAAATATGATTTATCATTCATTACCTTTACTAAACTTGCCACTATGGTAACCTGATATGTTACTGGAATGGTGACATATACTTTCTATAAACAGATTTGCACACAATTCCTGTCATATATTGCTCCAAGTATTTCCAGTACTGTTAAATGGTAATATTTAACTTTTATTTACACAGAATTTAGATCATCCATTTCCCTCTGACATCATTACCACCATAATGTGAATCTTAATTCCTCTGTATGGCATCAGTGCTTGTTTTCACTCCCCTCTGATTGACCCACAGCCCATATATGCACATTCAGTTACTGAAGTTCTTAGGTTGTGTTTGGACCAAAAATTTAGCTGTTAATAACAACTACTTCAGTTATTATTATTAAACCGGATTATTTTCTCTAATTAGTCAAATTCCCTCTGCTTCTGCCGTCCTCATTTTCCCTTACAGAATATTTGACAGCACTACAATAGCTTGGTTGATAACATCTCTGTTCTGTGCACATCCTTTCTCTTATTTGATAGTAGCAAAAAGGAATTGATATTAAATTTAAAACAGAATATACCTGAATAAATAATATTATGGTACCAACTCCCTCCCTGTCTTTCGTATAATAGTACATATTTGTCATCAGAAACCCATGAGGTTGATGCCCCCTTGCTTTGCTTCAGTCTTGAAATTTTTTATATATTGCATTTTATCATCTGCCTCTTACTATTATTCCCATTTATTCTCCACCGTTTCAACTTTTTAACTAATTAACCAGTTACTTTATGACTAATCCCAAATATAAAATCATTTTTTGTCATGTGTTCTCAATGTGTATACTAACACAAACTATAAATATAAGTATCTATTATTAATTCTATTGGATTCTTTTCCGTACTGTATAGAGTTTAATTATATTTGGTGCGGTGTTCTTTTTCAGTTTATTCCGGGGGTCCCGTCTTTGTCCTGTGGTGACATGTTTCTTTTTTTAAATAAGGATTGCTAATTTCATTGGACTTTGCATCTTGTATCTTTTTACACTATACTGTTTTCAGCAGTATACATATACATTTAACATAAATACTGGCACCTTTCTGTGTTCCTTACATTTACGTGTATAGTTAAAAAAATGCAATAAAGCTAAACTCTTCATGAGATAGGTGTGTACCGAGCATGGTGGGTGAGTAATGATCTTGTCTTGCATTCAGGAGGACCTGGGTTCGAATCCCTGTCTGGGCATCCAAATTTGGGTTTTCCATCGTTTCCCCAAATCACTCCAGGCAAATGCCGGGATGCTTCCTTCAAAAAGGCTATGGCCGAATCCCTTCCCATTCCTTGTCCCCAGTCCCATATCACCTCTAATGACCTTAGCCGTCGACGAGGCATAAAGCAAAAAAGAAGAAGAAAAAAAAAGCCATGGCTGAATTCTTTCCAGTTCCTTGCCCCCAGTCCCATCACACCTCTTATGACGTCAGTGAGGCATAAAGCCATGTGTAGAGAGGTGAGTGACAATGATACATCTCATCTGAGTAAATGTTATTGTTTCTGCTAATCCAAAACATCTTCCTATTGAAGTAAACAATATCTATTGCCTTTTATGAAATAACAATTTACCTATAAATATCGTGTCTGGTTTCAATTTTTGTATTTATGTTTCTGATTGTAATCTTTTGTTTTACCTGCATGTAAATTTTTTTACCAATTACTGAATTCTTTTTACCGAATATAACATTCAATAAATGCAGTCATTTCAGCTGCCTAAAGAAAGATTATTTTGTGATGAATTACTATTAATCTGCAGGATATCAAAGTAAAAAACTGAATATGACATTGTTGGTTCATGACGACGTACCCATATCTGCATCAAAACATATATTATTACATGTAGACAGACAAATCCTACATTAACTTGGTTAATGGCATAATGAAGGCTAAAATTTAATAACAAAAAATAAAGTGTTGAAAGTTTGTTTTTGTTGCATGCTAGTAGATTGATTGTACTTTTACAACTTTCTCAATTCTTCTAATTCCTTTCACATATATGTATATCCAGTGTAAGTCATTGTGTGTGAATCTTATATTTGCCTTTTTATGTCTGATATAAAAGAAAATTAGATCACTACTCAGTACAGGGATTTCAAATTAAAAGAATATTTAGAAAAAATAGTTGCAAATAACAACCCACTTTATAAATGGCTAAGAATTTTATCCTGACTAATACTGATAATTTTTCTTGGATCACTGTGAAAATATCCACAGCATCCGTGATAGGACATCTACATTCCATTCTATTGTATTGGGTCTTTTTGATTCAAGATGGTTTTTGGTAAACTGCAGCTTTTGTCATGATGTATTTTGTTAGTCTCAAACACAGAAAAGACACTAGGATCAAAAGTTGTTTTTTTTTTTATTCTTTGTTTAAATAAGTGTTTTTTTTCCACTACTGTGTTCCTTCGTGACAGTATCAATGTAATTCATTTAGGAAAAAAGTTTTTGGGTCTAGTTAATTATTTTTGCCATTTATAGATTGAATGAAGAAAGACTGCAGGATTTTAGAAAGAAGCTTGAGGATGTAGAGTCTCAAGAAGTAAGCAGGGAAAGGGAACAAAATTTGGAGGAGAGAATTGAAATAGCTCAAGATAAACTGACACGTTTAATTTTGGATAGTAATGAGCAGAGAAAACAGGAAATAGTAAGAAAACTGCAGACATTGTTTGATGGTGTGGTGAGTTTTAACTACAGTTATATTTTTTATTACATTTGCTTATGAAATGACATTATTCATTGTAGTATTATATTTGCATGGAGATAACATGTGCCATTGAGGATTGTTTGGTGAAGGGAGTTTTGGAAACGTCCTAGGAACTGGCAGTATGTTACAATAGTACAAGTTTAAAAATTGTGGGAGGCAAATAGGTTTGGAAACTATAATCTAATTAGTTTGACTTCAGTATGTGAAGTTGATGGGTAGTTAGATTTACATTTTACATCAGGAATGCACAGGAGAAAATAAAGTTATTTGTAAATCAGCAATGTTGGTTTTGAAATGGTTTTTATATAGATCTCCGTCAGAAGTTAGGTTCCTCTGAAGAATATGTCTTGCTGTTTAACAGTATTGCAATGAAAAAGAGTTTTTAGCAGCTAAAAAAGCAGTGAATAGGATATCAAATACAATAGGTGTGTGTGAAGCGACTCTAAATTCCAAAAAGTCAGCACAGATGCACACAGATTTAGAAACAAAGGTTTTTGATTGTATAATGAAGAAGTAATTTCTTCTTGAAGTAATTTCTGGTTGATGCATAAAAACTGAATATCTTAGCAACATATTTCTGGCACAGAAGATGCCTGAAGCTATAATGTTGATTTGAAAACCAGTTTTATTCGTCAGACACATTTATGATATTGTTTCGAACTAATCCTTCCATTAATTTACTTACCTCTGATGTCAAACTAATCAGCCCATAATTTTTGACTATATGTGTCATTCCTCCTTTATGTACCAGTAGTACTAACACACTTTTCCAGTCCTCTGGTAAGAAGCAAACATCCAGACTCAGTCCAAATAACATTTGAAGATAATGCACAATGCTGTATCCCACTATCTTTAAGACACCTGTAGTAGTATTATCTATACCAGTGGCTTTATGTTTTTTTTTAGCTTTCTTAGTTCCTTCACACTATCCTGATGATAAATTTCAAATTTTTTAGTATGCTCATTTGTAATTATGTTGACCAGCTTGCTCTCTGATTTACAACTTCCCATTCTGGAATCATAGTCTCTAATGATTCAATCAAACCAGTTACTTAATATTTCAACTTTTTTTTCAAATTCTCTGTAACTTCTTCTCTACCCTTATCTATAATTGCCTTAATAGCTTCCATCAGTTTTCTAACATAGCCATAGAATGCATCATTCAGTGGTCCTCCTGCACCAATAATATTCTTTGTAAACCCATTTTTTGTTTCCTTATTTGCTGCTATTAATCTCTTGTTTAATTTTTTACAGTGTTCCCTACTGCCTTGCTTTCTCTTAACTCTGTACTGTTCTCTTCCCACCTGACTCTTTAACCTCCTAACTTTCATATGTTAATTGATTTTTGATATATAAGAATGAGATATGGGAATGGCATAGTTGTTTTTGTTATTATTTCATATTATGAATTGCATGGCACTAATGTTGGAAAAATGTTACTGAGTTAGGGTATGACAGAAAAATATGTCTATCACATACAGAAGGATCTGATCAGGAAATTGATAGTTGCATTATGAAATATTTGAAGACACTACCGCGACAGGACTTGTGTGTTTTCTGTAATGTTTTTAGTCTTTGAGTTTGCTTTTGTGTTTCTGGAATGTTTTATGTAACTTGTGTTTAAAATATCCACTAGGAACAAAAAAACAAAAGAAATTGGTATCACTGGATGCAAAGGATTCTTTTATAAGTTTACCAATGTCTTTTTAAGCGAAGCCATGGTAAACTTGAGGAGGTATGTGACATATCAAAATATTCTATAAGAAAATTAAATTTTTGTTCCTTGAATGTAGGCAAAAATCGATATATTTGTTCTTAAAGAAAAGAAGTGTAGGATGCTATGGAGATGAGAAATCAATCAAGACTTATAGGTTAACGACATAGAGATAGATCGGTTGCTTTTAAAACATTCATTGCTGAAGGACCTTGCATCTTCGGATACTACAGAAGTTCGATGTAGTTCCTAAAGGAATACAAATTTTATATAATAAACTGGAAACTGTTGGAAACAAAAGGATTGGATTCTTTATAGTTATAATCAATTCACAAAATATACAGTTATATCATAGACTCTTTAGCACAAAATGAGAAACAAGAATTAATGTTGTTGCTGCTGTTTGTGATGATGTATGGTGCAACAGGACAGTCAAGATTTTTGGTTAATAATATTTAACTTCGGCCTCTCATGCTTATGCTCATGAATAATTTACTGCTAATTTACAAAGCAGCACACTTACTGAAAGTAAAATGGTAAATAATCTGGGGAGTTTTTCAGGCGGCACACTCCACAGCAGAAAAGGACCCCTGTAGTAGCAATTAGTGATGTTCCGATACCATCAAAGTATCGATACCTACTCAAATGAGTAGTACTCAAATTGTCTTTCGATACTTACTCATATGAGTACTGCAAAAGTATCGATACTTACTCATATCAATACTTTTGTACTCAGTTACCTACCATATTGTCGAAATGTAAGAATATATGTGACATTTTGCTAAATTATTTATTTTATGTGCCTAGTCTAGTAAAATCTAATAAAACACAGTAAATATTTCTATTTATTTATTCAAATTATAGAAAATCACAAACTTTGAAGGTATTGTAGTTAAATATTTATTTATTATAATTTTAGCACTTTTAAACAAAAAAGTCTGCATTTGAGAGGTTTCCCAAAAAAAGCAATTGTTCCAAGTATTTTGGAGACAGCCTGTTTCTTTTGTTTGACATTGTTTCACCCGCCTTAGAAAATAAACATTCACTCGGTACTGATGTAGCTACAACAATAAGATATTGTTGTGCGTATTTGTACAAACAAGGAAATATAAGTTTCATTTCTTCCCATTCTGTAAATGGGTTACTTTTTAGAGATGTCACACTGTTTGACAAATAGCGAGAAACTTCGTCAGTATGATACGTTTTCTTTTTGTGGCCGTGGGCTAGCTCCTTGTGATGTTTCCAGAAGTCATATTCCTTGGAAACGTTAGCTGAAGCAGCTTCCTCTTCCGATTCACAAGGGCTACTTAATTGTTCATGAACAATACTTTTTAGTTTTTGTATGGCTTGCCCGCATGCTACTGGATCCTGAAAATGCAGATTTTTAAATCTTGGATCCAAAAGAGTAGCGATGGCTGCATGATCATTGAATTCTATCAAACCATATCTTCTCTTCAGTTCTCTCAATAAAACATCCTTGCATTCTTTCACAACTGGTGCGTTTGGTGTGATACTGTTAACTTCTGTTGACAAACAACTAAGCATTGGTATTATTTTGGAAATTGTAACATACTTTTGTCCCGACGCCTCTCGTGTAACATATTCAAATGGTTTTAATAATGCAGTAAGTTGGCTTAGTGTTTCTATCTCTACAGCAGTTGGCATGTCGGGCGCTGAAACACTTTCAATGACGATTTCAGATATCACTCTTCTTAAAAGTAAAAAGCGCTCCAGCATGAAAAAGGCTGAATTCCATCTTGTTTTCACATCAGCAACAAGTTTCAAAACTGAGCCTTCAGGAGTATTGTTTCGCATTTGAATTTTCCTTAATTTATCAGACTGCAAAACACTATTTTTTATCCAATGCACTATTTCTCGAACTTTTGATATAGCTGTCTTTACACTAGGTAATTTTAAAGCCTCTTCGACTACGAGGTTCACCGTGTGCGCAAAACACGGCAAATGTTTCTTTTCACCAATAGATATTCTAATGGCTGCAATCATAGCACTGGCATTATCTGTTACTACGGCACGAATTTTGCTTAGTGGAATATTCCAACTATCAAGAATATTCATAAGGGTTTCTGATATATATTCAGCAGTATGTCTTTCGTTTAGCGCACTAGTGGCTAGGTATAACATACACATTTCACAGTTTTCTTGGAAATGGGCTGTCACACCCAGAAAACCTCGCTCGTTCAATGTTTCGGTCCAAATATCCAGTGTAAGACAAATATTATCTATTTTTGACAATCTAGATTTAGCAACAGCCACACAAGCCTCATATTTTTCCTGAGTTTTCTTTTTTAAATATTTTGCTCCAGGCACTTTGAAATTAGGTTGCAGTTCTTTCATGAGAGCTAAAAAGCCTTCTCCTTCAACTATGTTGAAAGGCCGCATATCCTTACAGATAAAATTTTTTTTAATATTTTGCACCTCCATCTGAAATAAAGACGCCAATTAAAAAAAAAGAGAAAAATCAAATAATTGTAATGATTAATAAGTACTAAAATAATGTATTTGCCTTTATTAGACGAAACTCGTGAAAAAGCCTCTTGTAAAGTAGTTTGGAGTATAGTATTATTTGCACTTTTGTCGACGACGCAATCAGATCGTTCTTCCGAATGTTTTGATGTTGATGGCTGTGAGAGATAGGACTCCTCACTAACCGTAGTCGTTGATTTATCAGACGCTTTTGTACTTTTTGAACTGAAATGTAAATAATAAGAGTAAACTATCTAGTACGATTTCGATAATGTTGTTTGAAGGACGACACTTCCAGCAGTAAAATTATTTATATTATTTCTTTTTAAGGAATATTAATTCTTCATCTCATTATTCAAAGTTTCTTGTAACGCTAAAATTAAAGTGAATGTAATTTCTAGAAACTTTTCAAATGGAAAAATAACGACTCATAACATATAAATAAATTCGTACAGATAAAGGATATTAGTATCTGTCATTTGCTTATCAGTTTATGAATAACAAAAGATAATTATTAGATACACACCTTTTATTAGGATCCAGAGTACTCTGTTGTTTTCTTTCTATAACAGTTCCATGAGTATTGGCATGTTTAAACAAATTGGACGTGTTTCCACAGAACTTCACTGTTTTAAAACATTGCTTGCACTTTGCCATGGTTTCATTCACTTTAGTGTAATATGTCCACACTTTAGATTTTGGTGGTGCCATAATAATAATAAAAAACCAGTACAAGTTAACACGAAGCACGCACTACACAGTTCAATAACAAACACCACTATGGCGGGCGGCCGGGCGATTGTCGATTGCGAGCGACTAATGGGTGGGGGAGGGGGCGGGCTAGGGTTACCAGATGGCCGGGAAATCCGGGAATGTCCCGGATTTTTGTGTCTGGTCCCGTGTCCAGGAATTAAGCTTTACTGTCCCGGAATTCCCATATACCAGTTTTTTTTGTCAAACTTAAGATACCACGGTTGCCATGCCGCGCTCGCAGAGGGAGGTAGGGCACCGCTCCACCTTACCAACAACCAGAGACAATATATAAAGACTGTTCAACTATGACGCAGTAATTTTCAACCAAAGTTGAGTTAATAATCATATATATATATATATATGTGTGTGTGTGTGTGTGTTATGTAGCATAGTTTTTATGTAAAATACATCAGTTTTTAATTAATTTGAATATTTGTTGACTTCCTTAAAAATAACACTAAAATACCTTTTCAACGCCAGAAATGTCCCGGAAATTATAATACTGTATCTGGCAACCCTTGGGCTGGCATAGCAAAATGCGTGCCAAACGTTTCAAAAAACATTTCGTTGACGTTATTGAAACAAAACAGACTTTATCACAATGAAATAGAGACCTAAAACAAACTCTTTGATATTATATTTTCTGTGGAAGTTGTCTATTCTGAGACTGATTTTTTTATTATTATTATTTTCAATGGTACCAGCTTGACGTCAGCGGGAAATTAATTTCGCAGGTGCGGCTGAGTGGCGCAGCAGGGATGATGCATTCTGAATTTAACACCGGTCGCGTTTCGATACTTTCGATTCGATACAAGTACTTTTCTTCCGATACCAAGTAAGTATCGAATGAATTAATTCAAATACAAAAAGTACTTGGTATCGAAACAAAGTATCGAGTACTTACTCGTATTTACTTGTATCGGAACATCACTAAGTGCAATTCATGAAGGTGGTGGTGGCTGGATTTGTATTGCATCATCACTTTGGACCTGGGAGTGGTGAAGAAGGGGAATCTCATTTCAGAGCAGGATTCAAGAAAATTATTAGATCATAAGACTGTTTTAGGATAAAGCTTATAGATTCAAATCCTGGGAAGAACTGTGTGACAATGACTGGTTTGTGGGTGTTCATAGCAAATGTATGTTGGTTGTTGGCCCTGAAATGAGATTCCTTCTTCGCAGACCTCATTTAAGGAGACCTCCCAATTTCAACCAGCTAATGATCTGTAACCACCATTCTCCACATTCAGAGAGGCAATCCGCTAGGTCATTGCCTGATAACAGATCATGCTGTGAGTCTTTCAGTACACACCCAACTAACACCATTTTCACCAATCCCATCACTGAAAAACACTTTGTCGTCAAGGCCTAAGTCATCTGTGAAACTACGTGTGTCGATAATCGACTTACTTTCAAGAAATACCCTACTTCATATATAGCTCTCAAAATCAATAAATTATGTATCAGGATGAATAGCCACAAAAAAGTTTCACCCAAGGTCTTAACAAACCTAATATAAGTATTAATTTTAATTCTTGCTTCACAATTTGTGTTCTCATGGTCCTAATTAACAGCATTTTCTTGGAACTTTTGCATTGGAAACTGCCTGGGTACAAGGCACTGACCTGGCAGCAATTTGAAATACTACTCCTTTCTCCTCTTTGCAGCTTTTCTCCAGTGTTTCATTTCCTAATTGAAAGAATGATCGCTTGTTTAGTATTTTATTTTAACTTATTTTTTGCCCTATGTATTTATTTTATTCATTTGATCTACACATTTTGTTTGAGTTTGTTCTGTTCATGGGATATTTTTTACATCACCTGTGGTAAGTAATGGTTCTTGTCTTATTTGTTATTAACTCCTTTCTATGTGTCAGGGGATTAATATACTTCCGAAGAATATAAAACAGTTTGCATATTTATTTATTTTGTGTCAAAAACACTGCTTTTACAAATTGTTAGAAATAGTAATAACAATAACAGAAATAAAAAGATATCAATCAACACCAAAGAGTTCATATAATGGATGACCCAAAGTCATCAACTTGTATTTCATTGTCACTGGCGTGAATGAGGTCTTGCAAAGTGCTGATTGATGGGCACTACTGGCAATTGTATAAGTGCTGAATGGTCTGTTCTGCCCCATATGCACACGCATTACTAGGATCTTCATGATAATGCCCTATTGCCAGGTTATCTTTGGTCCTACCCCTTCCACTTCTCAGCTGATTTAGCGCTCTTCAGGTCTTCCAGTTGAGGTTGAGTTTGCAGATAATAAAGATATATTTAAAGAAAAACTGAGAGATTATCTTATTAGCAATTCCTTCTACTCCATTCAAAAATTTGAACAAAATAATTAAATGTATTCAATATGGTATTTTGCAAAACTTAGATGTAAAGTTAATGTTTATTTTTATTCTCTTTATTTGTCTCTGTAATGTATAATTGTTTTCACTATGATTATAACTCGTATCGTATGTATGTGTATTAACTGTGGCATGTTTCACATCCCAGAGGTCCATCCTCAGTAGAGATCCATGCACCAAATTGGTAAATTAATAAATAAATAATAAAATTTGGAGTGGAGTTAACATATTAAATAGAAGCTCATAAAAAGCAAATTAGTGTAAGTTATTTGATATATTAGTTTATAAACTATTTTGTAGGTATTAAATAAGTGGTCTTATTACTGCCATTATTTACTTGTAGATGGGTCGAATAGTTGATTTATGTACACCAAAGAGTGATGAATTTAAAATTGCTGTTACAAAAGTCCTAGGCAGCAATATGGATGCCATAGTAGTTGAAAAAAAGGAAACTGCAATTAAATGCATAAAGTATCTTAAATCAGCACGTCTTCGAGAGAAATTCCTCCCTCTTGACAATATTATGGCTGCGGTTAACACAGAGGCTCTTGAAAATGCGAAATTTGTCAGGTAATTTATATTGTCCATTTATCATCCACAGATAATGGTTTTCTATATTTGTTTTATCATTTGTGTACTAAATTGCTAGAGGTTGAATTGTCTTATAAGTCTCAGTGCTTATTTTTAAAAGTTTAATGAATGCTCAAAAGCTAAATAAAGATTGTTTGTAATTTGGAATTAAATTATATTATAGGAATGATGTGTTTTTATGCATGTTATATGAATAAAACTTTTCCCGTAAATTAGCTGAGTGCATTGATAAAACAGAACACATTTCATGATCAAATTCTCTGTGGCCAATGTAAAGTGACTTCTGCGAGTGGGTCAGACCCTTTCCTTCTTACCATGTTTTGAACAAACTACATCTTCTTGTCCATGATAAGCCACTTATTTTGCCAAAACCCTTTTTGGATTGGATGCTGGTGGGATTTATAGGGAGCCCTATATTTGTAACATTTTCCAAGCACTAATTTTTTCACTTTTGTACTGTCTTAAGAGATTAGGCTCCAAGTTTTTCTCAGGTTGAATGCAGAATTTTGGTTCAATAAATGTGATGTGCGAAGTCTGTCCCAGAAGTATCTGACCTTCCTTCATATTTCCCTGTTGGTATTATTCTACATCATCGGGCTGGTGGCACCCTTCAACGTAGTCCCCATTTGATTGAAGAATATGCTCCCAACAACCTTTCCACTTTTGAAAGCAGTCCTGGAACTCATTTTTTGGTATCACCTTTAGAACATTTGTAGTATTAGTTGGGAGTATTTCTTTTTCATTGAATCGGTGTGTATGAGTTGCATTTTTAACTTTGGGATGCTCCAAAAGTCACAGGGAGCTACGTCGGGACTGTACAGATGCTGATGGAGCTGTACGACTTTGTGCTGTGTGAAATATTGCTTCACGAGATTTGATGCATGTGCTGGCATTTTATCATGATGAATAACTCAGTCACAGCATGACCAAAGCTGATGCCATTTTCTTATATTTGTGTCACACAATCTTTTCATAACTTCAAGATAATATTCTTTGTTGAGCGTCTGACCTTTAGGAACATATTCATTGCTCACAACACCCTCACAGCATCATATAACATAAATTTTGTTAATTAATGAGCAAAATTAGTTGAAAGAGGGGTGAGCTAATTACAGTTCAACATTAAAGTAGGTTTAAAATAATTTTCTTGCAGTTTTCAAGTGATAAGTAGAAGTAAACAGTGAAATTCGATACTAATGATTTGTAAACATTGGCTACATAGAGATTTCTTTATTTTCCAATAGAAAATGCTATATTCATGTTCAGAGATGCAGTTATTCAGAAGGATTAAAACTAGATGGGATACTTTTTTTTTTTGCTGTCGTCAGTCTTTAGACTGGTTTGATGCAATCCTCCATCTCTTCCTATCCTGTGCTAACTTCTTCTTTTCTGCATACCCCTTACAGTACAGCCCACATCCTCAATTATCTGCTTCATATAATCTAATCTCTGTCTACCTCTACAGTTCTTACCTTCGACTGTTCCCTCCACTAATAAATTAACCAATCCCGCATGTCTCAAAATATGACCTACCAGCCTGTCTCTTCTTCCTGTAAGCTTCTTCCATAAACTTCTTTTCTTGCCCATCATTTCCAAAACTCATTCATTTCTTCCTTTGTCTGTCCACCTAATTTTCAGCATTCTTCTGTAGCACCACATTTCAAATGTCCGCAACACTGATACCCTCAGTTCCAGCGCGCTGGTTGGGCGTCCTGGCAACCCTCTATACACGACATTCGAATTTCGGCGGCAGTGAAGCCAGTCTGTTTGTGATTTCGAGAAGAAACATCTAAACAGACCTGATGAAGACAACTGAGCAGGTTGTCGAAATGTCGTCGTTTTATGACACCATCAGGCTGGACACCCGTGAAACTTTCATTGAATTAAAAACTAATACTTAATTTGCAGAACAAAGTGATGTGCCTTTAAATTCAAAACAACTATGTTTCTATTTAAAAAATAAACATTAGTTTCTATGAAACTTATGATTCAAATTACTTTCTTCACTTAAACCAACAGAATGATCTAGACCTGGTAACAAATAGCTGGAGGATGGAGGGGGGGGGGGGGGGAGGGAGGAACTATGTAACTTCCTGAAAGCTAACAGATTAATACAAAACATATTCTATCTATTAAAAGTTAGTAAAGAAATAAAATGTTTCACAAATCACTTGGTTGTGCTGTGTTGTGTGGTTCTGGCTGTGTTAAGTAAAATATTGTTGCTGACTAATTTTCATTCTATTTGTTCAGAAGAAAATATTATGTAACGAACGAGCGGCGATTCACCACAACCAAGTTGGATTCGCCTCTGATCAACCACTCCCCGATCAATTTTACCGAAGATATGTGGTCATAGGATCAGAGCAATTACTTTCTGCCCTCACTTAGTGCTAGTAATGAGCCGGAATCAGCGATACAAATGAAAACATGTAGTTGAAAGAATGGACTGACTTTAATAACTTTAATAAAAATAGGCACATAGAAATACGCTTGAAATAACTGTAAAATACTGCATAAAATAGCTCTCATGAAATAAATCTCTTACTAATAAAATCCTGTCACTCGGAATATTCTTCTAAGCCAGCAGAAGGGTATAAATGCATCAGCCTTTACCTAATGAAATCTTCATGCCTACGGGCACCGTGCTTCATCCTGAGGCTCGACGAATAGACTCCTCGAGAGCTGCGCCAGACTGCGCTCTCGCACGTAGAGGCACAGTGGGGAAAGTCATGTGACATTAGTTCTATTCGTTTAAAACACCTTACTAAGGGCTTTTTGAATGTACCCTGGATGGGAGGCCTCTTCTCACGGGAAGAGAACATGTTAACCTTGGACTATGCTGCGTGGTTACATGGCTGTAGCTTGAAAAAAATTTCAATATACTATACCTAAAATCCCTCAATATACTACACCTTTTCCCTTGGGGCTATAGCCTAGGTGAGACTCTTACCAGATAGTCTGCAAAATCTGGACTCAAATGCTTAAACAAAAATACACAAATCATTGATATCTAAAATCTACTGAATACATCTTAGCTACTACTTTAAATGTTGATTATATGAAAGTATCTTGGATTGATGGAACTACTGGATCTAATCAATTGTTTGCACATTTCTAATTCTACTTGCTATAATCTTTAGTTATTAGGATATCATTTCTTAATTGCTACATTGAATTGAACCTTAATTCTACTGAAACACATTGGAAACATTACATATATAAAGTTAAAAAACACACATTTGTAATAATACATATACAAACTTATCAAAATTTTATCTCCAATCATGGCGTGAGATAACAGATAATTGATCGTGATCTGTATCGAAAGATTGTCTGTGTCCAATAAAAGAATGAGGTCTCTCAAATACTACAATATCCTCATCATTGAGTTCATTGTTATGTTTCGATTGAGGTGAATAGGTCTTCTTCCTGTTATACGAGATAATTCAGTACCAGGAGATTGGTTTACAATAGTGGTTTTCACTCAAATCTGATTACAACATTTACCTGCAGTATTCGCCATAAATACTTAAAACAATTCCTTAGACAGTTACAATGTTTACATAGACAAAATACAATGATGAAAAAATAAGAATAACACAGAGATACGATAGGATCGAATAATGAGACAATGAATAATTTGTAAAAGCGTTTTTCTCTTGTTCTTTAACCCTGCAATTTTCAAATCATCAAGATTCTTAACAATGTTTTCCATTGGTAAATTCAATTTTAATTCTGAAATATTACGTTTCTCTTTGTTTATGATGCAACAATCAACTCCCAGATTCAAATTAGGTATAATGTCTGGACTGGTAACATTCGTTCTTATCGTTTGCTGTGATTCAATCAAAATATTCGCGCCATAACCGCGACACCTTTGAAAGAATTTTAACTTGCCTGTTCCTTTGAAAATGGCATCCATGGACTGATTTTCATCACATAAGATAGTCATACCTTCGTCTTTAGGTGCAATAAACAACCATTTGTTGTTATTTAATTTAGTAAACAAACTTTCATTCAAAGAGACTATTTTTCTTGTACAATCACTTGGGATTGATCTTACTGGATGTAATAATTTTACCTCACACGGAGCATTGTCATATGAAGCAGACGGTACAAAGTTTTGTTTACAAATACTGAGATCAGATGTTAACTGCTTACATTTGAGTTCATCATGATTTACTTTAGCATAAAATCTGCGAGACTCATCAATAATTAGAGTATCCTTTTCTGGCAAGATGAACAAATAATTATAATTATTACCAATGGCTATAGGCAATGGAAGAATTCTGTAAATATTAATTGATTGTTGTTCGAAAGAGGAATGTTGAGAACATACGTCAACATATTTTGCGATAAGAAGACGTCCAAACAGATCATTTATAATAGAAGATAACCGTTTTCCTCGGAAAGCGGAACTGGAAATCGTTTGTCCTTAATATCGTCTCTGATTAAGGTTAACTAAGTGACAACTTGGGATAGATTAATGATAAGGGGTTGTAGAATTCCATACTGAGACAACTAAATCATACTGTCTTTTAATTCAAATATAATAGACAAGGATCTTATAAAATGTTCATTGGTAGCAGTCATTATAGCCAACTTTCGAATGGAATGATCTGTATGATTTGCAAATTCTTGTACATAATTTTGTATTTTCTTCATCCCCGAAACCAAAACATCTTGATTTCGGTTCACACTGGATAATGTATAGTTAGTTTCAATCAAAGAATTCTTTACTACAGTTAGTTGTTCTTTAGACAGTTTCAACAAATTACGTTTCTCCTTCTCAAGGATATCTATCTTAGATCTCAAATAATCAGTATCTGCCATACGCAGTGTGCAAAATAACAATTTGGAAATTTGGCCTACGAATCCAAAAACAGCACGCTTCCTTCGAGGTGAGTCATGATACGTAATTTGTCCGATTAAAGTTTGTGACTGTTATAATTTGTTAATATGCCAGAATATTTCTCAAGACATCTCATCGCATTCATGTGTTGTTACATTCAGTTCAATTAATTTGTTTTTGCAAAACGCGATTGATCGAAATGCATAATTTTCTAAGTTTTCAGAGGCATCATCTAATTCCTTCAAATTCACATACGCGGCTACCCTCCAGGTCAAAGAGTATATTTGTGTGCCGGTTATGTGATCAAAATATAAGCCTGGACTGGAACGGAATTTTTCGACCATAAAATCTTGTGTAGCTAAGCTGGCGTGAATTAATAACAGAAGACTGTACAGTAGTTCCATCTGAAAGCAAAATAAAAGTTTAGTTAAGTGTACTGTTGCAATCTGCGAAAAAAGTGCTTATTTATAAATGAAATATTGTACGTCGTAATGTCACAATCGATTGTTCTCAGCTGCGAGTTAAATGCCTCATGCACGTTGGTGAGTTTAAAGAGACGCGCTAATCAGTTGGGCTCACGTCGCCCGCGTTGTCTACGAATGGGCGAGTGGCCTTGCCTCCGGCCTAGACAGATAACTGGTGGCCATTTTGGAATAGCGGCTTATCAGGCATGTGTGGGCAACCATGTGCTTGACCACGCCGTGACTCCCCGTGGTGCAGTGTTTACAAAACAAACGACCACGTGCGTTGTGTTTGTGTGCTTCTAATGAGGTTTTCTCCATTTCATATCCAATTTAAACGTACTGTAACTTACTTTACTGCATTTTTAAGGTGTGTTCCCACTACTGACTGAATTCTTTTGTAATTTATTCAATGATATGGCTTTAATCTATTGGCATGAACTGTGAGTCATTTATATCGGCCCAGTTGAATCGTTACACTTACACCTCATTTTCCAATCACATCACAAGGTCCTCTATAACCACTGTCAAGCTTCTGAGACCTACCTCTGTGAACAGATTCATCTTTTAGCAAAACTTTGCTTCTGATTTTAAATTCTCGTGGATTTTGTGTCTTATCTTAATATTCTTTGTTTTTCTCTTTCAGTCCCTGATTGATCTCTCTAGCCTGTTTGTAGGATAGCTTTTAGCTCATCTGCGTACTCATCATATAAATAATGAACTTCTTTTGGATCACTTTGCAATACCCCTGGTATATTTTGTATTCTACCAAACATTAGCTCATGTGGCGTGTATCCTGTTGCACTGTGAATACTAGTGTTATATACAAATACAAAATAAGGTAACCAATCATCCCATGTGCTTTGATTCGTATCAATATAATGGCTCAAGTACTCTGAAAGACTACGGTGTGCCCGTTCAATGTAATTTGATTGCGATCTATATGCCAATATCTGAATCTTATTTTTCTTTAATAATTAACATACTTTCTGCATTTTTTCACTGATAAAGCAGCAACCATTATGCAAAAGCAAACCACTTGATGATCCAAAGCGTAGGATTATTTCTAAGACTAATGCTCGAGCCACTGTATCAGAATCCTCTCTGACTACTGGAATTGCGTTTATAAATTTGGTCAATTTGTTCTGGAATGTCAACACCTATTTGTTCCCATTATTACTCAATGGGCAGAGTCCCGACAATATCCGTGGCACAACGTTCAAATACATGCTCAGGTGTTTTTGTAAGCTCTAATGGCTTACGGGTAAGCGGTACTGTGTGTTTTTGTTCCTCTGGCAGCTATCACACTGTTTGACATAATTTTCTATATAAGACTTTATCCCTGGCCACTAAATATATCTCTTAATTCGCTCATACATCTTAGGTACACCTAGACATCCAGAGATGTTATTCCCTAAGTATGGCTAGTTTTTCTTCCTTATTTAGTGTTGGAAATTCCTCCTCATTCATCTGGATTTGTGCATCTACTGTGGATGTGGGTGTTTCTTCTTCTGTTTGCATTGGTTCATTTGTGACAGGGTCTCGTTGGGTGGATTGTTGTACTTCCATTACTTCCCTAATTCAACTAAGTACATCTGCAACTGTATTTGATTTTCCCTTGCGATAAACAGTTGTGTAATTGTACTTTTTAAGTTTTAAGCGAAATCTTAGTAATCTAGAAGATGGGTCTTTAACACTGAAAATCCAAGTGAGTGGGAGGTGGTCGTACAGACCGTGGAATGTCTGCCAAAGACGTAAGGTCTAAATTGCTTTACCGCCCACGTAATGGCTAGTGCTTCCTTCTCCGAAATGGAATAATGAGTTTCTGCCTTATTTAAAGTTCTGAAAATATATGCGACTGGTCTGTCTGAGCCTAACTGTCCCTGTGAAAGTACTCCTGAAATGGCATACTGAGACGTGTCGGTGCTAATTATATATGGAAGATTTGGATCCGGGTACGCGAGAACGGGTGCTGAAATCAATTTCTCCTTGAGAGTTTGGAAAGCATTTTCAGTTTTTTGACTCCAATCAAATGGAGCATTTTTCTTTAATAATTCATATAATGGTTTAGCTATCTTACTAAATTTCTCTAAGAAACGACGATAATAACCTGCAAATCCAAGGAATGTTTTCAATTGTTTTGTAGTTTGAGGAGTTGGATAATTTTTAACTTTTTTCATTTTTCTGTGGGTCTGGGTAAACTCCATGTTCTGTCAACTTGTGTCTCAGATAGGTGACCTCTTTCTGTAAGAAGTTACATTTGTTTGGCTGAAGGCGAAGGTTGCGTGTCCATAATCTATCAAAAATGTCTATTAACCCCTCATTGTGTGATTCCAAGTTTGGACCAAAACATATGACATCATCGAGATATACAAAGCATCAATCACCCTGTAAACCACTCAAAACTACCGTCATAAGATTTTGGAAGCTTGCGGGGGCGGAGGCACGCCCCATTACCATTTTTCGGAATATAAAATGGCCTTTACCTGCACTGAATGCAGTTAACGGTTGATCCGATTCTTTAATCAAAATTTGGTGATACACTTGAGCTAAGTCTAAGGTAGAAAAGTATTTGGCCTTTCCCAAGGAATCTAAGATTTCTGAAGTTAGTGGAAGCGGAAATACAGTTCCTACAGTAAATTCATTTAATTTGCGAAAGTCTACCACAATTCTGTATCGTTGTTGACCACTGGCATCAGGTTTCTTAGGTAGCACAAGTATCAGGAAACTCTATTCACTAGTTGATGGAACAATGATCTCATTCTCGAGCATTTGATCAATTTCTTTCTGTAAAATGGGTTTCACAGTATCTGGAATTCGATACCATCTCTGTTTAATGACTGTACTGTGTGCTTCTTGCTTTAATTTGATTTCATGGGTGACTGTGTTGGTGTGTGTCAACTTATCTCCTGTGAGGTGAAATATATCATTGTACAATAGACAAAGTTCTAGAATGGATCGCTTTTCTTCTTCATACAAATGATCTAGCCTCAAATTTTCCATTAATAAACTGGTGTGTGTTTTCCCTCGTGTTGGTTGCACGTGTTTAGTTGTTTGTTTACCTTCTACAACTCTAATGGCGTGTAAGGTACCCTTCGCTCTATTTTTGAGATTCCGTTAAAATCCGACAAAGTTTGAGGTTAACTTCAGTACACGATACCACAGTTAAAATTGAGATAACAACACTGTGAGTACAGTAAAGTAAATAAATAGCACATAGCAACCATAAATAAGAAGTTTCAGGTAAAATGTAAGTCATAAACTTACCTAAATGGGCGTAATCCGTAATAATCCATGAAGCAGAAAACACAAGTTTGTTTACACTACTATTATTCCACTAAATTAAACACTGTAAAGCACTTTAATAATTAGAATTTCACCATCTGATATTAAATTCACTAATAACTCGCAGCTCCAGACCAATTTAAAGCAATAAATATGAAGTTTAATGCATCTACACATGGGAGTTAGTTCAACATTAATTCCACCACATCTAAACAACTTCAAAGCTTTAAAAGTAAAGGTAACCAAGTAAAATAGCCAGCCAGTTAATATTCTTTAAGTTTCCGGTAACCATCAACCAATAAATTGAAAATATAAGAAAATAACAGCCAACCGGTAATGGCGCCGTAAAATCGAAAGTTTAAAATTCAATAACTCATAAACTAACATGTTTAACAGACTAAAAACTTTTCTAAAATGCTTAAAATAAATAAAGGTTCAATTTAAATTTAGTTTCAGGACACAACCGGCTATAAATAAAAAGCAGAATATTTGGTTGCACAACGGAAAACAGTAAAATTTAGAAATTCCATAACTTCCGATAGAATTAACCGATTTGAAAGATTTTTACACCGCTGAGCTCAGCAGAGGCCAGAGAACGATTTGAAAATAGTATTAACTTCAGATTTTAAGGCTTTGAGAGTTGGTATTTTTCCTGTGATGTAGTAGGACATTTAACATTACCTACGCGATTCAAATGTGATTTTAAATTAACCAAACTTCAAAATTCATTTTCACTGGTCTGGAAGCTTCAAAACCCTAACCAAACACTTCACGACACTTGTCTCGTTACGCTCTTCATTCTGTGAATTTCTGGTAGTACACAGTTAACAGGTTCTTTTTCCAGATAGACTATTGTCTCGGCCAGTAGGTCAGTTTGATATAAGGAACTCGGCCGCCATGTTTTTACACAGTCTATCGAAAGTCTTGGTCAGGGCAAGATAGAGAGCTCCGGTTGACGAGTTTGAATAAGACGGGCTGGAAATGAGTGGTGCATGATGGGAAGTTAGGCATGATGGCCGACCGGAGCCATTCCTGACCGGCGCCATTTTCAAAATTCAGCATAACCTACATTCAGACTAACAGTTTTCGGCATGTGTAAATAGAAGATGTAAAGTTCCTTTGGGGTAGTGCGGTTTTGCTCTGTTTCATGATTTGTAATCTTCGGCTGACGATTTTTCTCCTATTGCCACTGCTAACTGTGACTTTTGTAATTTATGTGAAAATTTTCAAGAATATATCTCAGTTTTCAGGATTCAGACTTTCATTCCTATATTAGTACCTTTCTTACAGGAGGTTAAGCTGTAAGTGACGACCGCGGTAATTATTAAAGTTAGCATTCTACAGGTTTTAACACGGTAATAGAACTTTTCAGAACTTTGACAACTTTTGGAAGACTTCGAGTTTAGGTGCTAAAGCCGATACCAACCCCAGTATCCGGCTTCGGTCCTGACAGGCGGACAGGCTGGCTGATCACGCGACTCTGACGTCATATCGCTCTCTGAACAATATGGCTGCGCCTCTAGTGCTACGCAATAAAATTCAACACTGTCCTCCCTGGTATTTAGCATGGATAAAATACAAGTACCATTTTCTACTTTGACCAGTGGTTCAGGAATGAAAACACTTTGTATAATTTCTTGTTTGTTTACAATATCTTCTGCACTATTTTGGCATTGTACCTGAACTCGTAATATGAGTTCTTCTCTTGGCCCTAGCTTTACTGTGTAATCCTCCGGAAGACTTGCAAATTCTATTTGTGCCTTTAGAACTGTTGTTCAACTGCTTTGAACTATCTTTACTGTGACTTGAATTACTAGCATCTCTCCGATTAGACACTTCTACAGTTTGTTTATGTTTCTGCTGTTTATTCTGTACATGCTGTGTAGTGGATTCATTACTGTTTTGGGCATTATCTGTGATTTTGTTACTACGCCTATTTCTTCTGTTTACATGTTTTCCTCGTCTTCTGCGAGAGTTTTCGGGTGTTTATGTTTCCCCTTGCTTGAGAACATTTGCCTCTTGAGTTTTCTGACCCCTTTGAGACTACTCTAGCCCACTTACTAGGGCCCACTAATATTTTCTGATTCTGTCAGTATTGGAATAGAATGACCGCTGATACATACAGACAAGTTTTCATAGTTAATTATAGCTTCCTGTTTGATTAAAAGATCTCTCCCAATTAACCGCTCTTTAACTATATCAACAGACTCTTCAACCACATGAAACTCATGGTTAATGAACACATGATTTCTCTGTTTTAGTTGCAAAATGATCATTCCTTTTGTTCTCACTGTGTGTGACATAATTCCTTTAATACTTAAAGTTTTCTTTGTATCTATTTGAAGGTGGTTTGCTAACGCATTCTTGTGTATAAGAAACAGCTGTGCCCCCATGTCAAGGAGACAGAATATTTCCCCATTGTTTACTTGCTCACAGGTGATCTTAACAAAATAATTCTCATGTTCACAGCCTACAGAATGTATTTTGCCATATTGACGAGTGTAAGAGTGGCTGCCATTTTTCACACTCTTCGCTCGTTTCCCGAACCTTTGTTTGTCTTTTGTGTTGTGTCATTGTTGCGACAATGTGATGCGAAGTGCCCGACTTTGTAACATTTGCAACAGACTGCCTTCTTTACTCTACAGTCTGCAATAATATGTCCTTTTGTATGGCAATATGCACAAGTGACATGACTAATTCTTCTGAACTGTGTGCATGCTTTACAGGCTATGGCTTAGTGGCCTTTTTGTCTGCAGATTTGGCAAACAGGTAGGCTCCTACATTCTTTACTAATATAGCCAGTTTTACTGTAAGAAAAACATTTTTCATAGCATTACTCTGTGTTGTGTATGTATCTGAACGCCCTATAACAGCTTTTTCCTTCTGTGACAACAATGCGCTTTCCTCGACGAGTGCTAATTCAATAGCGACTGGTAATGTGATAGTG
Source organism: Vandiemenella viatica (assembly GCA_031002005.1). Taxonomy (NCBI): domain Eukaryota; kingdom Metazoa; phylum Arthropoda; class Insecta; order Orthoptera; family Morabidae; genus Vandiemenella; species Vandiemenella viatica. Next base: position 267,086,331 of record JARYHS010011408.1, on the reverse strand, counting down.
GAACCCCGTGCTATGATTACTGTCTTTATTCTGTCATTACTTAACCCTTGAATAAACGTAATGCGACTCAGGTGACCAACAAGAGTCAGACTCCCTTTTACGTCTTCTTCAGGAATTTCTTTGGCTACTGCATTTCTAAAGTCATGTGAAAGTTTGTCGATCCTCGTGGCCCACTCAACAATCGATTCTGCTTTACCCTGACGAGCTGCAAATGAACGCCTCTCCCCATAGTTTTCAATCAAGATATCTTTTACAGAATCCCATGTTTTGGTAAAGGATCTAACGAGCAATTTGCTTCTGGCCTGGCCACAAATCTTTGACTTTACAAAATAAAGGAGAACATCATGATCTTGCTTAGCAATTAAATTAAATGCAGATGAAACATTTTCAATGAAGGCTGCAGTTCCTCTTTATCTCCACTGAATGAATTTGGAATCAACTTTAATGCTTCTGAAACTGAGAGCTTCCCCACACTGCTCTCTTCAACACTTACTTCACTCGTTGCGGTACCTATTCATTGTGAAACACTGCGCACTGCGTATTACTCACTGTTCTGCTGTGTTGCGGCTGCGAGACTTGAATTCTGGCGCCGTCCGGGCGTGTTGTGGTACTGTTGCCCTCCTATTGGCTGCTGGCGGTGTCACCCCCTCTACTGCTTTCGTGCTGGCTGCTGGGACTTGGTTCGTGCTGCCCTCTCTCTGGTGGATCGCGAACTCGTCGTATCTTCTTCTTATCTGCTTGCAGTATCCGGTTTCGGTTCCAACTTGCGCTCCTTGAAGCATCAAAAGTTACTTTGCTATACTGACTTCTTCGTACTGTTTCTGGCTTAGCATTTACCCTCTGCGGTTGCTACACATAAGAAATGGTTTTTACAGGGAAACAGAATTCCTGTCTCTTTGCTGTACTAATAGGAAAATACTTTCACAATATTTCTGGTATCGTCGATCACTGATTTTATGTAATCAACCCTAGAATCTGACACCCTTCAATACAGCTGTAACAAACGAGCGGCGATTTGCCACAACCAAGTTGGATTCGCCTCTGATCAACCACTCCCTGATCAATTTTACCGAAGATATGTGGTCATAGGATCAGAGCAATTACTTTCTGCCCTCACTTAGTGCTAGTAATGAGCCGGAATCAGCGATACAAATGAAAACATGTAGTTGAAAGAATGGACTGACTTTAATAACTTTAATAAAAAATAGGCACATAGAAATACGCTTGAAATAACTGTAAAATACTGCATAAAATAGCTCTCATGAAATAAATCTCTTACTAATAAAATCCTGTCACTCGGAATATTCTTTCTAAGCCAGCAGAAGGGTATAAATGCATCAGCCTTTACCTAATGAAATCTTCATGCCTACGGGCACCGTGCTTCATCCTGAGGCTCGACGAATAGACTCCTCGAGAGCTGCGCCAGACTGCGCTCTCGCACGTAGAGGCGGAGTGGGGGAAGTCATGTGACATTAGTTCTATTCGTTTAAAACACATTACTAAGGGCTTTTTGAATGTACCCTAGAGGGGAGGCCTCTTCTCACGGGAAGAGAACATGTTAACCTTGGACTATGCTGCATTGGGTGAAATTAAATTACATGGCTGTAGCTTGAGAAAAATTATCCCGAGTAAAAAATTACAATATACTATAACTAAAACCCCTCAATATATTACAATTAAAATAATTCTGGCAGAATTCACAGCATCTTCTATCAGCCTCTCTTGATAGTTTCATAGTTTATTTGCATGAATAATAATACGCAATGCTCACTGTCAATGTATACGAATTTTTCAGTTCGTGTAAAACTGAGAAAAATATTTCCAGGCTTCCACAAGCATAAAAAGTTAATAACATTAGGGACTGATTATAATTTGAATTGACTGCTCAGAGATACCTACATGTTAGTGCTTGTACATTGGCGTATCTATACCACTGACGCCCGTGGCAAATTCATCTTATGGAGCCCTGTGTCAGTGTTGGATCTCAAGAGAGGGAAAAATCAGAGCACCCAATTTATTGTTGACGGTTGACCTTTCTCTCTCTCTCTCTCTCTCTCTCTCTCTCTCTATTTTTTGCTCCAATACTACCTCGGGTGGACATTAAGGCAGAAGCTGTTTCGAGGGGCAGCAGGTCCTCTCGCACCTACAGCCAGTAGCTCCCTCCAGCTGAGTGCATTCTGCCTGTCAATGCACTGATTATATGATTCTGTTCCTGAGTGTCACCCATATTAACATAACCAAAATAGGCCTTAACACTTTCGCGCCTGAGCCTTCTGCTCTCTCGGGTGCTCAAATAACTGGCATTTTTCGTGATTTTTAAATTTTAATAACTGCTTATTAATTAACGCTACAGCTAACAAACTTTCATAGTATTGTAGTTTGACTTGTAGACTTTTTAAATAAACAGGGTATGACTTCAGAAGGAAGGTAACAAAGTGTTTGTAATTAAATGTAGGAGTATAATAACAATGAGCAGGAAAAAGCTATAAGGCAATAAAACTAAGGAAGGATAGGGAAATATGACCCAACACTTACCACAGATGAAGGCGGCTGGGACGACGAACAAAAAAAGAAGAACAAACACAAGAGAAGCGCAATATTTCGGCCTACAGCAGCCTTAAATGTGCAGAAGGTGAAGCACCAAGCAGTTTTACATGTGTACACATACATGGCCATCTATGTGTACACATGTAATGCCACCTGGTGCTTCACCTTCTGCACCATCTATGTGTACACATGTAACGCCGCCTGGTGCTTCACCTTCTGCACGTTTAAGGCCAAAATATTGCGCTTCTCTTGTGTTTGTTTTTTGTTGGTCGTCCCAGCCGCCTTCATCTGTGGTAAGTGTTGGGTCATATTTCCCTATCCTTCCTTAGTTTTAAATGTATGAGTATGTATTTTCAGATTTTGAAATAAGTTGTACAATCACTATACGGTTATAAAAATCTGCAATCACTATACGGTTATCTGAAACACTTTCCTACTCTTCAATGTCTATTTCAGAAAGTGAATCTCCTATCACTTAATCTAAAATAGCGAATATTTCTTCGTTCTTCAACCTTTCACCCATTATAACAGAAATTCACCCAGCAAACGACAATGAAAACTTTCTGCAACAAGCCGCACACACGAATAAACGTGGGAGTTTCTGTAGCCAAAATAATATAATGTACAGCTGAAGATAGTCTGAGAAATACTTGCTAGATGGCAGCATGTAATATAGAAACATTGACAGACACAATACCGTGCAGAAAAACCGGGATGTGACTTACAAGGTGACGGAAATCGGCAGTTAACTGCCGCCTGAGTTAGGCTCGAGCTCTGGCAGCAGGACAATACCGTGCAGCCCGAGTCTGACTCGGGAAACGGTGCGAAAGTGTTAAACTAGTGAAATAAAGTGACCTTGTGCGAAGTATATGTATGGGCAAATGGTAAAATCATACATTGCAACATCACCAGTTTAACCCGGAGACAAAGAGATGATGTGGACGGAGAGGCAGCTGAGACTGCATGACCATGATCAGTCTATTTCCTGAAGTGCAGACAGACTATGGGTGAATAGGGATCCCATTTTGGCCAGATTGTAGTCTCGAAAGTTGATAGTCACTCACAGTGCATACACTCTTCACTCCAAAAGATATAGCACATACAAGGATCACAGTATTGCTATTTAATAGCCACATCTGGTGCTTTAGGTGTTATGAGCAATAAATTCCCCTTGGGTGGTGCAGTATGTTCCTGATATTGGCAGGTGGGCAGAAGAGAATGACAACAAAGAATTTTATAACCAAACTAGTTTCTCAAGAAAGTTTTATTAGAACACTAAGGAAATCTCCATTCTTATTTTCAACAACTACACGGTGAAAATGTTCCACTTTGTCAGGGTGTCGCAATACATTAGACTAGCAACCTTTTATTTCATGTAGTGATGAATAGGTGTGTCAGAATTTATCTGTGTATACGATGATATGAATGGAGTGTCAGTTTGATTAATCGATTCTTACTTAGTTTACTAATCCCACAGAACAATAGTGGTAGTCATGCAGGATAACTTTAACAGTTTGAAGTAGTGTTTCAGTAAGTGCTGGAGGACAATCTGGGTCCATGGATATGTTCTTCGTGCTTCCACGATGGGAAAATAAACTCTACCTGTCGTCTTCACATCATTATGCTAGCCAGCAGCTATAGAACTATCAATTTACATGCTAGAAGAACTTATACAGTGCTAATAAAAGTGTATGGTTATGACAGTCCAGGAACACATGTGCTAATTGTGACCAAATCAACCACTAATTTTATCATCTAGAAGCTCTAATCATCGAATTATTCATAAATACACCCTCCATCCAATCATAGTGACTGAGTTAATATTTAAAAGATAAAGAAGCGACGTCTTGATAACTTTCCTTAGTTGAGTCTTATTTTACATAGTAATGACTGTTAATTTAAATTAAATTTTAGATTTGTTTTACAAGGGCTGTGAGAAAATTTTGCAATAAATAATGTAAAGGTCCTTTTAATATTGCTGCATGGCCCATAATTCCTGTGAAATTTATCATCCATTCACATTAACTTCTATCAAGATAATTATTTAGTAAGAGTGTCCTGCCATTGTTAGGGAAAGAATTCACTTAATGAGATTTGAGCTGGACTCTGTGGGTGCTCGGGGGCTTCAGCACCCACGAGAAGTAAGTAGTGGGTGCGGAGCACCCATGAACACAGACATCTAAACTAATCAGTAACCGACTTTGAACGATATCTGTATCACCGACCTCACAAGCCACGTAGCTTATCCCGACGTCTCGACGAGATCACTCTTACCTTCGATGCGAGCTTGCACAACTGCGCGCCATGCCCAAGGAGAATACCTGACAATTTGTAGTAAGTGGTAAGTAAATGTATTAATGATCCTTGATGAGCACGCACGAGGCAAGCCAAGCAGCTTCCCCCCGCCGCGCGTCATCCGTTCTTCACGGCGCCAGCGATTCTGTTGCTGCGGCTAGCGGCTCTGTCTCAAGTGTCCCACTCGTTGTCAGTCAACCTAGTAAATAAGGCTCGTGCCTTGAGAGAGAACCGCGCATGTTATTATCGTGTTTATTTCAGAAAATTGTTTGTTTAAATGGATAAATCGTAAGGTAGAGAAATTTGAAGAACCCACTGCTAGTAGCTCTTCTCAACTTAGTTCAACTCGACAAATTCAACCAGAAAATGTTATTTCTCCAAATTCATGAGTAAAGGAGCAATTTTCATAGTGGTAGTCAATTTTTCTTTGGCTCTTATATGTTGGAGATATAGAAACAGTGTTTTGAAATGTCTATAAAGAAATTATGTCTAATGGTGTTTCTGGGCCGAAAAAATCTTCAAGAGCTAATGAGTCCACTAAGGTATTCACTCAAAGTGGTTTTTTCCTCAAGCAATAGCCCTTTAGAAACGTTTAAAAAAAGTATTCCAAGACTGACCTTCACTGTTTTTGTTTAGTGTACAAGGCTAGCTTAGAATGTGTCACGAATGGACACTACATGTTATCAAAAAATAAACTTGAAGACACGAAAACAGCTAGAACTACCTTCTTAAAATTTATTTCAAACCTTCATTTTTTAATGAGTGGATGCCACTTACATTAATATTCAAATTACATTCGATTGTTGAAGTTGCGATATCAGGATGTTCCAGTTAAAATCATGGACCCAATGCAGCAGATATAGATGATTGTTACATGTTATCACTAGCAAACTGTGAACAATTTTGATCAACGAAGTACTGCGTAGCATAATCAAAGCAATACAAAATGCTGTTACACAGTTATGGTTGATGGAACTAGTGTTATTTCAAATAATGAACTAGTCACATTCTGCTTTTGCTTAAAATACATGAAACTATTATGGGTCTCTACCTTATCTCTACGTTATCAACAATATCCGAAAATTTGTTCGAAATTTTCAGTGACGTACCAAGAAGATTTTACATAAATATCAAAATGTGTATGGGTCTAAATACCGTAGGCGCTGCTAATGTTAATTATTTACTTATTGTATGATTATTTAACAAGTTACACATTAGGAAATGTACATATCACAAGCTTGTACATTTCATATCTCTAGATCTAATGTTGTAATCCAGTTAACTGGATTGATCGACGCATCATGTATTTCCGCTATTGTTCCCTTGTAGGCCCAAAGAGGACAGTCGGAAATGATGTGATTAATTGTTTGTAAGGTAGCTCCACAGTTAAAATTTGCAGAATCTATCCAGCCCCATTTGTGTAATAAGTAGGCGCATCTGCTCGAATCAGATTGATGATTCTCCACTGCCACCTGGGGTGATCAAAATCTTGTAACCTTACTGAGGGGTCCGCAACTAGAGTTTTATTGGCTACTGATGACTGCTCCCATTGAGTTGTCCACAGCTTGTTAATATTGAAAGAGAACTCTGTAAGGTTGATTGCTATGCGCCAGGGTGGTTTCCTTGATTTCAAGCAGTGGTGTTTTGCTTGAATAATGTCTTGATATCAGCTGAGGGTTCTTCAGGATATTTTTCCAGATTATTACGGGAACTTATAGTCTTCTTAGGGCTGGGAGTGAGATGTTGCATAACACTGGAAGCCATATGGTATTCGTACTGTGAATACATCCCGTAATTATCCTCATTGCCTGACTGAGTTGCACATCTATCTTCTTTGTGTGGGCACTATTGATCCAGGATGGGCAACAGTATTCAGCAACAGAGAGTATGATACAGCTAAGGCTGTGGATCTTAGAACGTGTGCACTGGCTCCCCATGAAGTACCTGCAAGCTTTTGGAGAATATTATTTCTCGTTTTGACTTTGGCAGCCACGTTTAAGAGATGGTGTTTGAATGTTAAAGTTCTGTCCAGTGTTATACCCAGATATTTTGGTTTGCCGCAATACGGCAAGAGTTGGCCTCTGAATTTAAATTCTGGTTTATAGTGCGACTGACTGTTGCATACATGAAATGTTGAAATAACTGTTTTCTGAGGATTTAGATCGAGGCACAATTTCTTGCAGTATTCATCTAACTTTTCCAGATCTGCTGATAAAGTTGTTTCTGCATCAGAAAAGTTGGGGTTCTGGTTCACCAAACAAATTTCATCATCGTAAGTAAATTTTCTTCAAGATGTTTCCGGGAAATGGTGAGTATTCAAATATAATAGGAGGGGTGCTAAAACAGATCCTTGGGGTAAGCCATCATTTAGATAAATATTCTGCTTCTGTCGTAATCAGAGTATAACTGAAAATATCTATTGCTCAACATGTTGGTATGTAGTTCCATAAGTTTTCGACATGGGTTAGTACTCACAAATTTCAGAAGAATTCCTTCTCGCCAAACAGCGTCATAGACAGCTGACAGATCCAAAAAGGCAACCACACTTACTGATTTCTTCTCAAACGCATTTTCAATATGAGAGATGAGAGTGAAATCCTGGTCATTACAATTTTTCCCTGACCTATATCCTGCTTGTTCTATGGGAATGTGGTTAATGATAACTTCATAAATTCCACTGTAGATCAGTCGCCCAAGAAGTTTATATGTGACACTTAGAAATGCTATTGGTCGATAGTTAACTACGTTTGTGGGGTCCTTATTTGGTTTAAATATGGCTAATATTTTTGATTTCTTCATTAACGGTGGGAGGTTTCCACTTTGTAGGATATTTGAGAAGAAGTTGATAAGCCATCTTACTGTAGCAGGTCCATAGTGGGCCAAAAGTTCAGGTTATATACCATCAAATCCAACTGCTTTTTCCAGTTTCATTTTTTGATTGAATCTTTGGTTTCTTCTTCCCAGAATGGAATCGAGAATTCAGAAGGTTGTGGGGCTGCTTTTTTCTCTAATGATAGTGGAGCGCATACTGACCTTCAATCGTGGTTTAACGCTATCGAAGAAAGGGCAATTTATGTGCATTGCATCGCTCACTCATTACACCTGATTGTTCAAGACACAATGAAAGATGTGCTTGCAGTAAGGGATTTATTTAGTGTTAGTAAGAGAGCTTATTATCTTCATAAATGATTCACGATACGCCAAGCTTGTTTTAAATCACTACAGTTGCCGATGCTCAAAACCTTTCTCTGAGGCATTTTTGCCCAGCAATATGGTGTTGTCATATATCTTCTTGTAAAATTATTCTAAACAATTATAGTGTCCTGCTAAGTTTTTTGAACGACACAAAATGTAAGAAAGTTAATGCCAGCGCGAAAGCAAAAAGGTTTATAAAAATTTTTCAGTGTTTTGAATCTCCTTTTATTTTCAAATTTCTGATAGAAATTCTTTATCTTGTGAAACCTTTGAATGCAACTTTATAGAAGATTTCTTTGCACCTTCAAAAAGCTGTCGATTATATTATTACTGTAAAGTAAATTATATTGTTCCAAAGAACTGACGAAAAATTTAAAAACCGTTGGAAACTGTGAACTTGGCTATTATCTTTGAATTGGATGAATCTAAAACTCTAAAAAAAGAAGGATTCCTTAAAAGATAGATGATTCATCATCAAGTGAACCTCACTAATTTGCCTAGTCAGCTGTCGTTTATCGTAAAATATGTTTTCAAGTGTTAGATAAAATCGTAGGCTGCATTGACAAGCGCTTTACAAAAATATAATATGACATTTGCGTAAAACGGAACAACAGTATTTCTTATTGAGCAAGCAGCAGTTATGTGAAAGAGTTCTACATAGATGACTTCGATGTGTATCGTTTGATTCTTCATCACAACATGCTTTTAAATATTGCACGGGCAAAAGAAGTCAATCTGAATGAAGTAGAAGACAATGTTTCATTTATAATTTGTCATTGTGAATCTACAAAAGATATGATACCTGAACTCATCAAATTGTTAAAAACTGTTTTAATATTTCAGTATTGACATACATGTCCCAATCGTCATTTTCAGAAGGATATTAAACTTATTTAAGGAGAACTATGAGTCAGTAAAGATGGAATGATCACATGGTATTACATGTAAGCCGAGAAATAGTGGATGATTTTTACCTTGAATAACTCGCTAATATATTTATAAATTGAGTTGCAGTTGGACAAAATATGTTTGAATTTTTTTAAAAATGATATCCTTAAATAGATTATAAAATAAAATATTCCTTCTTAAAAAGGTTTATTACGTAACATTATTGGTTGATTATACAATTCGTATTACAATTTGTACATTTAGTAGGCAATTTACTAAAAAATATCTCCTGCTAATAAAAGTTATGTTAACATTATTATAATGGTTTAATTTTTATTTTTATTATTTTGATATGTATCCGTTCTTCATTGTTCAATCTAGTTTTTTTTTTTCACCAGTATGTTTTTTACCTTCTCCTTTGTATCTCTGTACTAATTACTAGCGGATACAAATCAGATGCAATAATAAAATTCTGAGTGCTACTAGGACTACAAAAATCATTCGTTATCTATTCACTATTATTATAAACTTGAAAATCTCTAAGTTTGTTATCCAGTCACGTCAAAAAAACTGAAACCATTTTAATGTCATGAAATAGAATTTGAAAACGCAGAGCCTTGGTATGCTAAGCTGCCTGTCTGTTCATATATTGTTTGAAAACTACTGGAGGGATGTGGATGTTGTTTTCACGATTATGTAGGTCAAGCTGATGCCCGTGACTTCATTCATGTTTGTAAAGAATTTTGAAGGGACTTTTTTTTTACGAAATCGTAAGTATTTCCAGGATAAAAAGTAGCCTACGTTACTTCAACATCCTGTCAGTGAAAATCCTGTCAAAATCGGTTCACTTACTTCGCCAATTCTTTTATAAGAACTAAGTCATCAAATGAGCATGAGCACCCATGAGGTTTTCTGAAAGCCGGCGCCCCTGTCCAATACCATATGCACCTGGCTTCTTTACTGCTCAGTTATTTCTTGGAACTTAGAGGAGATGCCAGAATTCAGACCTATGGTGGATCACTTCTGAAAACACCTTGATGACACAGTTATCACTCAGCCTTGTGCCAGTTTCAAAGCAGATTCTGACCAGATGCATTTTTTGCAGGGTCAAATAGGTCTGTCACTGTAGAGGAAGTCAAGAGGAAATCTTGCCGTGCCCAAAACTGTAATTTGAAATATCCACTATCAGAATTTTGAATCCTAAAAAAATCCTTATTATTTCTAATTTAACTGCCCATTCAAAATTGAGCATTCCTCAAACCTTTAATGATTAATAACTTCTCTAAAAAATTCCTAGGCATGGGACTTATACCAAAATTTTTCTCATCATTCGTAAATACTGTACAATTGTTAAGAACATGAGACATCTTCCCTGTAACACAATTCTAAAATATGATCAAAAACATCCCTTGACATGAAGTCAAAATATAATTGAAAACCCTTAATTTCTATTGTCTATCATTCTGAAACTATTGAATTTATAATATTTTTGCCCATTAAATGTTATTACTAACTCTCTTAGTGCGGTCACCCATCCAAGTGCTTTTTTCATACAAATGACTTCTCTGATATAATGTTTGCTACCTGTGTTAATTAAAAGCACTGTTATAATATTTCTTTTGTTATCACATTTTAACTTATTATCATGTTCCTTTTACTACTTGTTTTCTAAACAAACTTAATGCTTTTAGGGAAGGACTGGCTACACCATTAGTTAGTCTACTGAACTTTGATCCTGCCATCAGAAAAGCAGTGCTTTCAATCACCAGAGATGTGCTAGTGAGTCGGACAGACAAAGATGCTGAAATGATAGCATATACACCAAGAGACGGCCATGATGTAAGTGTGATCAAACTATTTATTACAATAATAATTGATGTAACTGAAAAACTTCTGAATGCAAAACATAACTTCCCTTATTTTGCATCATACTGACATTGATTGTAAGTGTAATCTATTTAAATTAAATGCCTAGTATAGCACATGCACTGTAGAATTCATTGAATTTCATTTAGTGGTCTTACAGTTTTTGTACTCAGGACACAGTAAGCATAATGAAGTTTCAATATAGAGACAGTCATTCAGTTCAGACTGCATGATAGAGGATAGCCTTATAAAGGAAACCAGAAAATGAGTGTAAACCAGTTTGTAAGACAACTAGTTCGCACTGGGGTTGGTGCAAAACCTTCAGTCTCAACTGTGACCGTGGATAATTTCAGCTTTAGCTTTGCTGATTTAATGTGGTCACCACTTAGCTTGATAAAACCCCAAACTAAGGAAAGGTGATTGATAATAATGTTTATAAGTCTATCGCTGGTAAATAATAGTTATATTCTTCAAACTTTAACAAAGTCAAAACTGAAATGGCATCAGACAAATTTTCCAAAGATAAAGTTGCAGATTCGATTAATCGATTCGAGCCAGACCAAACCCCATTGTTCAAAGTTCAACTAGCATTCACATGAAAACATATCGAAGTTCATCACACACTTCTACAGTTTGACTTGTTTGTCAGTGACCGACACTTAAGTTATGCCGGTGCACCACATGGCATAAAAAGCTGCTTCAAAACTACATAGTAATAATATTTTACCCATGATGGAACTCAGCGACTGTAATATCAAATTTCTTGATATTAAAAACAGCAACCAGTCACAGTTTGTTTGATGTTGTATGTTTATTAACCATTACCAGTTTCGAACAAATTGTTCATCATGATTTGCATTTATTTTATAATGTAATCAAATATGCAGTTGCAAAATGCAAGCATGCATCATTAAATAGTTGAATGTTTTGAAACTGAATTTTGATCTTGTAAAAAGCAACAATTTTTAGTCTTATGAAAAATTTTATATATATTAAAGTTTCGCCATAAAAAATAATAATTTTAATATGATTCCCTAGACCTCTTACATTTTTGTAGTTATACAACTGAAATAAATTTTATTTTATTTCTAATTACTTGCTCTTTTATTTAATATCACTCAAGGCACATTTACTATTATCATCATCTTCTTCTTCTTCCGTCTCCAGTTTCTCGGGTGTGGTGTAAGAGCGCTCTCCTCTTTTGCCTGTCCAAGTACGTTTCCTCTTCTTGGATTTTGGACAATTGTACACCTTTATCCTGTAGGTCCAATTTCACAAGATCAGTCCATCTCCTGGGCCGGCCTCTTGGTCTTTTACCCTCCAATTCTTTTTCCAGCCATATCCTCGGTGATCTTGTAGGGTCCATCCGCTTGACGTGTCCTAGCCATCACAAACTTGCATTGTCAATTTTTTCTTGGAGGGTTTTACTGACTGAGATCTGTTTGTGGATAACTTCATTCCTGATCTAGTCTCTTCTGGTTTTCTGGACCATTGATCTCAGGAACTTCATCTCGGCCACCTGGAGTCTGTTGGTAGTTGTACATACTTTCAGGCTGTACGTTGTAATTGGTAAGAAGTATGAATTATACAGTGCTATTTTGGCTGTAATTGGAACATGATTGTCCCCACAAAAGGTGTCTAACTTGATCGTAAAACTGAGCTATTTTCTGTACCCAATTGGTAATTTCATTCTGGAATCGACTGTCAGAGGTCACTTTACTGCCAAGGTACTGAAAATTATCCACCTGATTCAATTGTTCGCCATCCAGATAGATAACGGGCTTCATATTCTGTCTGCTGACAGCCATAACCACTGTTTTTGTGTGGCTTCTTTTAAGGCCAAATTCCTTAAAATGTTTATTCCAGAGGTTCAGTTTCTGTTGCACTTCCTCTTCTGTATATGCCCAAATCAGAACATCATCTGCAAATGCAAATGATTCAAGTCATCAGGGTTGAGTTGCCGTTTTACTCTCTTCATAATTTCATCCATTATGATGATGAACAACAGCAGTGATAATGCGCTACCTTGCTGAACACCTTTAGTAGTCACAAACCAGTATGAATAGGAGTCTCCAATTTCAATGCAGCTTTGGCAGCTCTTATAAAGCATTCTAACTTTGGTGATCAAGTTTGTTGGTACCTTCTGTTTGGTCAGACATTCCCAAAGTTTATCCCTAGGTATGCTGTCATAGGCTTTTTGAATATCTAAGAAAATAATATGACATCTCTTCCTCTCTCCTAATGTTTTTCCATGATCATACGAGTAGTGAAGATGAGATCTGTTGTTGATCTGTTAGGTCTAAATCCATACTGATCTTCTTCAAGCTGTAGTTCAATGACTTTACTCAGCCTGCCTTCTATAATTGTCTCCATTAGCTTGAGTCCATGAGATAGAAGAGTTATTCCTCTGTAATTGTTACATTTTCTTTGGCTACCCTTTTTAAACATTGGCACTATGATTCCCTTTGTCCAATCAGAGGGGACTTTTCCTTCTTTTCAGATGGTGTTCATTACTCTATATACCCAGTGAAGTTCATAGATTCCTGCTGCTTTGATCATATCTGCATTTAGTTCATGTAGGCCTGGTTATTTTCCTTTAGCCATGCTTTTCAGGGCTTTTTTCAACTTCTGACCATGCCAGAGGGTATTCTATAGTTCCACCTTGGTCTCCTGTTCCTGGACTGCTTTTTTCTTTGCTTGTTGCTCCATTTCCATTATACAGATGGTCAAAATATTTCCTCATCTCTTCCCTTACTTCATCTCCTTTCCAGATAATTGTTCCATCTTCTTTTTCCAGGGCTTTGATAGGTTAAAATGTGTTCCTTTTGGATTTTACAATATTGTACAGCAGTTTCTTATTACTCCGGCTATCCTCCTCTATTTTCTTTGTAAATTCTATCCGGCTCTTTCCTTTTTCTTTTATGATTTTCTTGACTTTTAGTTTCAATTCCCTGTAAGACTGGTCTAGTTCACTTAGTTTATCTTCACTTCTTCTCTGATCCTTCTGGTTTTCTTGGTCCCCTTGTCTTTTGACCATGTTTCTTTCTTTTGTAGCATTTTTGACAGTACTATTCCACCAGGGTGTTTCTTTATCTTTCACTCTCAAACTAGTTATGCCAGCTACTTCGGCTGCTGTGTTTACAAGGGCCTCTCGAAACATTTTCCATTCTTCGTCTGCCGATCCTATTTCACTTTTGGGTATGAAATCACATATTCTTTTCTGATACTCTGCCTGTTTTTCTGGATTCTTCAGTTCCCAAATTTTTATCATAGGCTTCTTCCTTGTTTTTTAGTTTCTCTACTCCAACATTTCTCAGATAAGTAATTAACAGACGATGGTCGCTGCCTACATTTTCTCCAGGTAATACTTTCACATCTGTGATGCAGGCCCCTGCTTCTTGATCAGAGACTATAAAGTCTATGAGAGACTTCTGTTGTCCATCCCAACTATATCTAGTGACTTTGTGGCTAGCCTGTTTCCTAAAGTATGTATTTTTTATGATGAGGCTGTTCCTCAGACAAAAATCTAGGAAGTCTTTCCCTTCTTTGTTCCTATTTCCAAAGCCAAATGGTCCTATCACATTTTCATATCCAGTTCTATCCAAGCCAACTTGGGCATTAAAATCCCCCATGATAATAATGTTATCTTCCTCAATGTGTTCCTCAAGGTCTGTGAGAAAATTGTTTTTCTCTTCCTGTGAACAACCCGCTTGACGAGCATACACCTGTATTAAGGTGAGGGTGTTTTTCTTAGTTTTTTGGTGTAACTTAATTATTCTATCAATAACATATTCTATGTCAGTCACTGCATCAACGTTGTTACTGATGATAAATGCTAACCCATTTTGGGATTCTTTCTGGTTACCGTGCCAATACAGCTTGTACCCCCTCCTCAGCAATTTCGATCCCCTCTCTTTCCACTTTGTTTCACTCAGTACTAAGATTCCTATCTTCCTTCTTCCCATGATGTCTACAAGTTCTTCACATTTAGCTGTCAGTGTCATGATGTTTAGTGTTCCAATTCTGGTTTGTTTCTTCTAATGGTATTTTTCCTTTCTGTATAATTATGCTTATCATCAGGTTTTTGACCATGATTCCTAGCCGAACTATACATAAAGGGAGTCTTTGTTGTATTCATTCCGAGGCTCTTTTTGGTTTTGAAAGCTATTTCCAATTACTCTTTTTGCTGGCTTGCTAGTCCTAACGCTAAAGAAGATTTTCTGTTAGGGTTAACTCTCTTAGCCTTAGGTAGTCACCTACCAATCTTGCAAGGCAGCAACTTGTGCCCACATTAGTGCCTTGGGTACTAGGCCACCTCTTCCACCAGCTCCACCTTTCTGGAGGTCTCCTTGCCTGCTGTCGCTGCCATTGAGGTTTCACCATTACTATTATCAAAGGAATAACATAAAATTCGCAAACTAAAAACAGAATCTAACTAATTAATGTTTCTTAAGTTATTAATGTTATCAATCTGAAAGTAGCTTTAACACTTTCAAGTCTGGACGCCACTATATTGACAAATGGCAGGGCGGGCTCCCAAGACTGGACGCCACTTTACTGCCAGAGGCGCGGGCGGGCCTAGCGGCCTGGACGCCACTATATTGAGCGCCTCTCTGTCCCACAGGACTGGAAGCCAGTTTATTGTCAGCGCCCATACCACATCCTAGAGGGAACTAGGGGAACCTCTAGTTCGTTTTGCAGCCACTACATGTCGCGGGGATTCATTTTCTTGCATTATGAGCTCCGGAATGATACTAAAAATAGCCGACCACCTGCTCTCGTCCCTTTGCACCCCTCGCTCCCCTCCCTTTACCAAAACAAATCATTAATCGTTCAGCAGTCGGACAGCTTGTTTCTATTTGTTCATTGAGTTCTTGAGTTCAACGTGAAATATGAGTAATCGGGGATTGACTGATGAAGATATTTTGCGGATATTGATGGACAGTGATGATGAAGAGTGTCAGGAAATTTCGTCTGACGAGGATGAGGATAATCAAGTTTCTGTTCCTGGCCCTTCTTCAGCACCAGATCCTGGCCCTTCAGCAGCTAGTCCATTGGCACCTGAGACCGAGGACAATTCAGGATCCGATGCCGAAGTCCAGGAGCCGGTTCCAAAGAAGCAGAAGAGAATTCTTCATCTGACATGGCATTCGTCGGCTGAGGGGAGGGGCCGGCGGGGCGGGGCTCCCGTCCCCGCGGCTACCTCACAGCCAGGAGCAGCCGACGCGAAAGGGTTAAACAATTATATGTACATAAAAAATGATTACTGAACAAATTTAAAGTCTCTAACTGCTTTCCTTGATTTACTATGAATGTTTATAAATATCACTCCAGATGGATGCTAAAAGCAGAAACAACAGAAAATACTATCTTGAAACTGTAAAAACTTAATTTCCAGCTTGAATTAACATAGTATCTGGCTTTAAAAATGATATGCAATTCTATTCAATTTAACTCGTGGTTCTCAGAAAAAAATTTACTATGCAGTTACAAAATTTTTAGGTTTCCTTAGAAGTTTACATTGTAACTGAGACACTGAAACAGAAAATCTAGCAACAAATCCATGATTGCATGTTTCTTAAATACCACAGTATCAAACATGAGTTAAATTTCTGTGTTTTATTTTAACTATTTTGAATATAAAAAGTTTGTTGTTTCTACAATCGCAATTCAGCATGCTTTGTAGATAACTTGTCCAAAATTTTTGATGTAGCAACTTGTAAAGGACATGCTGTCATCTCTAGTTTAATGACAACTACTTGATACAGTAACTTTCTGGTGAAAAAATATGAAGCTTGTGATATACCCAACCACATTCAGGTATGCATGCAGTGGATACATTTAGTGATTTTAAATTTAAGATGTTGAGTACTGTATAAAGTATTTGTAGTGAGCTGAAGTTTGCTTGAAAGTGATCTGGTATATTTGTTTTGTAATTTCTTGTAAATCAGTGTATATAGACTTTTGTTTTATGAAAGAAAATTAGTTAAAGTCCATTTAATATGTTTAAGAACAGAATTGTGTAAGAAAATTGCTTAAATGTGTGAAATTCCAAGTATTAATGCAAGTTACGATGTCTACAGGACAATTTTATGTATTAATTCCAATTGTTTTTAATATGTTTAATTGTTTGAGTGATTGTTAATGTTTGAGAAATATCAGACAGAAGTTTTTGAAGAATTCTCGCAATTTCGATAGAACCTACATAAAGGAATTCGGCAGAAAGTCAGTATTCAGTTTTACAGAGAGTTTATAGTTAGTTTTCAAGTTGAGTTCACAGAAGTTTTATAAAGATTATATTTACGACTGCTCAGAAGTGCATCTCTGTATTGTATCTATGCATGTGAATGTCGCTGACTTCGTTTTGAGAAAATTAAACAAATCTTCAACATAACCTTTTGGTAGATTTTTTAATTAATCAGTATATTAATTAAACCACAGAAGACCCTAACAACGTCCATCTCACAATGTTAGCTTGGTTCCATTGAATATAAGTGTTGCAAGCAGAATCATCTGTAACTGGAAGTTTCCCCAGATGGAATAAACAGTTTCTATGTTACCAGGATGGTGCCATATCCTAGTATTAAATGCTGATATTTTGGCTGAACTACTTCGTCCTACTTCTATGGCAAAATTTTACCGAGATTTGTTTCACATGCTCTAGTTAGTTGTGCTTAGTAGAGCATGTGAAACAAATCTCATTGCAGTTTTTCCATAGAATAAGACTGAAACAGTTTGGCTAAAATGTTGGCATTTATTACAGCATGCAGATTCATTCCAGAAGCATGGAAGTTAGTTTAACTCTCTGCTCAGCCCAAACTCAGCATCATCATACTAGTAAGTATGCCATGTTGCGTTTCATCTTCTCAGAAGGTAGTCAGTGCTGTTCTTGTGGCAGTCCTGAAAACTCTCTCACCTGTCTCTGTTTGTTTGATTAAGAAGAAAAATTTTAGTCATTTGTTTCAGTGTCCTTTTATCTAAGTTCAATGATTATTTCTTCAGTACTTAAGATGTTTATTGAGTTGGGATCTAATTAGCATGTTTTTTGATAAATCCTTTAGAAAAGAAATGTGAGTCTTATTCATGAGAAGATTTATTCTGGACCTCTTCCTATTGCTATGAGTTGTTTTAAATATTCCCTAAGAGACAGCAGGATAGTAGGGAATATTTAAAACAACTAAACAAGGACTTAGTAATCGCTAAGAAGGTAACTGAAGATGGGTTTATGAAGAGTGTTATCAGTGCGGGGGGACCATTGACTGATGCATCTGAAATTTCTGTCTGTGTTAGAAACCTGAGGGGAAGGGAGGGTGTATAGACGCTTATAGATAAGGATGGAGAAAAAGTTACTGAGGATTTGAAAAAGGCATAGATTTTAAGTAACTGGTTTAGTGAGAGCATTAGAGACAATGAATCAGAAACAGGAGGTTCTAACTTGGAGAATGAGCTTAGCAATACAATTAGAAATTAACAGACCAAAAAATTTGAAATTCATATTATGAAGGATATAAGAAAACTGAAAAAACATAGGGGGGGGGGGGCTGGTGTAGATAATAGTACTAGAGATATATTAAAGATAGCTGGATGTGACATTGTACCTTATCTTGAAATATTATTTAAATTGAGTCTGGATACTTAATGCTTACCACACGACTGGAAAAGTGTGATAGTAGTGCTGATACATAAAGGAGGGGTTATAAATAGAGTCCAAAATTATAGGCCGATCAGTTTGACATCAGTGACAGGTAAATTAATGGGGAGATTGATATGCAACCACATCAGAAATATATGTGAGGAGTGATGGTTTTCAAGTAGGCAACATGGCTTTAGGCAAGGATATTCATGTGAATCTCAGTTGGTGGGATGTATGCCAGACCTTTCAGATGAAATGGACAAGGGAGGCCAAATTGATAGTGTAACATTAGATCTTTCAAAGGCTTCTACATCTACATCCATAGTCTGCAAATCACAAACATTGTGGGTAGCAGAGGGTGCCAAGCACCAACCCTAAACCCGCGCATTCCCATCTTGAATAGCATGAGGAAAGAAGGAATACAAAAAAAAGCATCTGTACGGCATCTTATTTCTCGAATCTTATCCCTCCACTCATTGTGACCTAAATAGGTTGGCGGAAGAAGTATTTCATTGCACTCGTAATTGAAAGATTTTTGCATATTCTCCAATAAATTCAAATGCAGACTACGTCGTCTGTCTTCCAAACTAGCCCAGCCCAATCTATGTATGAATTCTGTGATGGTTTCATAAGGGCTGTAGCAACAAGTCATGAATCGAGCATCTCTCCTCTGCATCCTCTCAACTGAGTCAATCAGGCCCTTGTGATACGGATCCCAAACTCCACAACAGTAATCCAGGTGTGGACGTACTAGTGTTTTATATACTATCTCTTTTGTATGAGCATTTCAATTCCTCAAAATATGACCTATGAATCGCAATTTAGAATTAGCTTTGCCTACGACGGAAGTTAAGTCCCATTTAATGTTGCTTTGTACTATCACCCTAGATACTTCAGGGAATCAACCGTGTCAACAGCTGAATTGTTTATTTTGTACTCGTAAGCAAACTGATTCTTTTTGTTACTTAATCGCATTGCCTTGCACTTTTTGCAATTAAGTGTAAGCTTCCATGTACGGCACAAATCAGAAATAGCATCCAAATCGTGCTGAATTTCTAAGTAATCGTCAGAGCCCCTTATTTTCCTATAGATAACTGCATCATTGGCAAATAATTGCAACCAGAATTTTACGTTGTCATCTAGATCGTTTATAAATATTAAGAAAAGAAGTGGTCCTATTACACTTCCTTGATGAACCCCCGAAGTAATATCTATCTTAGAAGAGGCTTCCCCGTCAACAACGATATACTGTGATCAACCAGTTAGAAAATCACATATCCATTCGCAAATCTGATCCGATATACCGTATGTTCTAATCTTCACTAAAAGTTGGTTGTGTGGTACAGAATCAAAAGCTTTCTGAACATCCAGGAAAATTGCATCAACTTGTAAACCTGTATCGATAACTGTCATTATGTCATGGGAAATAGGGTCAATTGTGTTTCACACGATCTCTTCCTCCGAAATCCATGTTGACACGGTGTAAGTAACTCATTCTCTTCTAGAAACTTCATAATGTTAGAGCATATGACATGCTCCAGAATTTTACTGCAGGCAGATGTTAGAGATAGGGGTCGATAATTCCTTGGTTCACTGCAATCTGGTGACTTGAAAATGGGAATTACCTGATTTATTTTCCAACTCTTCTTAAGATTTAAGGAATATGTCTGACGGAAATGGTTCATTTTCCTCTGCTTGTTCAGAAAATACTCTTACCGGTATACCGTCGGGACCGGCGCTTTACCCTACTTCTGGAGCTTTAATTGCTTTACAATACCTATGCTATTAATTTCTATCGGATCCATCTCTAATTTCACATGATGTGGTAAAGTGGGGATGTTTTCACACACGAATAAATTTGTTAAATACGGTAGCCTTGTTGTGGCTGTCGTCAACTTCCCATCCGTCTTTTATTAGAACTGTCTTTTTGTTTCCACTAAAACTAACTTTTTTTTACATATGACCAAAATTTCTTAGGGTTTTCGGTGAGGTTGTTAGAAAGAGAATTGGAACGAAAGTCATTAAAGACCTCATGCATTGCATTCTTAACATGTTCCCTTATCTCCTCTAACTTATCAAAATCAGTCCGATGCATCGTCCTTTTTGATTGTGCACGTATCTTCCTTTGCTTTTTGAGTAACCGTTTAATATCCCGTGTATACCATGGAGGATCATTCCCTACCCTGATTGTCCGTTTTGATATATGCGAGCCCGTACCTTCCCTGACTATACGTATGAATCGATGCCACCTCTCTTCAATGGTATTAAAAACTATTGGAGTGGATGAGAAATTGATTTGCTGGGTAGAAAATTTTTTAAAAGGTAGAAAACAGAAAGTTAGCTTAGGAAATGCAGTATCAAAAGAAGTGGATGTAAAAATGCAAGTGCCACAGGGTAGTGTATTGGGACCATTGCTATTCATTATTCTAATGAATAATTGGGTTGATTGTTTACTATCAGAAATTAAATTGTTTGCAGATGATATAATGCTATATAAAAGGATCAAAATGATAGATGACTGTAAACAGCTGCAAGGTGATCTGGACAGAATATCTAGTTGGGTTGGTAAACATGGGATGAAGATAATGCAAAGAAGACGCAGCTTATTAGGTACACAAATAAAAAACTAAAGGTTGGTTATGATTATAAGGTGGGGCAAGAATTGCTTGTTGAAAACAATAAATGTAAATATATTGGCATTACATTTGATAACAGGCTTAACTGGGCAGCACACATTGGACAGGTGGTAGGAAAAGGTTTCAAAATTCTGCACTTGTTAGAGAAAATGATGAGGGAATGTATGAGAGAAGTAAAGGAATTGGGTTACAAAACTGTGGTCAGACCATTGCTCGAATATGGTAGTGTAGTATGGGACCCACATTTTGTGTATCAAATACAGGAGTTGGTAAGGGTACAAAAAAGGGCTGCTAGATTTGTTTCTGGAAATTATCGCAGAATGCAATCAGTGACAGTTATGATAAAGGAGCTGGAGTGGGATTCATTGCAAGACAGGAGGAGAATGAGGAGGGTCATGGGAGTGTACAGGGCATGTATTGACGATGAGGCATGGAAAGATATTGGAGTAGGTAGGAAAAGTAGTGCATGGAAGGGAAAAGATGACCATGACCACAAGCTGGCACTCGATTTCAGGCACAAGGGTGTGGCAAGATTCCCTTTTTTAGGTAGTGGTGTCAGAGTTTGAAATCAGTTACCAAGGGAAATGATGAGTAACTTACTGAAAACATTAAAAGAATTTAAAGTTAAAATTTGTAGAGGCCAAATGTAGGTGGGTGCAGGATAGGGGGAGGATGGGTGTGTAGGGAAATTGCCACCGGAGTGTTGTAAGCATCTTAGAATTTTGGCAAATTCTAGTTTCCCTAGTAGTAAAATATTCCATAGATCGATGGTAAAGTTGCTCATGTTGGACTTAGAAATTTCGAGAGGAGTAGTTGTCAACTTTAAGAAATTTCCCTGTAATCTTTCCCATACCCGTAGTGACAATTCATCATAAAAATCACTTTAAAGTGTATTTATCATATTGCGAAACGTTAATTTTAAGAGATATTTTGGTTTGTTCAGGTTTTGAAACACTCGATCAGAAAAGTAAAAATCGAAGATTCGAAATATCTTTAAATTGAGTAAAGATACAGCTGACCTCTTATCACCAGCTATAGTCAGCATTGTTGCCGATATGGTGGTAGTAAAATTAAATAATTTGGCAAAGTTTAATTAGCAGTTTTAATTAAGAGAAAAAATAAGCTTTTTAACTAAAAGGAATAATAATTTGAAATTTATATCAGTAGGTAGCCCTAATTAAGACGATTACGAACATATAGTGGTTTCGGTGAAAAGTTTAAACATTTGTCTGGTAATTAAGTTTTTGAAAAATAGATTGTCACGGATTGTTGTTGAAGTGCGTAAAAATTCCCCTAAGTGATGACTTTAGTTTTAAGACTATAGAAACCCTTTGGAATAATAAATTAAAACAGATAGAACATGACAATAGAAAGGTAAAAATTTCGAGTTAAACTGTTTTGTACTTTTGGAGATATTAATTAAAGAAAGATTTGCCAAGGTCACAGCCTATAAAAGATCGTGCAGTAAGCTTACGTTGTCTCACTCGTACGCCAGAAAGTAATCGCACAACTCCGCACATCATTTTCTCAGTCATGTTCAAAGAAGTAACTTTGTAATATGTAGTCTTTCTTTCTGTTTCGTGCTTGTCTTTACCTCTGGAGCGCTATGTGAGTAATCCTGCGCTAGTTTGTGTCGGAGCGGGAGGTAGCCGGTTGAAAGTTTGCGCCTTTTGGTGGCCATATTGGAACATCAGTGTGTTAGTCTGCGAGTATGATGCCTACTTAGAATTTTAAATTTTCAAAGGGGTGTTCGGTAAATTTTCTCTCCACAATCTGCAATGTTTTGGAAACGTTTGTTCGATCGCCTACTCAACTGTATAATGATAATTTTGAACTTGTGATTTAAAAAAAAAAAAATAAACTTCCAGTTTCCCGAGCAAAGTGGACTTGTGATTTCTTGGTAGACTTGAAATCTTTTCTAAGTTTGTGGTTTGAACAAATTTAGTGGCGACCTCTAAGCATTTTAGTTGAGATCCAAAACGGTTACATGGTCAATTCAAAATTATTTTGTCAAAATTCCACAGAACTTTTAATTCAGGTGAACTGTTGGTTAAGGCACTAAAGCGATACTACAGCCCCGGTATCAGCTTTTGGGTCTTACAGTGTGTGCTCCACTGCAATTAAAGAATTAAATTATGTTAAATGCTGAAAATATCACGAGGTCAGTAATAAGAGTGTTACTGTTGCACTGTAGAAGTATAATTAATAAAGTAATAGTATTTACAAACTTAATAGAGACACACTAGCCACCAGTAATCATAGGGGAAGAGTCTTGGTTGAAAGAAGGAGTAATAGACAGTGAGGTTTTGCCCGATAGTTACGGAATGTACCACAGAGATAGAGTAGCAAAAACTACTATAGTTCACTAGTAATCATAGGTCATGACAATTACTTACACAGGGTAGACTTCTGGAGTAGTAAACAAGGAAAAAATTCAGGGTTTTGGTTGCTTACCAATATGAAAAAATGACTGATGAAGATAGGGATCTTGGCGAGAAACTAAATTCATACTCAGAATTCAGAAGCGAGCATATAATTGCCGTCATTGGTCAAAAGGGGTACTCAATTTATATGGATAATTAGTGAATGCTGTTCAAAATTACGTCTCCTAGTTAACACATCAAAAAAAAAAAAAAAAAAAAAAAGTGCCTCTACTTTCTGTCATTGTATATAAGTTGGTGTTAAAAAGTTGCCCTATTGTTGATGGTAATGTAGTTTGAGACTCACATTTTGACTATCAAATACGAGGAGTCGGAGCGTATGTAAAGGAGAGCAGCTAGTTTTGTTTAAGGAAATTATTGCTGGACCCATTCAGTAAGTAATATAACAAAAGGAAGTAATTTTGGAGTCATTGGAAGTCAGGAGGATGGCAAAGAGAATTCTGGGTGTGTACAAGGTGTATGTTGATGATATAGCTTGGAGGAATATTGGTCAGAGAATTAAGAGTTGTGCGTGGAAAGAAAAAGATGACTATGGGTATAAGGGCATGATAAAATTATCTTTTGTCAGGGATTGGAATAAATTACCAAGGGAAATGATGAATATTTTCTCAAAAATGCAGAAGGAAATTAAGTAGAAGGTGGAGGAATTTAACACACTTATGGTAAGTATATAAATGATAATCAAAATTATAAGAAACAGGTAATTAGATAATGAGAAAAATTGTCAATGGAGCATGCACTCCAACACAATTAAATTTAGTTCAAATTATATTTGCACTGGTACTCTCCTTAAATACATGTCATCTTATTCAGTCTTGAAATCCTGTAGAACAATATAGTCTGTTTAAGCTAATAAAGATAGCAGAAAAAATCTTTAGAGTAAACATGAAATGGTGTACATAAAAGTAATTGTTTTTTTTCTTCTGCAGGTGGTTACCCTGGATGGTACCATGTTTAGACGTTCAGGAACTATTTCTGGAGGAAGGCAGGAATTGTTTCATAGATCAGCACGATGGTCACATAATGATCTTGACAGTGCAAGATTGGAACTGGTAGGTAGAATACAGCTCCATGTTAGTCTCTCATCTTACTGACAGGAAAGGATATGTCATTAGCATTCTTCACCCTCTCTCAGGGTCCTACTTCTTTGCACGTCTAACATCAACTGAAATTTTCCATCTCAAATGATCAAGAAATATTTGGGGATTGATACTAATTACTTTGAAATTATATTTAGCAATATGACATTTTAGTTTTTCCCAGCGTATTGTTGAAATAAATGACTCTTGGGTTTTCTGCAAGTTAATTGATTTATTTCGTTCTTTTTCTTTTAACAACGTTTCGGCAACTGCCATCGTTGCCTTCATCAGGTTAACTCTTACATACAAGGACAAGACACTGACTGACTCGCGAGCCAGTCCTGGCTCCTATAAATAGCCTGTTGTCAAGGGAAGCTTCACGCTGCTCTTTGATTGGTCGGCGGTGCACACGGCCATAGACGGGGTCAAACCGGTTTTGGTTGCATCTCTGCATCTCGTGGCTGCATCCCGTAGCTCAGCAACTGGATGGCATTTAGTAGATCCATGGCAGTACCCATCCAAGTAAAAACCACTCATAACATTGCCTTAACAGTTGGCATGTGCGGTTACCCATCCAAGTGCTCTCCACACTCATCGTTGCTTAACCGGCTGCATTACACGAGGGCTCTGGCTCTGGAACTGACCAATCAGGAACGACTTATCTCCCATTGGTCGACGTGTCATGACGGCGTCTGCTCGATAGGTTGTGTCTAACACGTTACTGTTTTAGGTCTTTTACGACTGGCTCCCAAGCCTCGCTCAGGAACAGACCACCATCTCTGTTAATGCTGTTGTCACTTAATCGAATCTCCAGTGCTTCTCTGATCACTGAGTCCCAGAAATACGATATCTTAGCCAGAACTTCAGTATTGTCGAAGTTGATGCTGTGAAAATTTTCTATAGCATGTTCTGCTAATGCAATGATGAGTGTGGAAAGCACTTGGATGGGTGACCGCACATGCCAGCTGTTAAGCAATGTTATGCGTGGTTTTTACTTGGATGGGTGACCACTCAAGATACTGCCATGGATCTACTAAATGCCATCCAGTTGCTGAGCTACGGGATGCAGCCACGAGATGCAGAGATGCAACCAAACCGGTTTAACCCGTCTATGGCCGTGTACATCGCTAACCAATCAAAGAGCAGTGTGAAGCTTCCCTTGGCAACAGGCTATTTATAGGAGCCAGGACTGGCTCCCGAGTCAGTCAGTGTCTTGTCCTTGTATGTAAGAGTTAACCTGATGAAGGCAACGATGGCACTTGCCAAAACGTTGTTAAAAGAAAAAGAACTAAATAAATCAATTAACCGGCAGAAAACTCGAGAGTTATATATTTCAACAATACGCCGGGAAAAACTAAAATGTCACATTAGATACCTATACGGGGAGGAATTTGTAAATCATATCAAACAATTTGAGAAACTGCGCAAAAAGAAGGCCAGACTTATCAGCACTCTGGTCTTTCTATTGCGCTGCAGGGACAATGATGTGTTTCCTCAATTTGTCAGAGTTACGCACTACATAAACAGTAAAAGTGCTAAAAGAATTTTACATCGTACTGGCATGGCGCTTTTGCAAGAGCGGATTTGCTATATTCGTTTTGAGCTTGACAAAAATGCGCGGCTCTTAATTTCTATGCACCTACATCTCTCATCTAGATTGTCTTCTTTATCATGGGACTGGGTCGACGCAGTTACCTCTCTTCAAGAGAGCATGGAACGAGAGAAAACAACAACTAGACATATCTCCAAGTATAATCGCCTTCATGGAGAGCGGAAAGACAACATCCAGTACACAGCAAACTGCACAGTAATTAATCTCTCTGGATTTGAACTTGATGACGCCAAGGTTTCAGTACTGGCGAGGGGCTTGAATTACGCCTTGGCACCGAAGTCTGTACTCACGAAGGACATGGTCTGTGCAGTGGAAAAAGCTGTACGTACGCTTCCAGCAGATGCAGCAGAAGTAATACGTTGCAAAACTTGTCTTGTTTTGAAGAAAGGCCAAACCACCTAAACCCAACATCACAAGACTCGAGCGACAAGCATTACGCGAGTTACGTAGTAATGATGACATTGTAGTTATTCATGCTGACAAGCGAAATGCGACAGTTCTTCTATGAATGGAAGAATATGATTCTAAAATTAAGAGCTTATTACATGATGCTGCTTACAAGTCGATTGAAGCCGATCCTACATCTAAAGTGGTTATCAAAACTAAAGCCCTTCTCAAGAAATCTGGTTTGCCTGAGGAGACCATCAAGAATCTACGACCTCGTGCAGCCAGCCTGCCGAGGTTATATGGCCTACCAAATGTCCACAAGGAGAACGTGCCCTTAAGACCTATTGTCAGTGCAATCGGTGCTCCCACATATCAACTGGTGAAATATCTCACACGCCTAATGAGTCCACAGGTAGGTCATTGCATACATCATGTTTCGAATTCTGTCCAGTTCATACAGATGATCCAGGGTCTAACCGTGTCTGATTCAGACCTCATGGTGAGCTTTGATGTCGTGTCTCTTTTCACACGGGTACCTGTCAAGGAGACTTTAGAACTAATACGACGACATTTTGACCAAGGAATTGTAGACCTATATCAACATGTGCTCACTTCTACATATTTCATGTACGGTGGATGATACTATGAGGAAACTGATGGTGTGGCTATGGGCTCGCCAATTTCTCCTGTGGTAGCTGATTTATATATGGAGGATTTTGAGAAAAGGGCTCTTGACACTGCTCCATTAAAACCAAAATGCTTCTTTTGATACATGGATGACACATTTATAATTTTGCCACACGGCTTTGCAGCGCTCGAAGAATTCTTGCAACACCTGAACTCAATCCATCCCAACATACGTTTTACCATGGAGATTGAGAAAGATGGCATGCTGCCATTCCTGGACGTACTAATTAAACGTAAGCCAGATGGTACTTTGGCGCATAGCGTTTACAGGAAACCCACACACACAGATCTGTATTTGGGGGCTACCAGTTTTCATCATTTAGCTCAGCAAAAAACTGTTTTGACAACACTGGTCCAGGGAGTTTATTCGATCCCTTGTGAATGCGGCAAAGTATACATCGGACAAACTATAAGAACTATCGAGGAACATCGCAATGAGCACCAAAGATATCTGCGGTTACTACAACTGGACGAGTCCGCATTAGCAGAACATGCTATAAAAAATTTTCACGTCATCAACTTCAACAATACTGAAGTTCTGGCTAAGATATCTTATTTCTGGGACTCAGTGATCAGAGAAGCACTGGGGATTCGATTAAGTGACAACAGCATTTACAGAGATGGTGGTCTGTTCCTGATCGAGGCTTGGGAGCCAGTCGTAAAAGACCTAAAACAGCATCGTGTTAGACACAACCTTCCGAGTAGACACCGTCATGACACGTCGACCAATGGGAGATAAGTCGTCCTGATTGGTCAGTTCTAGAGCCCTCGTGTAATGCCGCCGGTTTAAACAACGACGAGTGTGGAGAGCACTTGGATGGGTGACAACTCAAGATACTGCCATGGATCTACTAAATGCCATCCAGTTGCTGAGCTACGGGATGCAGCCTCGAGATGCAGAGATGCAACCAAACCGGTTTGACCCCGTCTATGGCCGTGTACATAGCCGACCAATCAAAGAGTAGCGTGAAGCTTCCCTTGACAACAGGCTGTTTATAGGAGCCAGGACTGGCTCGCGAGTCAGTCAGTGTCTTGTCCTTGTATCTAAGAGTTAACCTGATGAAGGCAACGATGGCACTTGCCGAAACGTTGTTAAAAGAAAAAGAACTAAATAAATCAATTAACCGGCAGAAAACCCGAAAGTAATTTATATTTAGCAAGTTTATAAGCTGTTATTTTAAAACAGAGTTATTAACCCTGAATTCACAGAATCATTTGGTATATTGAACTAAAACAATCTGTTACAAATTTTATGCCGAAATTTATGGCTGTAGAAACATATCTGCACAGGCCTAAAAACAGACTCATATTTTTGAAATTGTATAGAGAAAACAAATGATAACATTGAATAGAGGATTTTATAAGTCTATGAAAATCTAAGCCTGATTAAGTCAAGTTTTGAGATGAATCTGTTATTGTGAAATGTCATAGAAATAAAATCTTATATCAGTAGAATTTTCCCCAAATGACACCTTTTTGATTGAAATTTAATAAAATTGGGATCCTTATTCATAGCAGACAGTCTTTAGAGACTCAGTTTATGTTAATACGTCACATTTTATGAGCCAAGATGAAAATGATATGGTTTGAAACAGAATAAACCACATGGTTTAAAACCATGGCACAAATAGATTCTAAATTGGTCACACTGAACAGTTGTGTACATTTTGTGGCTCTGATCATTTGTACATGAATATCTCTTCTGTGACTTTCTCTGCAGTTGGTAATGTCTCAAGGTGCTTCCCCCCCCCCCTCCCCGCCCCCATCATTATAAATGGAAGAAATGCTTTTAAATATAAATTCCAGAAAATTGTGAATGTTGAGTTACTGCTGCATTGTACTTTATTTTTAAATGGACTAAAGTTCATTTTTTTCTGAGTATAATAGTTGATCAAAATTATAGTAGTAGTTTTAAAAAAATCAAACTTGTAATGGCTTCACAAGAAAACATTTAGGTAATTCTATTATGATGTCTGCGTTGCGACAGATTTTTATGGATATTTGTAAGTTGATAATCAATAATATTCCTATCATGGAAATCATCATCTTAGGAAACAATCAAGAAAGAATAACTGTGTCAGATAACAATTTTGGCAGACTTCACCAGTTTATCAATAATACTTAATTGTACAATCTCTGGATTATATGGTTCAAATCCAAAAAGATTGCAGAATTCCTTCTCTTCTCAATTCACCTATAGCAATATTTGTTATGCACTTTGAATAACAAAACAGTTAACCTACCCACTACTCGTCATAAATCCAGTATGGCATGACATTTGACTTTGATGCCAAGGAAAAAAGGTAACAAAGCTAAAATTCTGTATCTGTGAAACATCAAGATATTGAATATCGTACAACTTGACTTCTGGGATTCCATCTGAAGAGAGACCAGTGGATCAAACTAACTGGCCCAAGAACAGGCCACACCAAATGAAACTCCATGCTTCAGGATTTTCCTGTTTGTGGCTGCGGTGATCCTTCGCCAAAGTGTGCAGCACATCATCATGGAATGCCCTCTGAGGAAGTACGATGGACCATTTCAAGATGTTTTCACTGCTACCACTTCCTTCATAGCAAGGCTACAACAACTGGACATCAATTTGTGAATGTTACCAACATTCTTGTCATTTTATATACTGTATATATTTAAATATATTACATTAGTTGCTTAGCCAAATGACAAGTTAAAAAATAACGAAACAGTTGTCTGTAGTTCAACATATTTGAGTTACTTTTAGTTAGAAAACAATCACTGACCTTATACCCAGTCTCCAGAGATTCATGCATACTCAGGAAGAACAATAAATAATCTTTGTCACTCCTAAGTAGCAACAACAAATTTTCACAACAACTTCACTCCAATAACAGTTAACTCCACCCCATACCGTAGCTTCAATATTGAACACTAAACAATTTTTTTCACCTTCCTAAATTATCTTCCTTGTACTTTATATCTAAGCTTTCAGCTCCCTGAACCATCTTCATTCTGCTTCTTAAATTATTTTC
This sequence comes from Vandiemenella viatica, assembly GCA_031002005.1. NCBI lineage: Eukaryota > Metazoa > Arthropoda > Insecta > Orthoptera > Morabidae > Vandiemenella > Vandiemenella viatica. The sequence goes on along the minus strand of JARYHS010011408.1, from coordinate 267,056,057 downwards.
TTTTCATTTTTAACTTATGTTCTTTTATAGTTTCCATGCTCTAGAAACAGTGCTGCATCCTGGTATTAAATGCTGAATTTTGGCCCCGCTTCTGCTTAGTAAAACAGACATCTGATTTTATCCTACAAGAAGGCCAAAGAAGTTCAGCCATAATGTAGGCATTTAATACAAGAATGCAGCGCCATTCCTGAAACTTGGAAGCTTTTGATTGCATTTACCTTTTACAACTCTCAACCCTGAAGTCTTTCTATAATTGATGGCTCCTAGCTCAAACTATTACAATATTGTCATGGACTAAATTCTTTTAAGCATAAATGATTTGCGTGTAAACTACAAAAAATGTACTTCATACTAACTGTCAAAGAATTTTTTTTTCCACATGTATGAGGTAGTAACAAACTGTTACAAGGCGTGACTCCTGAAAAACTGTTGCTAATCTCCAATTTTTGGATCTATTTATACTTTCCCTCAAGTTGATCACACCATGGGATTCAGGAATGCCACAGTGCTCTTGAAATCAATGTCAAGAAAAGGTTTTCATGGAAGATAATACAGCAATTTTTCATCACTTTCAAAAGTGTTGCAACGTTTGAGAGTAAGTGCTGATCTCAACTGCTCCAAGCAATTAGATCACAGTAAATTTCAACAGTAGCTTGTCTTCATAGCTTAATATATCCAAATTTCAAACATATTATGTAAAATGTCTTACAATATCTATTTTCAAAGCCCTCATTGTATTGTATTGCCATAATTCAAACACTCACTTTCAGATTTAAATTAATTTTTTTCAATTTTCATGCTTAGTTAAAAAATTCACATCTTGATTAGATTTTAATTTTGCTATTTGTTTTATCACTACATATTTACGTATTTTAGCTGTTTTCTTTAATATCTTAATTTTGGAAGGTATTTGTATTACTTTCACTGTGCTTTTAACTGACAACAAGAATCATAATTATTATGATTCACTATTGTTACTTCACATCATTCAGAAAACCATATACAGCCAGAAGTAAAAACAAAATGCTTTATGTCACTAAGAAAAACATAAAGGATAGAGAAAGTAATTCCATTGCTTGTCATACCTGAAGGTAGGAGGGCTGCAATTACGTAGAAATCATTAACACAATTGACAGTACGAGGTCTTATAAAAAAATTAACAGGAATTTTTTAATTTAGTGAACTTTATAAACACAAATTTCAAATATTTTATTTTGTTGGTACACATATTTCTGAAGTATGTTGTAATTGGCAGCCATTTTGAATGTTTCATTTATTTTTGACAGTCGGAAAGGTTAAGTGTGTTTTGGTGTGATTGGCGATTTGTACTTTCTAAAAAATAGATCAAAGAATTTGAACAAACTTTTGTTTGAAAAATGGGATAAAGTGCAGTACCATATTTGGAATATTAACAGTAGCTTTTGGTGAATGTACTATGAGCAGAATGAGTTAACAAGTGGTACAGACATTTCAAAGAGCGCTGTGAAGACATGGAAGATGATGACTGCTCTGGATGCTATAACACATTAACAACTGACAACAACGTCGCACAAATAAAAAAAATAAAGATTATTGAAAATTGCCATATCACTATTAAAGTGGTTGCTGATGATGTCAGAATATTATCTGGCTCATGCCTAACATTTTTTTTATTTTTATGTTTTGGGTATGAAACATGTGGCAGCAAAGTTTGTTCCAAAATTGCTGAATTTTGATCAAAAACAAAATCACTTAGACATCATTCAGGAATTGCTGAATGATGTCAACAATGATCATAACAGGTGACAAAACTTAGGTGTATAGGTATGACGTCGAAAGCAGGGCCAATCATCCCAATGGAAGCTGCCTGAATAGCCATGACAGAAATAAGTTCAATCAAATTTGAAGATTCTCATCACTGTTTTGTTTGATTTACATGGCGTTGTACATCATAAGCTCCTGCCAAATGTTTATACTATTAATAGGGATTATGATCTGCAAGTTATGTACCGTTTACATCAAGCAATCTGCTGAAAACACCAAAAATTGTGGCAAAACTACGGAAATTGCATCATGATAAAGCTCCCACTCATACCTCACTGGTCGTTCATGATTTTATGGTAAAAAACAAAACTGTTGTTTTGCATCAGCTACCGTATTTGCCATACATTGCCCCTTGTGACTTCTCTCTATTTCCGATGCTGAAGATAACCTTGAAAGGACGACATTTTGCCACAATTGATAAGATAAAAACCGAATCGCTAAAGAATCTGAATGCTATACCAAAAAGTTAATTCAAGAAGATCTTCAAAGATAGGAAAAACTGCTGGTACAAGTATATTTTATCTGAGGGGTATTACTTTGAAGGGAACAACATTGATTATGAATTACAAATAAATATTTTTAAGACTAACAAAAATTCCCATGAACAGCTACAGAAAACAATTTATACTGGCAAGCTAGACTATCCAGTGGCAGCCCATGTCTGTTAATACTATTCTAACAGTTTCAACACCTCGCAGTGAGAGCTGGAGTTTTTCCTGAAACTACTAACCCCTATGGAACTCCTCAGATGGGAACTAGCCACCAACATATCAGCCATTAGACCTTTTAAAACCCCACCAGTAAACCTGTCACTCATGTTATAAATTTAAGTTAATTTTTTATTTAAATTTGTATGTATCTATTTTACTTTGATCAGCTGTTGCAGGGTTTATACTTATTACCAAAGATACGCTACTTTCTGGATGAGTCTAATAGTTCCAAGTTAATAAAAACAAAAAATGGTTATATAGAAAATAAATTCTTGCAGTGCAAAATTTTTTCCACTACCACTGGCATTCCAAATGGCTTTCATTTTAAATGTTCCCCACTCTCTTTGCCTGCTGTATACTAATGCACTCATTGTTCTTTCGATGACTGTTGCTTTCAAAATGATAACCAGGTATTCTATCTTACGCAGTCCTTTAATACAGGTTCTCTCATTACACAGAGCTTAAAAAATATGATGTTCATGAATGATTTTTTACATGCTTGAGAAGTGGTTTGTTTATTTGAGCTCATATGCATTAATTTTGGTAATTGTTCAAATAACATATTACAAACAATTTTTTTAAATTTAAAATAATGTCCTCATGATGTTTATACCACACTGTTATTTCTTTTACTTCTCAATGGGCAATTTAAAATTTCTCACCTGATAATATTCATTGTTTCTTTGTTTCCCCTAGGAGATGCTTGAAAAAGAACTAAGGAGAGTACGTGCATTAAATGTCAAAATGATGAGCCTACAGTCTTCAATTAGAGCGGATATATTTGCTGCAGAGATAGAAAAAAAGAAATACATTGTTCGCAAAAATTATGTTGTGAGTATGTTTGATATTTTGATGCTTGTGAAGTGGAAATTAATTGTGGTCTAGAAATTATATAAAAATATATGTTAAAATCCAGTGGTACCGTAATCATATGTGCATTTTATCCAGTATATGGTAATATAACATCTAAGTTTTGAATGGCGACGTGAAGAAAATTAAAGAAGATAACAAATAATAATTTTTCAAATCTTTGAATTTGGCGAGGATGGTGCTTGCATGTAGAGCAATAAAGCAATATTCTTTTTCTTAAATTTATATGATCATGTTATTGGAGAGAAAGTGTCTGCCTCTTGTTAGTTATTCCATGTTGTTACTTGTATTGGAAGTGGAATCTTTAAAGCAATATGAAATATTGTGCTAACTGTAAATATAAATTTTTGAGATTTCAGGATGCTGAAACTAATTGAATGCATAGTTTCAGCATATATAATAATGTAGTGTTCAGTAAGGGTGGAAAAATGTGGCTGGATAAATACTTGTTCAACAGTGGTAACAAAACTAAAATGTTCTTCCACCATTACCTTCACTTTGTCTTCAATGGTCAACAAGTATTTTTATTCATTCACAATCGAAGATTAATCTAATTAAAAATAGCTGTAACCTTTTTACCCATTTATTATCCTCTCCTCAACATTTTAAGTATATATAAAATAAAGGACATGGTTTATTTATTGTATAAGCCTTTTGCAAATAATAATAATAATAATAATAAATGTTTAAATGTATATGTTTAAAAATAAATTCTAAAAGAACTTCCCTACAGACTACTCATCTTTGCTTTCAGCAGTGCACCTTCGCCAGTCTTCCACCACTCCATATTGGTCCTCTTGAAATTGGGCATAATTAAGGACCTCAGTCTCGTTGCATGTGATAATTTTTTCCAAAAAAGCATCACATTCCCCTTGTAACACATCAGGAGCCTCTTAGAAATTTCAAACAACATGGCTTACTACTCTGCAAACATCAGCTTTGGAATCCATAGAGATGACACTTTTCAAAATCCTGACTCATTGCAAATGTATAATTGCACACTTCCATCGCTGATCTGAAGTTCTTGAGTGATTTTAATAACAGTTATGTGCCGATTGACTTCAGTGTGTTCTTGATCAACCTCGGTGTTCTGTGGTGTGATGCTGATGCAGCGACAGTGCGTATGGGCAATGTTCCTAACATGCCCCTAGCCTTACTTGAGCCCATTAAGTGCTCATTAAGTGCTTTTTCCTCAAACTGTGGGACTTAATTTATCAGCATCTCTCTTTTTTTTAATTGTACAATTTGTAAAAATGTACAGTTGTATACTAGTGATAACTAATCAAAATTTTGACTCTTAGTTTCCCTAAAACATATTGCAAGTTTGAAATTTTGTGTTAATAAATGTTTTTTAATGACTTAATGCAGCGTAAGAGCCAAATGCTCTTCAGGCTATGTCACTAGGTAAAAACTTGCTGTCTTTCATCAGCTCAGCTTTGACTTTTTACAGAATATAGTTTAATGAGCTCAAACTCACATGGAAGCAGTCAAAGAATTTCTTTGGATCTTGCTTCGATATCCCCATTAAATGGTGAATCTCGCCCTGCTCCTCTCTTCAGAAATATCTGGCAAATCCATTCTGTTCTTCTTGAACGTTATCACTGAGTGTGGTAGATGAACCGTAAGGCTCTGTACTCACATTAAAGACACAGGTTTGATCCCAGTTCAGCCATCCATTTGTGTTTTCCGTGGTGAATTCTGGGATGTTTTTTTTCAAAAGGCTGTGTCCAAATTCCTTCCCATTTCTCAATCCCAGTCCTTTTCCACCTCAGATTATCTTGATGTCAATGAAGCATAAAGCCATTAGCCCCCCTCCCCAAAAAAAAAAAAGAATGTTGTCTTCTCCTCATCAACAAACTACTAATTTCAGTCGGGTAAAACAACAATTCATCTTTTCAAAATATTTGAAGAAAAAAAGCTACAAATACAAAATAACTAATTTAAAATTAGTGGCAACAACACACAACAACTGGCTATGAAAGACAAACAATGCATCCCCTAGCCTGCACAGTCACCGTACCGATAGATTTTCTGATGTTGGCACTCACTTGATTGAAATTATTTCAAACAACACTTGTTGGGGACCTTCAGAAATTATTTGATTAGTTTGGTTTACTTTTTTGTTGGTGCAGTGTCGGTCTGATGACTGTGGAGATGCGTATAGAGGAAGTTTAGAAATTTCAGGTCCTTTATGACAAAACATTGTTTTGGTGTTATTGATTGTCTTAAAAAGTGTTCTTTTTCCCCCCTTCAGCCACATTTTTAGGTTCATTAGAAAATTATAGATTGTGTGATTTTAAAATATTCATAAAATTTTGATTCATCAGATGCTGTCCCCCTCAGTCCATTTTTACGTAGGTTTTTGAACACTAATTCCGTGAAACAACCATGTGAAAATGTTGAAGAATACAGAAGACTGAGTAGGAATATGTCCACCACATGAATATGCTAAAGACAAGTGTGGACATGAGAGGCTCAAGCCATCATTCGACTGACTGACAGCTTAGGCACATTGTATGCATGCTCTGTGCACTCAATTGTGACCCTACCTTAATAATACTATCTATCAAAATGAGATAGGATAGGGAAAATAAACAGTTACCCGTCACTTACCACAGATGAAGGCAGGAGGGCGAGACACGTAAAAACACAAAAACAAATGAATTGCACAATATTTCGACTTTAGTCTTAGTCATGTGGGAGGTGAGGCATATGGCAGGGGGAAAGATGTGGTCACATCCCAACCCGCCACATGAAACTATCTATCAAAAAAGTAGGTGCAAGGCTGCTAAATGTGCTCTAAGAGCCATGCAGCTAGTAGGTTTGGATGGCTGCAACATAAGATTTCATTTATTAACTAAGTATCCTTCCAAAATATATTTTAAATATAGTGAAAATATGCTTCATCACTGCACTTTAGGTAAAATATTCTATAACCAGTGAGAATGGGCCTAATTTCAAATAAATATAAAAAATGAAATTGCATGTAATCTGCTCAGTATTTGTAACCACCACATTAAAATATTAGAAATTGTTGTCTCTATTGACTATTTAAGGTAGTTCTGACCTAAAAGTAGCTTGAATATTTTATTAATTGTAACTTCATGAAGCACACTGTAGCTTCCATTTATATTCAGTGTTACCAGCATTAATAATGATCAAAAATCTTTTTCTAGGTGAATGAATTGGCAGAATCAAGGGTAAATATTGTAAAAGCAAGTGAAGAATTAGAAAACTGTAAGGTAAGTTAATGTAAAAATTTTCTCAAAATACATGGAAAAATATTCTAATACTGAAAATATGAAGGCTGTTTATGTACAACATGACATTATGGCCTTTATGGCAAGTGACAGGTTTACTTTTCCTTACCTTCCTTATTATCATTCTCTAACCACATTATATATACAGTTTTTTTTTAATAAATTATTGAAATTTTGGTATTGTTTAGAGATTGGTACAAAGAGTGATTTGGTTTAAGGAAAGCCCTGAAAAATGTGGTTGAAGTAGGCTCCACTCGTCTAATGTAGGCAGCATTCAGCAATATCGTGGTGCTATGGAGAGACATGGTTAGTGGCGGAACCTGTATAACCCCCACCATTTTTAATTTTCCTTCATGCACTTGCCTTTGTCACATTTTTGGCTACAGTTTTCGCCTTTAACTACTTCTTTCCTCACTGCTAAAAGCTGTCTACCTTATAGAAGGGAGATGGCGGTAAGGGGGGTGCTACTTGAACCACATTTTTCAGGGCTTTGGAGGCTATAGTGACTGTATGTTCTCTATATCAAATCACCCTCTGCACCAACTCGTAAATGATCATGAAGTCTGAACCATTTTTTAAACACACTGTATGTGGGAAAGATAATTTATGTACACCACTCCCAAAAATAAAAGGAAGGAATGCAACAGCAACAAAAAATACATTCCACAAACAAAGAAAAACACAATATTTTTAGGCCATGCCCTTTTCAAGAAAATATAAATGTATGGCTGAGCTTGTGCAGGTGCCTACAGTATATGCTACACAGGATAGAGCATTGATAGTGGGAGATTTGGGGGGGGAGGGGGGTAATACAGAAAGTGACCTGAGGAATGTGGAGAAGAGTTGAGCTCATGCAGGTCCTAGGACACCGAGATGGGCCACATTTGGATCATTATGTGAGGTGGGTATATGTGGAAAGAGAGGTGGCATTTGGGAAAATCATTAGTTTTGTGCTTGAGTTGTGCCTGTCAACACTATTGGTAGGAGGGGATTCACTAGGCACAGGCTACACCTCAATAGAATGGGGCCAAGGGGTACTTTCTGAGTTGTTAGCTAAAGCTGTGCAAGGGCCCACTTCCAGTTATGAAGAGGTCAGTGCAGTGCCATTTTTAGGTTAGGGACTGCTGGTGAAGGGAATAAAAATAGATGAGCAAAGCGATACTGAATTCAGATGTTCATTGGGGAAATCATAAATGGTATAGAAATACAGTAATTGAGGTTGATAAAATAAATAAATAGACGTGGGGTCAAAACTGCGAAGATGAAGATTAGCATTGGAAATATCATAAAGCCAGTTATAAGACTCTTGATTGTAAACTATATGTGTATAAAGAACAATGTAATAGGGTTTGGTAACTTAATACACAAACCATTAGATGTGTAGTTTTGGTTAAAGGGAGTAGTGCTACTATTTAGGGTTTCCCCGTATCGTAATAGAGTGTACCACAGAGATAAAGGACAACTGATTGAAGGCTATTCATATTTGTTAGTAAAGACTACTGCAATTCACTGGTTCATAGATCATAGCCTTGAGTTTCTATGGGTTGATTTCTATGATGTTAAAGAAAAACTTGGAGTATTAGCTGCCCTACTGCCTACCATAGTAACGATGAAGACGAGGCTCTTGGGTTGAATCTAATTAAATATGCAGTGTTTAGAGGTGGGTGTAGAATGGTTATTATTGGCGAGGAATTAAATTAACCAGGTGTAAAGTAAGTACGATTACTAACACAAAGGAACACAAATTTTCAAATACCTTGGTAAAGGAGAAGGCTTCAAACAAGTGGTAGAGCAGAATACAAGAGGGCCCAACAGGTTGGATATATTCATAATAAAGCCTTAACATAATATTTTGGGACTCAGATTAACTTAAGGAATAAGTGATTATGATGAAGTTATGATTGATAAACCAATGGCTAAAATAGAAGGGTGTGATAGCTACAGTTTTAAAAAGCTCATTTTTTCAGAACTGAAGGAAAAAGACCCGAAACTGAGATCACGGCTATGGCCAGCCTAATAGGAGACCAGACAGGTGTTACAAAAAAAATATGGAATTTAGTTAGAAATAATATTTATAAATTCAGAAACATCATCCAATACTTTTTTGTGAAATAATAATGATGTATATTTTTAAAATCAATAAATAAATGATTTTTAGTCTAAAATTCAGGTCAAACCAAATACCAATCACAGCATGTTGAAATGTCTGGGTCGTTATGCCGAGAAAACATTTTTTTAATGGCATGAGATGAAAGATTTAATTATTAACAACAAAAAGTTGTTTTAACATTTTTTTTTGCAAAAAAAACATGCTAAAATTTAAATGACACCCTCTAATTACAAAAAGGGAAATGTTACATTCATAAACTAAAACACAAAAAAATACAAGTTGTTTAACATTACATCAAAAAAATGGACTCAGCCAGCAAATGTAATGCTTTTAATTCTTAAATTGTTCCCGGCTAGCGTCGATCAGTTCAATAGTGTTTCACTACCAAGAAAATGGGGCTAAAAGACTCAAATTAAATTGTGACTTATCAGTTTCGTCGAGACGGTGGCTGCATGCTACAAACTGGAGCGGTCTCCTTCGAAACAGACATTCCTTGGAACGTTTCCCACACGTAGAAAAACAATCACGACAGCACTATGCCGTGACAAAACGTGGCGTCCACGTTGTTGTCCACACGCACACACCAGACGTGCGTGGTCTTCCGGGATCCACCCGGTAATCCAGTATACAACACACGTGCGTACAATGCGGGATCTTAACCCGAAGTGTCTCGCTACTCCTGTCCACTCACCCCCTCCCGGCTCCCGGGGGCGGGGTCCTCTATACCTGGGTCCAACTGACAAAGGATTTAGCCACGCTGTCAACCTGCCGCCTCGCTGGAATTCCACACTCCGCCGTCTCACAAAACCGGCTGAGCGAAATATATTGAGAGGCGACAAAATATTGAAAACAGCAGAGGCTGGACATTACATAGCCCCAAACCACTGGCTGAAGTCTTTCTTGACGAAGAAAACTGAAAGTCCGTGGTTTTATGTCCCAAAAATTTGCACTTCAGTTCTCAGTTAACGGTTTTTAAAAACAAATCTTTTGCTTAATCTAATGATTTTATATATTACAACATACATTTTCTGTTATCAACACTAACCTCTGGCTGAGTCTATGAACTAATCAATTACAACATACAATTGTTATTATTATTATTAAAAAGTAAAATTAACACAAAAATTCTCGCAAACCTTTAGAGTGTGCTATCTAAATTTGCACCCGTGCTAGAGAAACTTTGATGATCAAAAATTATTATTATTTTTTTTAAAGTATTGACAAAACAAATAAAATCTTCATCTCATGCGAGAAAAACATGATTTTACGTTAATTCCCACCGTTGAAACAAACGAAACTTTTCTGCTAAACCTATTCCCATTTACATGAAAACTATAGGACTATACTACAGTGAAATCTTAAATAAAGGATTATTCAAGCGACCCTGGTGACTGGCCAGATTTTCATGGAATTAAAAAAATTAGGTTTGCCAAACAAACACTTAAACGAAGGATCAACGATGCACAAATCAACTACTCAAAAAATCTATTTGCATGTTGCAGAAAACAATAAAAAGAATCCTATCAAAAATACCTCCACCAATAGAAATTTTAAACAATATAGTATTTTCTTAAGCTCCGAGCGTTGTACACCCCGACCTCTGCAATGTCATCTGTAAGCAAATAGGCGTTGGGACCTACCACCCTCTTCACGCGATATGGACCTTTGTAAATATGAAAAAACTTAGCGATTTTTTTCCGCAGCGCATCCGATTGTGGGGCGTTGCGAATCAAGACCATATCGTCAACTTTAAATTTGTGAAACTTGCTGTTAACCTTCCTCTCCCGTCGTCGTTTTGCCTTTTCCAGCAGGAATTCTTTAGCATGAGCCAGCTTTGACTGAGGTTCAACATGAGCTAACTGATCGGGGCGTCCAACCAGCTGGTCAACAAGTGAGGTCACATTCGCACCAAAATGGAGTTCTACTGGTCGGTAGCCGGTGCTGCAGTGTATGGTGAAATTGAAATAATCTTGTATCTGGCTTAAGTATTTCACCCACGAGTTGTGGTTCTCCCCGACCAAAGCGCGAAAATATGCTCCCAACTGGCGATTATATCTCTCAACTATATTGCTCTGTGGGTTCCTAATTGAACAAAAAATAGGTTTTATCCCCTCTTGGGACAAAGCATCTGTCCATTTCTTACTCGTAAAAATCGTTGCATGATCGCTCAACAATCGTTCTGGCTTTCCACACTCCGGTACATATTTACGAAGAATAATCCGAAGGCACTGTTTCGTAGTGGTATTGTTAGTGGCGTAGAGGCGCACCAGTTTCGTAAACGCATCTACTACCACCAGGACATACTGCCTCCCAAATTGTCCTCTAGGCAATGGGCCAAAAAAATCAATGCAGACCAACTTATTGGGTGCTTCTGGTGTTATCGGGTGCAATTCTCCAGCATAGTTCGTGCTAGAATGCTTTGTCCGTTGACACAAATCACATGCTCGAATGATCTTCACTGCCGATGATTTTATTGCTGTCGCGTACCATTCTTCTCTTAACATCCTATAAGTTTTCTCTGTGCCTTGATGCCCATAATGTTCATGTACATGGTAATGACACTATCAAGCATGGAAGGTGGAAGCCATGCAAGCCAGCAGTCCGTATTGTTATTCCTGCGGAAACACACATCCCTGTATATCTTGCACATCATAGCAGTGTTACATACGTAAGTCATCTCCATGTTTCCCATAGAGGAGATACTCTCTTATTTTCTTGATATTTTCGTCACGTTCTTGCTCGCGAATTAGCTGGAGGTAGAAATCTTTCGGAACTACTCCAGCAATTTTTTTCGCAGTTGCAATAATCACTTCACGCGCCCTGTTTGTATGTCCGAACGACGAGGCAACATCTTTCGGATATCGACTTAGCCAGTCGGCCATTTTGTTGTCTGCGCCTGAGCAGTATGACACCTCAATGTCATATTCTTGTAGTTGTAGAGCCCAACGAGAGACTCGATTCGACGTGAGTTTTGCCTTTTCCAGGAAAGTTAGTGCCTGGTGGTCTGTTCTAAGAAATGTTTTATTTCCAACCAAGTATGGCCTGAACTTGGTCACTCCAAATACCAGAGCAAGCATCTCGATCTCTGTCGTATGGTAATTTAGCTCCGGACCCCGCAAACATCGGCTGGCTGTCGCCACTATCTGCAAACTTCCGTCGTCCGCCTGCTGCTGCAAAACTGCCCCTAGACCCTTTGCACTGGCATCACAATTTAAAAAGAATGGTTTGCTGAAGTTAGGATGGGCAAGGGACACTTTGTCTCGAAAAATGCACTTTATCGTCTCAAATGCTTCTTGCTGTTCACTTCCCCATTTCCATCGTGTCCCCTTTCGTAGGAGGTGGTACAAAGGTTGATTGAGGTGAGCAAAATTTGTAATCCCATTTTTAAAGTATCCACATATTCCTAAAAATTGTCTTACTTGTCTGATGCTAGTGGGTGTCTGAAAAGACAGAATTTCTTCAACTTTCGCGGGTGAGGGTTCAATCCCATCTGGCGTTATTTTAAAACCCAGAAAAATCACCTCCCGCGTACACAAATTTGCTTTGTCGGGTCGGAGCGTGACTCCTTTACTTGCCAGGACTTTGAATAGCGTTTCAAGGTGGGAGAGATGCTCCTCAAAAGTATTTGAAAAAACCAATATATCATCGACATAAATGGCACAGAATTCTTTTACTTCGACAGGCAATATTTCATTCATTGCTCTAATAAAAGCACACGACGAGTCCCGTATTCCAAATGGTACTCTATTGAATATGTATTGCTTGCCCCCGAATAAAAAGCAGTAAGCGGTCTACACTCTTCGTGGAGTTCTATCTGGTTGAACCCGGACGTCACATCTACCGTAGATAGCCACCTTTTTCCATGGAATCGGCCTATTAGTTCTGTAACCAACTCTGGGCGTTCAGCATCACCTTCTATTCGTTTATTCAAATTCCTTGCATCGAGACAGATGCGTGCTGTCCCATCCCGTTTAGCGACAACGTTATTGGGTTAACATATGGTGATGGCGCCCTAGAAATTATGCCTTCCCGTTGCATTATTTCCAGTGCTTTCATCGCGGCTTCTCTATGATTCATAGGAATCGGATAACTGTGTGATTTGAAAGGCTGTCTGTCCAAAATTCGGAATTTGTGTTTAATTCCAACAATCCTTCCGGGGCGGTAGGAAAACACTGAGACATTTTTCTCTAGCATTTTATTCAACTTGGCTTTTTGCGGGTCATCTAATGCACTATTTGTGGTTGTGCGTTTCCGTAACTCACTAGTATCTCATTTCTTCGTCGAGAATTACGCAGATATCCATTAAGATAGGATCCAATTTGGCACTGTTTTTACGTCCATGACCTCGATTTGCTTAAAGCTATAGCCTCTACCGCTCTCAGTCCACTTAATTGTCCCTTTCGTCAAACCAGTCACTGTGAAATTTTCCAGCTAATGCATGCCTTCTTTTCTTCTAGCACATCGACCCAATGATCAAAACTGTAAGCCCAGGCACTATTATTGCAGTTATTTCTATCATCTCCATAGCCATTTCTATTGCCTCCGTACAAAAATCTACGCGAATTATTGCTTGTTCTGTCACCGTTTAACCTTGGAACCGAAAGCAGGTACCAACCCAAATTTCTTTTTTACTGGTATTATTTAATTTCGGCACCGCTATCAATACTTCGTTTCACAAAATTGTCAGATATTGCGCTTATAGCACTTCCACTATCAAGAGTAATAATACGCAATCTCTTCCATTGACCATACACTTAACCATGGGGCATCTACCAATTTCCTTCCTATCTAATTCTTGCTCTAAATCATTTTCTTCAAAGGAATTCAAACCATCTCTCCAAAAATGCATGTCTTCCGGTTGCATTATGCAGACATTCGTCTTGGGAGAGGCCCCAGTGCAATCTCATAAATCCGTATTAACTTCAATTTGTTCGCCATCTTGAGGCGAAAGGCATTGCATCCCGCTGTCGGCACACGCGGTTCATTTATTTGCTGTCTTGCCACGTTTCTTGTCGTTCGGTCTTAGACCATTCATCGACCTGCGGGCGAGCTTGGAATCCTCGGTCGTTCCTGTGTTGTTGTCCCCTCTGGAACGAATTTCTAGAATTTCCACCGTGTGAACCGTTCTGCCCCCCTCTCTGTCTACCTGCCACTTCATGTCTGCCACCCCGGCTTCCTTTGTGTTCTTGCGGGCTTGCGGGTCCAGAACGGTTACCTTGTGAATCGATAGTATCTAACATCCGCAGGGTCTGAATGAATTCAGTAAAATTTTTCTATTGCTGGGAGTCAAAACCCTTCTAATATACGGCTTGAAGTGTCCTGCTATGGCTCCACAGATTTCCTGATCACTCATTGGTGGTTCGAGAAACCGTGCGTTCAAGGCTACCTCAAATGCATAATCTTCTCTACTCAAGCCAGAATTTTCCGGATATGTCCCCAAAAATACATTGTCTACACTCTGCCTGTGCGTCGGGTCCCCAGTAGGTTTCTAAAAATTCAGATTTGAAACGGTCGTACTCACAATCGTCCGGTAATGACACCTGCATCCATATGCGAACATGCCCTACCAGTGCCTGCTGGACCACACGCATTCGAAATCTGTCCGGAATATTCTTGATCTCCAGATAGTTTTCCAAATCTTTCAAAAATTGTTTAGGATGTGTCTCGTTATTATTATTGGAAAAAATCGGCATTTGAATGTCGATTGAACCGACAGGCAATCCGTGATCAATTCTGCCCCGCGTCCCAGATGCGCTACTAGGTACCTCATCACTGATTCTTTTCCTAATGTAATTTATGTCTGTATCCAAATTAGCAAGTTTTCCCTTGGTCTGCTCTTCGAACGTCGTCTGCCTCTGCGAGATTAATGACTGTTCTTCTTCGACCGCATCAATCCTTTGTTTATAGACTCCGTCGATTGGTTTACTTCTTGTAATTTGTCTTAAATTTTTCCTCCATCACCTGGATCATTTCCTCATTCTCCTTACATTTTCTATCATTTGTAGCCCTCAATTCGCAGACCGACTCTTGTGTTTCCCGGATTCTTTCTGCTGATTCATTACGAAATGTTTCTAACTCAATGACCCTTGCTTCGACTCCGGAAACTCTTTCAGTAACTGACGCAATTCCCTCGCGAAAGTCTTGTTTCATTTCTGCTAATATCTGTTCGGTCCGACTTTGAGAATTTATTATGCTGTCCTGTATTTGTGTCAAAAAAAGAACCAGACTGTCCTGTGTGACATCCCGACTACCTGTTGTTTCCCTCTCAGCTGACGCTTGAGTAGGTAACAATAGGCTAGCTGCCCCGTCCTGCTGATCCGCGCCCGTTTCTGAGCGTGGTGCTACCGCTGGACACATTCCAGCTTCTGACGTGGACTCACTAACAACATTCGCAGATTTTGTTGGATCCATTTCACTTGTTAGTTTACCAGAGCGAAGTTTCATAAAATTTTCAGCAGTTAAAATCCCCTTATTATGCTTTTCCAAAAATTATTGTCAGGACAGAACTGATATTTAACAATTTACTCACAAACCAACAACGGCGAAAAGCAAACCATTAGATACACATGCCACAGGAATCACTTCGAAAAAGGGAAACATTACTTGAACATATCACGACATTAGATGTCAGAGTATCCAGCAACATTTCAGAAAAAGAAAAACTCAAAACCTATGTTACCACATTTTAAAACAAAGCAAAGATAGTTTGAACATACAAACAACAGGCAACCCAAAAAAAACTAGCAACAACATTTTAACAAATCGACATGATCTGAAAAAAAAGTAAATCAACAACTACACAAACAAATGCGAATCTGCACTGCATCAAAAAAAACTGCAATGGAATCATTAGCATATATTAATAGCATAAAAAATTAATAGTTTTGTGCACTACTGTTAAATTATTTAAAGTAACTTGCATTACTGATATATTGAAAACTGGCTAGCCATGGCAAAAAAAAAACGTAAACTTTAGAATTTTTTGTATCACAAATAATTTTGAAAAATTAATCCCCAAATTACGAATATGTCTAATTATAAAATCTCGGTCCCACGTGGCGCGCCATTGAAATGTCTGGGTTCGTTATGCCGAGAAAACATTTTTTTAATGGCATGAGATGAAAGATTTAATTATTAACAAAAAAAAGTTGTTTTAACATTTTTTTAATTGCAAAAAACATGCTAAAAATTTAAATGACACCCTCTAATTACAAAAAGGGAAATGTTACATTCATAAACTAAAACACAAAAAAATACAAGTTGTTTAAACATTACATCAAAAAATGGACTCAGCCAGCAAATGTAATGCTTTTAATTCTTAAATTGTTCCCGGCTAGCGGTCGATCAGTTCAATAGTGTTTCACTGCCAAGAAAATGGGGCTAAAAGACTCAAATTAAATTGTGACTTATCAGTTTCGCGAGACGGTGGCTGCATGCTACAAACTGGAGCGGGTCTCCTTCGAAACAGACGTTCCTTGGAACGTTTCCCACACGTAGAAAAACAATCACGACAGCACTATGCCGTGACAAAACATGGCGTCCACGTTGTTGTCCACACGCACACACCAGACGTGCGTGGTCTTCCGGGATCCACCCGGTAATCCAGTATACAACACACGTGCGTACAATGCGGGATCTTAACCCGAAGTGTCTCCCGCTACTGCCTGTCCACTCACCCCCTCCCGGCTCCCGGGGGCGGGGGTCCTCTATACCTGGGTCCAACTGACAAAGGATTTAGCCACGCTGTCAGCCTGCCGCCTCGCTGGAATTACACACTCCGCCGTCTCACAAAACCGGCTGAGCGAAATATATTGAGAGGCGACAACATATTGAAAACAGCAGAGGCTGGACATTACAACGTGATATCATACATTACGAAACAGACGCGATAGTGCACTGTGTTACCTTGTATTTTTTAATTGTTTCTGCACTTGAATGAGTTTTTGTCACAGAACTCTTGTAGTACTGAGTTATAAGGGATTTGGTAATGATCCTGCAAGGCGACATTGCAGATTGTTTAAAACATTGTTATCATGAATCCAGGATATACTAATGCCGACCGACCATTGAAATCTCCAGAGAGTGGATATAATAATGGTTGGAAAATTCTTTGCCACTAATTCAGATTTTTGTGCTGCTGAGTTTCGAAATGTGAAAACATCTGTGTAAGTATTTCAACTATTTGCCTAATAAATTGATTTTAAAATAAAAGAAAACATAACCTCTTCCAAGTGCAAATGGGCTAGTCTTTGTTACGAATGTCGTGTGATTTTTTGTTTTATGTATTAGCATATACCTATGAGACTTAAAGCTTTGCTTTCATGTATTTTCAGATCATTGAAACAATCTTAGGGTAACGATGTCATAGGGTATGTACAACTTCATCTTCATTCGAGTATATGTACTATCAAGTGTTAGGTGTGCCCAGAACAGAAAGTTCATTTGAAATCTTGTGCAGTGACAGTTGATAAGATGAAGGAAAAGTGATTAGCATTCAGTGTTATAATTGTACAGATCTAAATTGTTATTGCAGTAAATCTAAACTGGCCCAAGTTAGCAACAACATTAAATGCATTACAATGAAGAAACTCTCAGTCAGGAAAAAAAGATGATCACACACAGACTGCTGTCCCATATAATGTGCTACTGACACAATTTCTTCAAGAAGCTAAAAATAGACACATTTAGAACTGTGCCTTACTAGAATATAATATCTGTGGAATGGAAAACTATGAGAAGCTATCACTTCATTATTGAATTAATGAACATAAATGTGATGGTGGTTGCCTTTTGACAATAGCGGGGTAAGTGCTGACTTATTTGAACTACATCTGTGTAGTTTGTGATTTGGACACTATTTTTTGCATATTTACTTACATCAAAGTGATCCTCACAAAGGTAAACCATAATCCACCACATGATTCGTATGTCTGCTTTGCATGATACAGCAATAAATAATATAAAAGTATTGGTCCATTTAGGTACTATGCACCAACGATATGTCTTCCACTCCATTATGAATATGACTTCATAAAACACTTAAAATCACTAAATATTGTTGGAATAACAAGTCGAGGTAAGGTCATTACACTCGTATGAAATCACACACGACGAGACTATGTGTTGTATTTTTTAATCTACTTCTTATCAGATCGTCTATTTGTGTAGTTATCAGACTTCGTGTTTCTTTATAGCTTAAATCACAGTCACCAGGGATATGTATCCTGTTTAAATTTGTTCAGAACTTTAATCTTCAAACTAATTAACTTAATTTCTTCTATTTGAATAACAACAAACTTTTAAACGACTTGTTGCAATTTATTATAGTAGCATTCAATAGGTATGGAACTGAAAATACAAGGTCCTTTGCTCACGGTAACAGTTTATCACCAACTCAAATGCACACACCTATTACCTCGCTTGCTCTCTGGTTTGTTACTTCAGTCATTTCCATGACTACTAATGTTCTATGCTCTCAAATTTGCTGTTTTCCCCATACTTGGGTTCTGTTCTGGAGATGATGATAGATGTAATTAATTTTTACTTTATCAATGTAACCTCCAAAGATCCTACAGATTTCATATCTTGTGCTCGTAATGTGTGCTTGATTGCATCTACCTCAGATCCATTTCAGTAGGTTTTCCTGCTGTTACCTACAAGTATGGCTCCAGACATGTAGTGGTTAGGTTGTTTCATTCCATATGCTTACAGGTTTCACTGCACTGTGTATTTAATGTATTAAGGTCTAATTCGACATTCTCCATTTGATTTCCCATAAGAGTGTAGCTCTATTTTCTTTTATAGGGTTTGTTCTCTGAAATTATTATTGTGTCTGTTACATTATTGGTAGCTAAGTCAGGGTAGTCGGAATGTGCTGAGATGTAGTCAACTTGCTTTGTTAATTCACATGTATTTTTTTTTTCACAAAGCAAAATGATTTGAGCAAACTGAACTGATTTTATAAGGTCTCAAGCTGTTCGGACATATGTTCAGACATAACTTTTAATTCGGATTGTATTTGTCTATTTTGTTCAGACAACTCATTTATTTTTTTAGACAACTCGGATTGTGTTTGTCTGTTTTGTGAAAAGAGACTTAATGTTAATTGTTTCAAGTCTGAAATATTATCTGAATATAGCTCAGTGTTCATTAAAGATTCTGGTTTGTTAATACTACACGGTGCCTGTATTTCAGTATTGGAAATTGGTGATGACGCATTTTCAGGGAACCCATAGAAATCCTCTGACACATTGTTATTGTTTGTAGTTCTACTGTCAGAAGGGTTCAATGGCTGCATTTCTCCAGAATCGTTAGGTTCCTGCATGATAAACATTTAAGAGAATTTGCAGAAATATCTCAGATCCGCAGTAAAGTTGAAAAAAAGTAGTAAACTAACCTACTAATACGTCCTTTACATACAGGCGGAATATTAACCTCAGGTTCAGAGTCAACGTCAAATCAAAATCAGAGACTTCCTAACTCACAGAAAATTATTCATTATGTTGTATCTCCTATAAATTTAGTTATGATAAATCGCATGAAAGCATGCGTAGTTATATTTGCTTTATTGGAAATTCAAAAGTCTATTAGTTGACAATCGAAAGGATAAAGTAGGTCAAGAAAATAATTAAATTCTCAAGAATTATGAGCAATAAATTCTCATAAAATCAAAGTTTAGTATTGTATGATATACTGTAACACTTTAGTGCCCATAGAAAAGTCACTTATCTATATAACTGACAGTGGGAGGTGTTGTTTGTTGATGCAGTTTACAGACTAATTCTTCCAGCCGGACGCCGCGATAGCCAAAGGTAATATGTCTGTGAACAGCTGTTCCCAAGTCTGCGATGATGTATGCTGTGCAGTTACAGATTCTCCGCTGAAGGTGTTGCCATAAATTTGTTGTCACGTTTCTGCCAAATGTTCTTTCTTCCTTTCAAGCTTTGATTAGTCACTAGTTGCTGTGATGAGTTGTATACCATTTGTTATTGCTACATCAGCTGCACAATTACCATGTTTGTATTTTTTAATAATCTCGGAGCTGGAAAACATGTTTTTTTTTTTTTTTAATTTGTTTGAGAACTTGAACCTACAAATTTGTCAACTTAATCTTTTCTTTGTGAATGATATTAAACTTTCATATGACTTATTTAAATTTATTAAAGTAGCATTCAATTAGCTAAGGATCTGAAGATACAAGGTCCCTTGCTCGCATTACCACTTTATCATCAACTCAAACGCACACACCTGTTGCCTCGCTCGCTCTCTGGTTCGTTACTCCAGTCGTTTCCATGACTACTGATTTCTCCCAGAGTAACCTTAAGCCTTTTGTAATTTCTCCATGAAATTCACTTTGCTACACATGTGATGTACTGTATTTGCTGAATTTTAACAGTTTAACATTTACTCACACTATTATAAAGTTTTGTTTAAGTAAAGTACTATTTTTCTTGGCCAAATATATCCACAATGGTCAGTTTGAAAAATACCTTCTGAAAATTTGTCTGGTACCCTATTAAATTCGACACCATATGTCGATAGTAACTTAAATCGATTTTGACCATTAAAAGTAACGAGCTTGCAACAAGCAGCCTGAGCTTGAAAGCATTATTAGTAACACAAAAGCAGATATTGTATTAGGTACTGAAAGCTGTTGAAAACCGGATATAAGTTCAGCAGAAATTTTTAACAATAGCATGAACGTTTTCTGTAAGGATAGGTTGCATTCCAATGGGGTGGTGTATTTATAGCTGTTAGTAAACATTTGTTGTGTGACAAAATAGATCTTTGAAATCCTATGGATTAGGCTCAATGTAGCTAGAAAAAATTTGTGATAGGCTCTTATCCACCAGATGAAGATGTAACTATTGCCAGGGTCTTAATAAACAATGTAAATAATATAGCTCACACATTTACAGATCATGCAATAATACTAGGAGCCGACTTCAACTTTCCATATATCAGCTGGTTACGTTCATGTTACTATTGGCATGGATAATACAGCTTGTGAAATTATTCTAGACCTTTTCTCAGATCTTCATCTTGAGCAGCTCGTCACTGAACGAATTCTTGTAATAAATAGGTCTGAATTATTTACAGACTTTTCTACTATCTCAGCAATAAGTTAACATAAAGTGGTAATTGCAACAGTAAAATTAATAACTGAGTGCAGAAAGAAAAAGAAAGGATCGTTTACAGATTCGATAAGGCTTCAAAGGAGTGTTTTAGAGACTACCTGAGGGATAATTATCTTACCTTCAAAGTAGCGTGTGAGACCATTGAAGAGATGTGGCATTGATTTATACGTGTAGTCAGTGATGGTATTGAAATACATATACCAGCATTACTTAACAAGCAAAGGAGGAGGATACACACACACTCAAGAAGGACTGGATACCATATTGATTTAGAAAAGTTAAATGAGGTAAGAAGACAAGTTAAAGATGCGATGCGTGAGGGCTTTAATGACTCCCATTGAAAATCACTTACCAAGTCTCTCACGAAAAACACAAAGAAATTTTTGTCCTATGTTAAAAAAGTCAGTTGTAACAGTAACAATTGCCAGTCCTACTCCAAGATGGTCACGAAGTAGATGACAGCCATGATTAGGCTACTGTACTTAACACTGAATTTAAAAATTCATTCGCAGACGAAAATATGGTATCAATTTTTCCACGTTGTGTAGAATTGTAAATGGATTTGATAGAAATTGATAGTGAAGGTATCATAAACCAATTAAAGCTCTTGAAGTGGGGAAAAGCTCAGGGTCCAAATGGTATACGAGTATTTTCAGAGTATGTGGAGGAAATAGGACCAATTTTTTTTATATATTCTGTAAAACTTTAGAAGAGTAAAAAAGTACTTTACAGCTGGAAAATTGCCCAGATAATTCCTCTTTTCAAGAAAGGAAATTGTAGGGATCCTAGGAATTAGCAACCCATATCGTTAACATCTGTTTGCAGTAGTATTCTGAAGTATGTTATATGTTTTAACATTACAAAGTTTATTGATGAAAATAAGTTACTTATAACAAACCAACACTGATTTTGGAAGAACAGATTGTGTGAAAAAGAGTTAACCTTACTTTCTCATGACTCAGAAGTTGATGCAAATTTATTTGGTTTTCAGGAAGCTTTTGAATCCATGCCACACAACCGACTTTTTCCGAAAATTCAATCATGTGGCATATCGGATTAGATTTGTGAATGGTTGTGAGATGTACTAACTGGTTGTTCACAGTATGTCATTGTTCATGAGAAAGCCTCTTCTAATCTAGATGTTAATTCAGGTGTACCTCATGGCAGTGTAATAGGACCCATTTTATTTCTATAAACAATCTCGGTGAAAATGTTAATAGCAGGTTGCGATTGTGGTAATAATCTTTATTTCCCTACACATCCATCTTCCAACTTTCCTGCACCCACCTACATTTGCCCTCTCAAATTTTAGCTTTAAAGGCTTTCAATGTTTTTAGAAAATTATTCATTATTTCTATTGATAACTTATTCCAATCCCTGAAACCCATACCCCCCCCCCCCACCCAAAAAAAAGAAAATTCCTACATCCTTGTGCCTGAAATCAAGTGCCAACTTGTGGCCATAGACATCTATTGCCTACCATGAATTACTTTTAATTCTTAAACCAATATCTTTCCGTGCCTCATCAGCAATATACTACTTGTTCTCTCCCATGACCCTCCTCAGCCTCCTCCTGTCTTCCAATGAACCCCATTCCAGCTCTTTTATCATATCTGTTACTTTTTGCATTTTGCAGTAATTTCCAGAAACAAATCTAGCAGCCCTTTTTTGCACCCTCTCCCAATCCTGTATTTGATACTCAAAATGTGGGTGCAATACTACACTACCATTTTCAAGCAATGGTCTAGCCAAAGTTTTCAAACCCAATTCCTTTATTTCTCTCATACTTCCCCTCACCACTCTCTCCAACAAGTACAGAATTTTGAAAACTGTCCTGCCCAGTTAAGCTTATTATCAAATGTAATGCCAAGATATTTACATTTCATGTCTTCGACAAGCAATTCTTTCCCCACCTTATAATCATAATCAACCTTTAGTTTTTTATTTGTGTATCTAATAAGCTGACTCTTCTTTGAATTTATCTTCATCCCATGTTTGCCAACCCAACTAGATATCCTGTCCAGATTACCCTGCAACTGTTTACAGTCCTCTATTGTTTTGATCCTTTTATATAGCATTATGTCATCTGCAAACAATCTAATTTCTGATAGTAAACAATCAACACAATTATTCATTAGAATAATGAACAGCAATGGTCCCAATAAGCTACCATGTGGCACACCCATTTTTACTTCCACTTCTTTTGATATTGCACTCCCTACCTAAACTTTTTGTTTTCTACCTTTTAAAAATTCTTATACCCAGTAAATCACTTTCTCATCCACTCCAATAGTTTTTACCTTATTTAGCACCATTTTATGGCTGACTCTGTCAAAAGCCTTTGAAAGATCTGGTGCTACACTATCAATTTGGCCTCCCTTGTCCAGTTCATATGGAATATCTTTCATATATCCTACCAACTGATACTCACATGAATATCCTTACCTAAAGCCATGTTGCCTACTTGAAAACCACTTACGTTCCTCACATATATTTCTGATGTGGTTGCATATCGATCTTTCCATTAATTTACTGATGTCAAACTGACTGGCCTATAATTTTCGACTCTATTTCTAATCCCTCCTTTATGTACCAGCACTACTATCGCAGTTTTCCAGTCCTGTGGTAAATAAACTATTTTTTCAAACCCATGCTGGAGCATGGGTCTGTCGTCTGGTCTCCATTCACTGATCTACACATCAATGGTATTGAAAAAGTCCAATGATAATGTTTATGCTATTATAAGCATTTTTAGGATGTAATGAATATCAATGATATTTAACACGAGTTTAAGTTTAGTAGCCTAATTAGTCACAGACAAGTGGCTGACCTGACTTTCTGTTGCAAAGTTGTCAATGGGCCAGTTGACTCACCAGAAATCTTAGCTGACTTAAGCTTCATGTCCTCGAAATCTGTGGTAAGAGCTGGAAGGCTGCTCTCAGTTGAAAGCACAAAACTATGTCTACCATGGACCTAGAAATAAAATTGCCAGGTTTGTGAACCAGTACTCAGCAGATATCAACTTTTTTGGAGGATCTCTTCCATCTTTCTCAGTGAATGTTAAAAAGCTACTACTGACTAATTGAGTTTATAGAATCATCTTCTCATGTCTAATATAGTGCAATAACATTTGCATTTGACTCAAACAATTATCCTTGGCTTTTCCTTGAAGTTATTTGTATAAAATGTATGTACAATGCCGATTGGTGTAAAATAAATAAATTACAGTTGTTGAAACATTCTCTTGAATTAAGCACAAGGTATTACTGTTCAATCCCCAAAGAAAATACACAGTTCTAATCAGACCTGTTCGATTTAATAACTTCTCTCCATCAATCATGTTATTACAAATTTGCTTTTACATTAATTCGGTAAATCATTATAGCCTGCATTTTCAAACAGTACCAACATAACATTTGCCTCACTCACTTGGTGTGCAACCTTCACCACATGAAATCTGCTGCCAAACTGTGTTGGACCAAAGATACTATTGAAGCATTCTTAAAGACTAAATTAAAAATACCCTGATAACTACAACCAAGTGAAAAACTAAAAAAGGGCGGATTGTATACAGATTCAGTAAGGCCTCAAAGGAGTGTTTTAGAACCTACCTGAGGAATAATTACCATAAGTCAACAAAGGACACCGTTGAAGAGATGTGGCATCGTTTTATACATATAGTCAGGGAAGGCATGGAAATACATATACCAAAGCGGACAATAAAGGGGGAGAATGATCCACCGTGGTACACAAGCGAAGTCAAAAGATTACTCAAAAAACAAAGGAAAATACACGCACGCTCAAGAAGGAAGGGGTGTCGCAGCGATTTAGAAACCTTAGCTGATTTAAGAGGACGTATTAAGAATGTAATGCGCGAGGCCTTTAACGATTTTCACTCCGAATCTCTCTCTAAGAGTCTCACAGAAAACCCAAAGAAATTTTGGTCATATGTACGAAAAGTTAATTGTACCAACAGCCATATTCCAGCGCCAATTCGTGAAGGTTCCGAGGTTAATGAACGCCGCGATAAAGCTAACGTACTAAATACTGTATTCAAAAATTCATTTACAAATGAACATAAGGATAGTATTCCCGTTTTCCCACGCCGTGGTGAGTCGGTGATGGAATCATTACGAATAGATACTGCAGGTATCGTTAAACAATTAGAGCTCCTGAAGTGGGGGAAAGCACCGGGCCCGGATGGAATTCCAGTAAGAGTATTTTCAGAGTATGCGACGGAAATAGGGCCATTTCTGTCTTTTATATTCAGTAAATCATTAGAAGAGCGAAAAGTACCTTCAGACTGGAAAATCATTCAAGTAACTCCGATTTTCATAAAAGGTGATCGAAGTGATCCTGGGAACTATCGTCCCATATCTATAACATCTGTTTGTAGTAGAGTAATGGAGCATATTATATGCTCGAACATTATGAATTTTCTAGATGATAATAATTTGCTTACAACAAATCATCACGGATTTCGGAAGAAAAGATCATGTGAAACACAGCTGGCCCTATTTACACACGACGTAATGAAAGTTATCGATGCAGGTTCACAAGTAGATGCAATTTTTTTAGATTTCCAGAAAGCCTTTGACTCTGTGCCACACAACTGCCTTTTAGTGAAGCTTCTAGCGTACAGTATATCGGATCAGCTTTGTGAATGGATAAAGGATTTTCTAACTGGTCGGTCGCAGTATGTTGTCGTTGAAGGAGAAAGTTCTTCTAATCCAGATGTTACATCGGGTGTACCTCAAGGAAGTGTAAGAGGACCACTTCTTTTCTTAATTTTTATAAACAATCTCGGAGACAAAGTGAAAAGCCTTTTTAGATTGTTTGCTGATGATGTGGTTATTTATAGGGAAGTAAGAAATTTGGCCGATTGCTTAGAAATTCAGTGCGATCTGGATGTTATTTGGCTTGGTGCGCTGAGTGGCAACTTACTTTAAATTGTAAAAAGTGCAAGAAAATGAGCATAACTAACAAAAAGAATCCGATTGTTCAGAAATACGAGGTAAACAGTTCAGTTATTGATATGGTCGATTCTATGAAATATTTGGAAGTAACAGTACAAAGGAACATGAAATGGGACATACACATTAATTCGTTAGTAGGTAGATGCAAATTCTAGGCTGCGATTCATAGGTCGAATCTTGAAAAATTGTAATGAACAAACAAAGGAGATAGCGTACAAATCTCTTGTGCGTCCACATTTGGATTATTGTTGTGCCATTTGGGACCCGTTTCCTAAGGGATTGATCGAAGGTATAGAGAAAGTACAGAGAAGAGCCGCTCGATTTGTGACCGCTTGCTACAGTCCTTATGAAAGCGTCACAGAACTGATTAGTAGATTAGGTTGGGAGTCTCTGGTAGATAGACGACACACGTTTCGTTTAAACTTATTGGAAAACATGCGTACTCCCACTTTCACTTTTGAGTGCAGTGAAATACTTCTTCCACCAACCTATTTGAGTCGGAAGGACAGGAAAGATAAATTAGAGAAATAAGGTGCCGGACTGATTCTTATATGAATTCTTTTTTCCCTCGTACCATTATGGATTGGAATGCACAGCAATGAGATTAGCTTTGGTGCTGAGCACCCTCTGCCACGCACAATTTTGTGAATTGCAGAGTATATATGTAGATGTAGATGTAGACAATACTTACTGTCTGCGGAAACCCTCGATTCACATCTGGTTACAAACATTTATACAATCATTCAGAGTATAATTAATGAACAATTAAAGCAACAGTATAGTATAGCATAATGATAATAATTAAATCAGTAGCAAAACATGATGTGGGAGTGGGTAGTAACAAATGCAACAACACCATTGATTGATAGAGCTTCACTAGCCAAAGCCTAATCCTAAAAGGAAGGGATTACTTTCTAAGTTATTAGCTAAAGATATAATGAAGCCCACTTCAAATTATGATGAGATTAGGACTATTCAGAGTGCTAGAAGATTGAAGAGCAACTGTTGGATTAGTTTTCTTACTGGTTTAAATGAGAAGTCTGGTATCTCAGTGGATCAGTACCTGTGTGGTTATAAATGACTTCCACCATTGCCACACCTTTTCTGTGTGAAGCTGTACATAGTTTGATAATAGCAGGCAGCATTGTAGAGGTGAAATTTGATAACTTCCCTGAATAATCACATTTACAGTGTGTCAAAATATTATTTAAGACTGATGTCTCATTGTAAGAAGCTCAAGAATCACAGACACCCGGCAGAAAACCTGCCAAAGATATAGAAAGAGGTAAGCAATGGTGCAGATGACAATAATAAGAAAGTATGAAATTTGCATTTAACTGATCATAGTAAGACGATAGGCTTTTGAAATACATGAGTTGCTGTATGACTAGGTCAAAATGAATGAATAATAGATTGTTGGGATTCAATTGGATTCATTTCAGGAAAGCGTTCTTGTAAAAAAAAAAATACTACATGCTGTCACACCATTCAGAACAGTTATAGAAAGAATAGAAGATAAATGGAATGAAAACACCAGATACAAAAAGGCATACAGACTTAGAATAGTAAAATGGAAGTATTTAGGCACATCCCTCCTATGCTAATGTGATTGGTTTCTTTGCTTTGGTAGTGTATGATAGCCCACCAAGAAATTGTGTTTTATGCAACTTCATGAAACTGCCCACGAATTCAGCCAACAACACTGCCACCAACATATGTAAAGTAACTAGCAGCTCAGGAAAACAACATCGAAAACCATCAGATGGAATATGCACATCAATTTCCTCAACTGCAGGAAGTTGATGTTATAGGGACAACAATAGAAATATCACCACAGGAAACTTAAAAAATCATGGGAAACCGTTGAAGCAACCAGTAAAAGGGAAGATAAAACCTAAATAAGAGGATGGAAAACCCTAACTGTAAAGAACAAGGAAACCCTATAACAGTACAAACAACAAAAAAGAGGATCTAAAAATCGGATGGAAGGAAGGAACTCTTAAAACATCAAGTCCAAAATTATGATAAAATGGAATGAAAAAATGAAGGATGCAGTCCCATGCTGATAACCAACCTCTATCAACGGCTGATGAAACTGATCAGATACAACTGGAACTTGATAAGTCTGCTAGAAAAAGATGAGCAAAGAAGCTACCACAGCCACACACTATACAGACAAGGGAAAAGTACATAGAAATGGCAAGTTTTGAAAACACCAGAGAAAAAGAGATGAAAATAATAAAGCAAGCAAACATGAAGACCCAACCAAAACCACAGAAAACCTATGAGCCATCAGAAGGAGGCAGAGTGAATGTGAACACCTATCTAAGCTGGGCAGACAACGGACCACACAGGAGCCAACAGAATGTGTGTAAATAGTTTGACATCTCAGAGCACCCCCAAAGATATTATACAAAGATACAGTCATTATGATAAAATAACTAAGAAGAAAACCATCTCAAGAAACTGATGTGTTAAAAGGTAAACACAGCAATTCCAGTTAAGATACAAACACATTGTATAACAATGATAAATCTGAACAGAATAACAAGCAAAACAAAAGCAGAATATCTAAAAGATTTCCTATATGCAGCTGATGCATATATAGCTCTACTTCAAGAAGTTTGTAATAACAATGTTCTTGACCTGACATGATACAAATATGTATACAACTAAGACAATGAAGTCAGAACTGAAATTTTAATAAAAGAAACTACAGATTACTAAAATATTGTCACTAAAAAATGGCAAAGGAGATGCTTACTGGAATGACGACATACTAATTCCGGACATAATAAAAACAATAAAACCAAATCAGTAGCAAAAAAAGTGCAGAAATTGGAGCAAATGTTTTAAGATTGAAAACCAAATAAATTGCATTAGAGGAAATGACTTCAATGTATTACTTTGTGCGGGAAAAGAAAGAGCCTTGGACTGGCTTTACTCATATTTATCTGACAGGCATTTACAAGTACGTGTGAATGGTCATTTGTCAAATGAATATATTGTTACTACTGGTGTACCACAAGATTACCACCTAGGACCTATCCTATTTAGCATATTCATAAATTATACTGGTGAAAAATTTAAATTTGAGTGTCTACTATATGCTGTTGATATGAAGAGCTTTAGAACAATACAGAATGATCATGACAATGATGTTCTACAATGAGACATTTCTGAACTACAAGTATGATGTCAGGAAAATAAGTTGTGGCTTAACATTAAAAATGTGCTATCATAGCCTTTTTTCAATGTTGCAACTGGCTGCCTGTTAACTACTCATTATGTGCTCAAAATGTGCTGGTAGTTAACTCAATAAAAGACTTGGGAGTAATGATTGATGATAGACTTACTTTCTCTGATCATATTAACTTTACAACTCTGCAAGCAGTTCATGTCCTGGGATTCATATGTAGATCTGGGAAAGAATTAAAAATGTTAACACACTATTTCGACTTTTCTCTGCCTTTGTCAAACCAATACTGGAATTTGGTAGTACTGTCAGGACACCATTTACATATCAACGAAAACATTCAATGTAAATTCTGTAAGTTCCTGTTACACTGCCTCCATGACAAAAACATTAAAGACGTGTGTGATGTGTATCTCCATTCTAACATTAATAGCCTACATAGTCAAAGACAATTGATGGACTTACCCTTCTTCTACTAAGTTGTCAGTTGGCTTATTGATTCACTATAAATACTGTAGCAATTCCTATTTAACTGCTCTAAGGTAGATCTTCGAACAAGAAGACTGCTGGATGCTGTGAAACCTAACAAAAACTATGTTACTTTTGGACCGTTCGATAGAATAATAAGTCTAGTTAACCTACATGCAAGGAATATCAACTTCTTCTTCAGATCTCACTCTGGACTAATCTCTAACATTAAAAGACTTTTGTGAGTTATATAATCATATATGTATATCTTATATATTGATGTTAAGTTTTATTTCTTTATGTACATAGCTAATTGGCATATAATAAATAAATAAATAAAATTCTCAAAAACTTAAGAAGTAGTGGAGGCACTGTTGTAACAAATCAAAGAGAAGTAATAAATGAAGTTCATAATACTTCCAGGTGCTACGCTATAAAGAAACCATTGATGAGAAAGACTCAAATGACCTACTCAGTACAGTGCACAGTTGAATAAATGAAAATTACAATACACAACTTGAAAGCATGATAACAAAAAAATAACTGGAAGGAATCACAAAAACAAACCCTAGGAACAATTACCTCACCTTGATGGCATTCCAGTAAAATTATTACTAACACTTCTCACCAGTGATGCAACTGTAACTAATAGAAATAATCAGTGATGTGCTTATAATACACAAGTACCCAAAGTACTCTTAAACTTCAAAGCTAATAGTTCTAATACTGAAAAGTGATAACAACAAAAATTTTGACAGAATGATACCAATATCATTGGTTAATTCTGATTACACTAGAATACTGACAAAAAGACAAATGCCTGTCACCAAATTTGTGCAGTACCTGGCAGAACAATTGTGGGGACACTAATTGAGTACAGAGACATCACAAGCTGCAGCAGTAACAGGAATAAATGCAGAGCTGTTGTCTATCGACTTCAATAAAGATTTTGGGCAGTCACAATCATATGCAGAAGACATTGGAGAGATTGGGATTCAGCAACAACTTTATCAAAGTTATACAAAAATTACGCCACAAAGTTGAGTCCAACTTCTAGTCAATAGCATCGCATCAAAAGCAGTGCAAATAAAAAGGTATGTAAGACAGAGTGATCTAATATCAGTGGTGATATTCTTCATTCCTATGGAACCCCTGTTGAGTTACATAAACTCTGCAATGTCCAGACTAAACTACGCAAACAGAAAAATCACACAAATGACATATGTATTGTTATCAGGAATGCTGAAGAAATAAAAATCATTAGGAAAACCATCTTAAAATACTATCGAACAACAGGAGCAAATATCAGACTGAGACACCTTGTAGAGGAGTCGAATCGTCAAAACCAAAATAATTGACAACAAAAGAATACAAGAATTTCAGCTGGCTACAAATTTGGAAAATATCAACAATAAAACATTAACTCTTGCAGTTAATCAATATGGCTCATGGTGTTTCTTCTTCTTCTGTGGTAGTCAATCCTGGGATTGGTGTGCGGCAGTCTTCCATTCAGCTCTATTCTTTGCCCTCCTCTTCATATCTGCATATCTCCTGCAGCCAACATCTTCAATTATCTGCTGGATGTATTTTAAACGTGGTCTTCCTCGATATCTCTTTGCTTCTACCATTCCCTCCAGAATTGTTTTTAATAAGCTCTCATGTCTTAAGATATGTCCGATTAATGTTGTCCTCCGCGTTTTTATACTTTTCCATAAAGAGTTATACTCTCCTGATTTCTCAAAAATTTCCGTATTAGTATTGTCCCTCCAACTAATTTTAAACATTCGTCTGTAGCACCATTGCTCAAACGAAACTAATCTTCTTTTCTCTTCTGTACCAACTGTCTCATGGTGTTTAATGATGTGATAAACACTAAACAGAAACTATACTCAATATGACTCACTAATACATTCAAGTGCAGCCAATGTCAAAACCAAATACCCTAATCTACAGATTGAGTGTGAAGGAGCTAAGGAAATATGGTAGGCGACTGAGGAAAAAGTAACTGTAATAGACAGAACAGAAAAAAAAGATCAAAACAAAAGAACTATAAGACCACATGGGCAGCATTTCCTGACATTAAACATAATTATTCCACTAGGGCCTATGATTCTGGAATGCGAGGGTGTAAATTAGAGTGTGAGCTTATCCACACAATTAGAAAGGATCAGACTAAAAAATTTGAATATCATCTTGAGGATATAATGAAGGAACTAACAAACCTAAAAAAGTGTAAAGGGGCTGGTGTAAATAATATTACCATCAATGTCTAAATGACAGGTGCAGGAAAGGGGGAAGATGGGTGTGTAGGGAAATTGTCACTGGAGTGTGTGCTCCATTGAAATTAAATTAAATGATAGCAGGAAGTGACATTGTACCTTTTCTTGGATCAAAATTTAAAATGAGTCTGGATATATGCTACTTATTAGAGGACTGGAAAAGTGCAATAATAGTACCACTACATAAAGGAGTAGTGACAAATAGGATTTCAAATTACAAAATTACAGGCCAATCAGTTTGACATCAGTGGTAGGTAAATTAATGAAGAGAGTAATATGCAACCACATCAGAAACATCTATGAGGAAAGTAAGTGGTTTACAAGTCGACAATATGGCTTTAGGTAAGGATATTCATGTGAATCTTAGTTAGCAGGCAAGAGGTTTTGGATGGAATTTAGAAGGGAGGCTAAAATGGTAGTACAGCATGAGATCTTTCAAAGGCTTTGGGCAAAAGTGAACCATCTAATGGTACTAAATAAGGTAAATATTATTACAGTGGGTGAGAAACTGATGTGCTGGGTAGAAGAATAAATAAAAGATAAAATGCAAAAGGTTAGGGTAGGAAATGCAGTACCGAATGAAGTGGAAATGACCATTGCTATTCATTGTTCTAATCAATGATTTTGTTGATGGTTTACTATCAGAATTTAGGTTATTTGCAGATGGCATAATACTAATAATTGGATCAAAATGTAAGAAGACTGTGTACAGCTGCAGGGTGATCTGGACAAGATATCTAGTGGAGTAATTCAACATTGGATGAAGATAAATGCAAAGAAGAGTCAACTTATTAAGTACATGGATTAAAAAAAAAAAAAAACTAAAAGTTATTTATTATTGTAAGGTTTGGAAATAATTGCTTGTTGAAGACTTGAAATGTAAATACATTTGATGACAAACTCAATTGGGTAGGACATACTGAACAGATATTAGGAAAGTACAGGATAGTACAAGGTGTAATAATAATAAAAATCAGTAACTGATATGATAAAGGAGATGGAATTGGATTCATGGGAAGACGGGAGGAGGGTGAAGAGAGTTGTGAGAGTGTACAAGCCATATAAGGGTGATGAGGCATGGAAAAATATTGGTGTAAGAATTAAGAGAGGTGCATGGAAGGGAAAAGAAGACCGTGTCCACATGATGGCACTCTATTTCAGGAATAAGGGTGTGAGAAAATTCTCTTTCATAGGTAAGGGTTCAGGGATTACAATAAATTACCAAGAGAAATGATGAATAATTTACCGAAGGATTTAAAGTTGAAATTTATAGAGGGCAAAAGCAGGCAGGAATAAGGGAAATTACCACTAAAGTGTGCACTCCATTGCAATTAAATTAAATTAAATTAAATGGAACACCACAGTGTGGCTATTCGGACATGCCATCTGCTATATATTCGCATACAGGAGCATAACAGAACAAGAATATTGATATTACTTAGCAGAAGAATATAACAAAATAAACCCAACTCAAAAGAAGAGCTCCTTTGCAAACTTTATAACTGTTTTAGGAGCATAATGTAAGGAATAATCATGACTGAGTCAGAGACAAATGGCAGAGATGCCAGACTGAAGAAGGTTAAGATCGGAGAGAGGAGGATGGCTATAAGGTGTGGAAGATTCTGGAAAAAAAAAAAAAAAAAAAAAAAATGTTGTTAAGATGAAAGAAATTCGTGATCCGGTTCTGGATTCAAATCCCAGTGGGGTCAGGAATTTTTAAGAGTTGTGTTTGTTCATATCACCTATGCCGAGATGCTCTGTGATTTGGATTCAACATTAAACTGTAGGTCCCAGAGGAAAGTAACTGGCTATCCTACCTCTGATAGCTGTATTCCTCCTTCGGGAGGATTCAACCAATGTTCAGGTTGTGGACTGAGTTAGTTTTCTTAGTTAGTTTTATCTATAGAAGAAACCCAAAAATCATTGAATATTAACATAAATATTGTATGTCTGACAGAACATCATCTGAAGAATTCTGAAATATGTCTCCTCCCATTTGTTGGATATAGATTAGCTTCATGTTATTGCAGGTCAGAGATGAGAATGGGTGGTGCAGCAATATATGTAACAGAAAATACTGAAACAAAATCATTAGATGTAAGTAAATACTGTATAGAACAAGATTTTGAATGTTGTGCAACACAGTTAGAATTAGAAAACAAATATCTTATAGTGCTGACAGTTTATAGGGCTCCCACAGGAGACTTCAGTAAATTTTGTAATAAACTTGAAGCGGTTCTACTAAATTTATCACGAACTAAAAGGGAAATTATCCTCTGTGGAGACTTCAACATAAATTTTGCTGCAGAATGTAACCAGACAGATTATCTTCTAGGAATGCTTAGATCATTCAATCTCTATCAAACTGTAAATTTCCCAACTAGAATACAAAAAGATAGTAGTACCATTATTGATAACATTTTTGTAGAACACAATAAATTAGAAATAAATGGAACAATTCCAATGGAAAATGGTTTGTCAGACCATAATGCTCAAATAATTACTTTGGATATTGTGGGAAATGAAAATAACAAAAAGAAAGGATTTGTCAGAGTTAGGCCATTAAAGAACAATTCAATAAAAACATTAAATGATGAACTTCTCAATGAGGACTGGAGCACTGTTTATAAATTAAAAGGGGTAAATAATAAATTCAATTACTTTCACCAAAGGTTTTTGGAAATTTACGAAAGGTGTCTCCCTACAAAACTAGCTCCGATTGGTCAAAAACGAGTAAACAAAAATTGGGTTACAGTTGGTATCAAAACATCTTGCAGACATAAAAGGGAATTGTATGTAAAAGTTAGGAATACTGATAATATGCTTCTCAGACAACATTACAAAACTTACTGTAGAATTTTAACCAAAGTAGTAAAAGAAGCTAAACGTTTGGCCATAAACGATGAGATTAGTAGTTCAGATAGTAAGATAAAAAGTGTTTGGAACATTATTAAAAGAGAAACAACTGTATCATCCCTTGAACATAAACCTATATCTATAAGCATTAATGATAAACTTGTAAATGACCCCTCGTATGTAGGAAGTGCTTTCAATAAATACTTCTTAACAGTTGCTGAAAAAATAAAAGGAAAATGTATTGGGGATATGGATGCTATAGCAATACTTAAATCCTTGTCACCAAAAGCAGCACCTATGTCTCTATTTCCCACCAGTAAAAATGAAATTGAAAAAATTATTAAATCCCTCAAAAATAAAAATTCATTTGGTTATGATGAGGTTTCAACCCATGTAATGAAACAATGTAACACCAGCATTAGTAGAGTTATTAGTCACATTTGTAATAGTTCTTTTGAAGAAAGTATCTTCCCTGACTCACTCAAGAAGTCAATAATCAAACCACTTTATAAAAAGGGTGATACCTCAAAGATTGAGAATTACAGACCAATATCACTTCTACCAGCATTTTCAAAAATATTTGAAAAAGCAATGTACAGAAGGGTGTATGCACATCTACAAAAGAATGACCTACTCAGTAAAGTACAGTTTGGTTTTAGACAAGGCGTTTCAACAGATTCAGCAATTTTTGCTTTTGTAAACAACATACTGGAATCAATGCATAAAAAACTAAATTCCCTAGGTATATTCTGTGATCTTGCTAAGGCTTTTGACTGTGTTGATCATGATATTCTACTAGGTAAATTAGATCACTATGGAGTTAGTGGTAAGCCAGGACTTTGGTTTAAATCATACCTGGAAAATAGAAAGCAATGTGTATCACTGAAAGATGCTAATACAGGAGATGTTATAAACTCAGAATGGGGTATAGTTAAATGTGGTGTGCCTCAGGGTTCAATTCTTGGCCCTCTGCTGTTCTTAATCTATATAAATGATCTTCCACATATACTAGGTGATAATGAACAAATAGTGCTCTTTGCAGATGATACTAGCATATCGTTGAAAGATCCATCAGCACAAAACCTCGAAAACATAGCAAATGATGTTATAAAGAAAATTAATAGGTGGTTTAATGCCAACAAACTAATACTTAATGTAGAAAAGACACAGTTACTTCAGTTTGTTACAAAAAATAAAACAAAGGACAGCTATAATGTGATATCAGAAGGGAAAACAATCAATGAAAGCAGTTTCACAAGATTCCTGGGTGTATATATAGATAACAAATTGAACTGGAAACAACATATTCAACAACTTCTTAAAAAACTGAATTCTGCAACATTCTCACTGAGGGTAATATCTAGAATAGCTAATATAGAAACCAGAAAGTTAGTATATTTTGCATATTTTCATTCCCTGCTCACTTATGGCATCTCATTCTGGGGAAACTCGTCACAAGCACAAAGGGTATTTAAATTACAAAAGCGTGCTATAAGAACTATTTGTGGAGCAAACCCATGGACGTCGTGCAGAAATCTGTTTAAAAGCCTGGGTGTTCTAACCATGCCAGCACAGTATGTATACTCTGTATTATCATTTGTAGTGGAAAATCCTGAACACTTCAATCTTAATGCTGACATACATAGCCATAATACTAGGAATAAATATAATATTCACAAGGATTACAAATCACTGTCAATTGTACAGAGAGGGTTAACATTTACTGGAGCTTCCTTATTCAATGTCTTACCAACAGAAATTAAATGTTACCTACAAAAACCCAACTACTTTAAGTCCAAACTGAAAGAGTTTCTGCTTCAGAACCCATTTTACTCTGTGAAAGAATTTTCTTCTTGGAATTTGGTAACTAAGAATGACTGATAAAATAGTATATATGGTGTATGGAAGGGGAAGGTGACAAAGTTGTCCACAATTACTAACATGATATATGGTTTTTCTTTCTGTTGAAACTTTTGACAATTTAAGTAATTATTGTGTTTACAAAATTCCACTCATATATAGTAACTAACATGGGATAGCATGCATTCAAAAACTGCTGTGAAAAATTATCATACTAACAGGTTTTTAAGTAATTGACTCCTTATGAGTTGTTGGTAATATAATTGATATTGTTAATAAGTGTGTGTACTGTTCCACATAAATAGCAACTAACATGATATAATATGTAGTCGCAAATTACAGTGAATCTTATCATGGTTACTGGTTGTAAGAAAATAACTGATTATTAGATGCTGGTAACAAGTGTATACACTGTTCCACATAATAAGTATTAATTAACTCGGGATTGTATTTGTAGATAACAGGAAATATTGGTTATACTAATGGGTTGTAGCTAACTTGTTGTCAATATATAATAACATTATCAATTATATAGTAATATTGACATTACAAATAAGTGTATGTACTGTTCCACATCCCCGAGATTATTCTCACATGGGATCAAAGTGAACATATCTATCTATCTATCTATCTATCAAAGTATACTATAGTTGGCTAGCATTGGTGTAAATTACTAGTAGTTAAATTACAGATTTGGCTGTTTACTGTAATAGAAGACTGAAAAATGTAGATGTGGCTCTTGTGGAGAATTTTTCATATTTAGAATTCATTGAGGGGGGGGGGGGGGCACATAGAATGGTAATTATTGGTGGGAACTTAAGGTTATGGAGTGTGAACTGGCAAGGAAAGAAGATTAATAACACAAGGAAACAGAAGTTTTCAAATACATTAGTAAGGAAATCAGTTTTCACGAAGTTGTAGACTGAAGCACAAAGGAATCAAATATTTTTAATATCTTTGTAATAAACGTCGTAGGGTATCATGTAACTGAAATAATAAAGAAAAGTGGAGAACCTAAATGCTATAATTGGGAGGTGAGAAGGCTTAAGAGGTTAATAAAGAGAGAACACAATAGAATTATGAGACAATAAGGCAGTAATGAATGCTTGAAATGACAAAACTAGAAATTAATAGTAGCAAAGAGGGAAGCTAAAGTCAGGTTTACAAAAAATATTGTGACTTTTATTTTGTGAATAATGTTTCTAGAAAACTGAGGGCAAGGCAATGTATTCAGACAGGTGTGGCTAATGGTGTGGAAGAAGATTCTTATGATTTGAAAATGGTAGCGATATTAACTGGTTTAATGATAATCGCTAAGGACTGCCATCCAGGAATAGGATGCTTCCCTATCTAAGAAATTTAAAGCAAATCCTGAGGAGAATATGAGGATGTGGACAATATTACTTTTGATGTATTTGAGAAAGGAGGATATGACGTTGTCTTCAAAATGTAGCTTATTTAGATTCAGTTTGCATACTTGATTCTTACTATAGGACTAGAAAAAGTGCTATGGTAGTATCAGAGCCCAAATGAGGGTAGTTAGTTAGGCTAATTAGTTTGACATCACTGGTAGACAAGATGGAGAGATTGGTATGCAATACTATCACATATGTTTGTCATGAATGAAACTGGTTTGAAAAATGGCAACATGGGAAAGGATATTCAGGCAAACGTCTGTGGGCTACACACATGATATTTCTGATTAAATGGACTAAGAAGGTAAAGCTGTTATGTAACTCTAGATTCGTCATTTGACAAACTGAGCTGTAAAATGGGGGAAAATAAGGTAGAAACTAATGGAATGTATGAAAAAGTGACTTGCTGAACAGAGGAATTCCAAAAGGTAGTAAGTAAATAGCTAACGTAGCAAATAGAGATACAGAATTGAAAATGGGAGTCCCTGAGGATTGTACAAGTTGTAATAAAAAATATTTTCAGAAAGTATTTATTTAGTCATCAATGTTTATCCCATTCCCTTCAGAGTATCCCCCTTTAATTTATGCACACTCAAATGTAGTTTCCTGTTTGAGAAAAACTGTTCGATCCCGTCTTTAGGTATGGTTTTGTGCTCAGTCTGCGAATTCGACTTTATCTTATCTACTGGTGAGAAACATTGTCTTTTGACTAGCCTTTTGAGTCTGGGAAATAGTAAAAAGTCACAGGATGCCAGGACTGGAGAATGAAGTGGTTGTGGCATCACACATTTCACCAAAAACTGTTGGAAAATCAAAGTTTGGGGCGGTGCATTGTCGTATTGCAAAATCCACATACTGTCTCTCCAAAGTTCGCGTCTTTTTTTCTAGGTTACATCATTCACATTGCACAAAATTTGTAGGTAGTACTCCTTGTTGACTGTGGAACATCTCTAATGGTAATTTTCTATTAGCAAGCACAATCTGTTTAATTTTTTTCATGTTTCCATTATTGTTGGATGTATTAGAATGCACAGCCCTCGTGTCAACTTTGTTGTCTTCTCAACCTACTGAAAGAGTTTTAAGCCATTCATAACTCGTGATCGTGTCATAATTTCATCATCAAAGGAATTCTTCAGCATTTGAATGATTTGCTGATCTTAGTTCCATTTTTAACACAAACTCTCTGATTCAATATTTTGCTGGGGGGGGGGGGGGGGGGAAATGTAGCCAAATACACTAAAGTACGGCTTTCTCACTCGCATCCCAAACTCAAACTAAGTACCACAGCTACTAAACAATTAACATGTATGTTACTGGCACTGCTAGCAACACACTAGAAATGAATCAACTTGATACAGTGCACAAATAAAAAAATAAATAAATAATAAAAAAATTAAAAAAAAACGTTAAATTTCCATCACACCTTGTATATTGAGGCTATTGCTATTCATTAATCTAATAAATTAAGTGCTCTTTTACTGTCACCACTATCCTAATGAATTATTGTGTTCATCGTATACATTAAAAAGTTGTTTGCAGAAGACTTAATGGTCTGTAATAGGGAATTGTACTGTGAACAACTGCAGAGTGAGGTGAACAGAATATCTAGCTGGGTAGATGAATATGGACTGAAGATAAATGCAAAGTAGAGTCAAGTTATTAGTTCCTCAAATAAAATAAAAACTGCAGGTCTTATATGGTTGTAAGGTGGAAAATTAATTGCTTGTTGAAGACCTTAAGTGAAATATATTGGCATAACATTTATCAGCTTACTCAACTAGGCACAACACATTTGAAAAAGTCTCAAAAACCTTTCCTAAGAGAGAGATTAAGGGATGTATCAGAGAAATGTGGGAATTAGATTACAAAACTTTGGTCAGACTGTTTTACCTTCTACCAGTATACGAGAAGTTTTGATTAATTTATATGCCATGCTTTGACATGGTTTACCACATAAGACTAGCTCACAAATTTATGGCAATATTGTACTCTTATTGATATACTTATTTGTTTCCATTTACAGGGTTGATTGTTTTGAGTCAATAATGTATCAAAATCTCTTGTGTTTTTTCTTTACCATGTTAAAGCAATTAGACAAATCATTTTGTTTCTCCCTGCACTTCTGTATGTTAAATATTATTTCTAATGAGAGAATACTTTTGAGCCTCAATAGCGGAAATTTGGCTTCATGATGAAAAAAAAGTTTTGTCTCTAGTAGTTCCTGAATTTATAAAAAAAAAAAATAGATTGTTGTATATTTTGTCGGATTGAAAAAATGTAAAATGTTTCTTTATTGTGTAATAAAATCATCAGTTTGTTTAAGGATTTTGAAATGAATCTTGGTTTATTACAATGTGAGTAAAATTTAATGATCTACTCTTGCTTTATAGTTAAAGTTTTTTTTTTTTTTTTTTTTTTTTTTCCTCTCAGGCAACTAGAGATAGCATCAAAGCAAGTATTGACAGTCGACAACAGCATATTGAAGATCTAAAGAATACTATTTATGCTGTTGAAGATACAGTATTTAAACATTTTTGTGAACAGATTAATGTACCAAACATTCGAGCTTATGAGCAACAGGATCTCAGGTAATTTCAGTCCATCTAATGTTTTTTTATCTTATATTAAATCATAATTTACTGTTAATATTATTTCAGTGGGAATAATCTATTTAAAGGAAATATTAACTCTCATTTGGATGTAAATTTTAAGCATACTTTGAGAAACAAATTTTTTGTATTGTGTTCTGTAACGTTTATTTCATTTATAATGTAGATGGTTCATTATTATGTGTTGTAATAATCAGTAAATTTACATAACCTCTTTGTGATTTTTATTTTATAGTCACTTACAAAAAAATTTTATATGCCTTAATTTCTAGTTTTAAGTCCAGTGAACTTTGCAAAATATACACAAACTGAATTTGTAGCCTCACATTCTAGCTACTGGTAACTAAAATATATCTAAAAGAGAAGAATCTATGCACGTTATCAAAATTTCTCCCTAAGACAACCTTTTGGGTGATTTTTTATTTGGTGCTTAGGAAAAGTTAATCTATGATATTTTGTATTTATATTTATTGGTCCCTTAGCATCATACATAGTACAAAGTACAAATGATATGGGATAAGTCAAAAATAGTCTGTACACCGACAGACAGTACAATCTCTCTCTCTCTCTCTCTCTCTCTCTCTCTCTCACACACACACACACACACACACACACACACACACACACACACACACACACACACATGGGCATTTTATCAATGCTGTACAAGTTTGATGAAGACACAAAATTTATAATTACAAATAACACATGATTTTTCACTATATAAGTCTATCATTTGGTTTGAAAATACTCATCAATACTGTAGAAGCAGTGGCCGAGCATGTACTCCTTCAGTTCTGAAGTGAATTTTGTATTTTCTTTTACACATTTGATACTATGTGGTAGGTTATTAAACAATCTGATTCCTGTATGTAATGGTCCTTTCTGACTTAGGGTAGTATTTGTTTGTGGTATATGTAAATCTACTGTCTGTCTACTATTATATGTGTGCACATCATTGTTTGTAATGTATACCCAGAAGCTTCAGTATTTTTTTTTTTTTTTTATGAATGTTATAGTTTCCAGCACATATATACAGGGCAGTGGTAGAATTTGCATCTTTCTAAATAAAAGTCTTCATGAGTTTCTACTCTGTACCCCATTCATAATCCTAATAATTTTTTTTTGCATTTTGAAACATTTGAAACTTGGTGGGGAATTTCCCCAAAATATAACACCGTACCTTAATAATGAGTGCACATACGCAAAATAAATATTCTTAATTGTTTCATCTGATATACAGCCAACTAATATTCTCATCATGTAGCAAATGGTATTTAATTTTTTACAAAGGTGATCAATGTGTATATTCCATTTTAAATTATCTTGTATCCATATTCCCAGAAATTTTGTTTTTCCTACATTTTTCAGTAGTTCATCACAGAGTTTTACTGTAGGTACTGGGGTATCTAAATTACTTTTTGTCCTGAAGTGTATGGCATGTGTTTTTTCTGTGTTTATTATTAGTTTATTTTGAGAAAACCAGTTTGCTAAGTTTTTAGAACAGTGTTCAATGTTTTTCACCAATCTGTGCAATGGGCTCACAGCCTTTATTTTTAGTGCAATGTAAACTTAGCAATCACAAGACTTGTGGTTTCTAAGTAAGTGCCTGCCACTTGTGGTTGTAGTGCTTGCAAGAGACATCCATCTACTGTCTGAGAATAGCAGCCAGCTCTTCAAAATGATGGATGACATGAAGAGCCCTTCATGCTGATCTTTGGTCGCTGTGTTGAGTGTGTTTCTTTCTTCTTCCACAATCAAATCACTTGAAAATATACACTGACATATGCTTGTTAGACATCAACTGCAATGTTCATCTCAGTAGTAATCAAATGCATATAGAGTACTTAAAACTTTCTATTCCCATCTTCTCGTAGCTCAACCAGAAATGAGATTCACTACCTACTAGGTGTCTTTTCTGTTAATTGAAAAATCTGTGTTGATTTCCATGCCCTCTCAGCTTGCTGTGGAATGTATCTCTGTTTGTGACTTAAGGAGGGAGGCTCATCAGGTTTTATCTTCTTAAGTGGCGAGTAGACCATTTTATTTACCAAACCAACACGCATTTTAGAGCAAACGTCATGAAATGGAATAGGGACCTCAATCTTCATCTAATTGAATCTGTAGTTATATACAACTATACTTTTTAATATGTCCTCTGGCACCTTAGGATAAATTTTTATGAATTTGTCTGATAAACAAGTTGTCATGAAATTTCATATTTGTTACTTTTTATTCACATTATCAACTCCTTATGCTTTGAATTTGAGGTTTTATACAAGTTGATAATCAGTTAACGGTGTTTTCAGTGATTTTATCTAATCTGTTCAAATACTTACAGTGGTTATGCCATACATTAGTCGTTCATTGATAGGTAGTGAACTTACTGCCAGTCAGATAAATGGAATTTCAAGATTACAGAATAATTTGAAATAAAAAACAAATACTGAAGTTACTGAACAACAGTCTAAGCCCTGCTAAAGCAAGTTGGTGAGTGTGTTGGTATTGTACATTATGCAGAAGATGATGTCGATTAACTACTGAATATGAGTAATGTAGGAAATTAAGTGTGGATTAAGATATTACAAAACTTCTTTTGCTGTTGCAATTCCAACTTGAAGTATGGGAGACATTTCTGCTACATTTTAAACTCCCTAGCTGCTACCTGATGTCTTTCTGACCATACCCTGGTTCAAGACATCTTGCATGTAAAGTTTTACTACCACAGTGCCTGGCATTGGCTGGTATTGTTGAAGTTGATTTGCCGATACAGTAATTTTAGTCGCACAATTTTAAACATGTGCAAATTCTCCGGTCTTTCTAGAAAAAAAATAATTAAAAAAAAAAACTTTTTGAAAATTTGCAGATATCCCTACCAGCCAGAGGAAAAGGTGTGTGTGTGTGGGGGGGGGGGGGGAGAGGAAGGGGATTTTTCATTCTGATGTTAGGTCAGATAAGAGTTTACAATTTTAAACCCTCATGAAGAAAATATTACAGTGATGAAGACAATTAGGGTGAGACGTGAGGTGTCATACTATTTACATTTCTGCATCGAACAAGTGTCACTCAAATCTTTCAAAAATGAATGAACAATTTGAAACTACATACATATTTTCATTTTCTTCTCTGGCAAGTCTTGTTACTGCAAATATCTCGTTGAAATTGATTCAACAGTTTTCAAGTTATGCCAGGTTGTTTGTTTAAAAATGTTGAAGATCATAAAAGATTTCAAATTTCTGTACCCAATTGCCAATTTTCAGTACATATTTGCACAATAAACCACCAGTGTAGCCAAAAGGTGATGGTTTGGGTTTTGCCTTATTTCTACAATTTTTTTTAGCTGCCCAATCAGAAAGAGGTGTACCCTAGCCATTTGTTCGGAATTAGAAATAATGAATTTTTTTCAGGAAATGTGGAAAAGGCTGAGTTGTTCATCATTAAATCATACAGATATTGGAAATGGATTAGTAAATAACATAATTAATCATAAAATTAATAAATGCAATATTATAGGAGAAAGTGGCATGTATATAATAACATAGAATGTGCGGTGATCTGCAGAACTACCAATAATCCCTCAGGGGAATAACAAGTAACCAGAATTATCTACATCTACATATATACTCAACAATTCACATAATTGTACATGGCAGAAGGTACTCAGCACCAAAACTAATCTCTTTGCTGTGCTTTCCAATCCCGAATGGTACAAGGGAAAAAAGTATTCGTATAAGAATCAGTGTGGCACCTTGTTTCTGTAATCTTATCTTTCCTGTCATTCCGACTCACATAGGTTGGTGGATGAAGTATCTCACCACACTCGTAAGTGAAAGTGGGAGTACACATGTTTACCAATAAGTTTAGACGAAACGTAGGTCGTCTATCTAAAAGATACTCCCAGCCCAGTCTACTAACCAGTTCTGTGATGCTTTCATAAGGACTGTATAACAGGCGACCATGAATCGAGCAGCTATTATCTGTACTTTCTCTATGCTGTCAATCAACTCCTTACGAAACTGATCCCAGATGGCACAACAGTAGTCTAAATGTGAACTCACAAGAGATTTGTACGCTATCTCCTTTATTTGTTCATTACAGTCTGGAATTAGCTCTACCTACTAAGGAATTAATGTGTAAGTCCCATTTCATGTTCCTTTGTACTGTTACTCCCAAATATTTGACAGAATCTACCATATCAATAACAGAACTG
Source organism: Vandiemenella viatica (assembly GCA_031002005.1). Classification (NCBI taxonomy): domain Eukaryota; kingdom Metazoa; phylum Arthropoda; class Insecta; order Orthoptera; family Morabidae; genus Vandiemenella; species Vandiemenella viatica. Next base: position 267,011,298 of record JARYHS010011408.1, on the reverse strand, counting down.
CTTACCTCATATTTCTGAACAATCAGATTCTTTTTGTTAGTTAGGCACATTGTCTTGCACTTTTTGCAATTTAGTGTAACTTGCCATTCATTGCACCATGCCGAAATAACATCCAAATCATGTTGAATTTCTAAGCAATCGGCCGAATTCCTTACTTCCCTATAAATAACCGCATCATTAGCAAACAATTTAAAAATGCTTTTCACTTTGTCTCCGAGATTGTTTATATAAATTAAGAAAAGAAGGGATCCTATTACACTTCCTTGAGGTACACCCGATTTAACATCTAGATTATAAGAACTTTCTCCTTCAACAATGACATACTGTGACCGACCAGTTAGAAAATCCTTTATCCGTTCACAAAACTGATCCGATATACCGTACACTCAAAGCTTTGTAAAAGGTGGTTGTGTGGCACAGAGTCAAAGGCTTTCCGAAAATTAAAAAAATCGCATCTACTTGTGAACCTGCATCAATAACTTTCATTACATCATGTGTAAATAGGTCCAGCTGTGTTTCACATGATCTTTTCTTCCAAAATCCGTGTTGATTGTTATAAGCAAATTATTTTCATCTAGAAAATTCATAATGTTCGAGCCTATAATATGCTCCATAATTCCACTACAAACTGATGTTATGGATATGGGACAGTTTTTTCTAGGATCACTTCGATTACCTTTCTTTAAAATTGGAGTTACTTGCGGGATTTTCCAGTTGGAAGGTACTTTTTTCTCTTTTAAGGATTTACTGAATATATCAGACACAAATAGTCTGATTTCTGCCACATACCCTGAAAATACTCTTACTGGAATTCCCCCACTTCAGGAGCTCTAATTGCTTTATGATACCTGCAACATCTATTCCTAATGATTCCATCACCAACTCTACACGACGTGGAAAAATGGGATTTCTATATTTATTTTCATTAGTAAATGAATTTTTGAATACAGTATAGAGCACATTAGCTTTACCGCGGCTTTCATTAACCTTAGAACCTTCAGGAATTAGTGCTGGAATATTGTTGTTGGTACAATTAACTTTTCGTACATAAGACCAAAATTTCTTTGGGTTTGAGACTCTTAAGAGAGAGTTGAAATGAAAATCGTTTAAGGCCTCACGCATCACATTCTTAACATGTCCTCTTAACTCAGCTAACGTTTCTAAATCACTACAACACCCCTTCCTCCTTGAGCGTGCATGTATCCTCCTTTGTTTTTTGAGTAATCTTTTGATTTCGCATGTGTGCCACAGTGGATCATTCTCGCCCTTTATTGTCCGCTTCAATATATTTATTTCCATGCCTTCCCTGACTATACATATAAATTGATGCCACATCTCTTCTATGGTGTACCTTGTTTACTTGAAGTTATGGTAATTATTCCTCAGGTAGGTTCTAAAACATTCCTATGAGGCCTTTCTGAATCTTTATACAATCCGTCCTTTCTCCTTTCTCGCTTGGTCAGTAATTTGATAGTCACAATTAGTGCTTTATGATCGCTTATTCCTGTTGCCGTTGAAATGTTGGTGAATAATTCTGGCCTCCTGGTAACCAGCAGCTCTAATATGTTTTCACTACCATTATGACACTGCGTAAGTTCATTAACTAGCTGCTCGAGATGATTATCTGAGAACAGATCAAGAATTACTTCAGAAGGTGCCTTATCCCTGCTACCAGTAATGTGAATGTAAATACGACAGTCGACATAAGACAGGTTGAAGTCACCTCCTAGAACCATAGCATGATCCTGAAAATGGCTAGCTATTCAATTTACATTATTTCTTAACTCCTCAGCGATAGCTATGTCGGAATCAGGTGGGTGGTAGAAGGTGCCTATGATCAGTTTTGACCCAGCAACATTGAGTTTAATCCACATGAATTCATGATTGTATCGACGACTATTTCATTGCATGGGAGGAATTTATTCACAGCTATAAATACCCCACCTCCATGAGAATGTAATCTATTTTACGAAAAACGTTCATGTTATCTTCAAAAGTTTTTTCGGAACTTATTTCTGGTTTTAGCCACCTTTCTGTACTGATAATGATATCCACTTCTGTGCTACAAATAATGCTATCAAGATCTGGTTGTTTGTAACAAACACTTCTACAGTCGAGATTCTTTTACGTTCCTCCTACATTCCGGTGTTTCATCTGGTTGGGTTGCCTGTAACTGTATTTCGTGATCCGCGTCTTCCTTCCTCAGCCTAAAAAACCACCCAGTGCATTCCACACGGTCCCTGCCACCCGTATAACCAATTCACGTGTGTAATGCACACCTGACATTTTCAGGGGAACCCTACATGACTCAACCCTTTGGTGAAGATCTGCAGCCAATATCATCACAGTAATGTCATAGTCTGTGGTTCAGCCCCTCAATACAGCTCGGAACAAGAGGTCCACAATCAACTCTGTCCACGATGCTATAGATATCTTGCAGCCACTGGCAACAGAGTTCCACCTTTTCAGCTAGCCAATGGAAGGAAGAGAGGATAACCTCCGGCCCAAGGCGACATGCATCATTGGTGCCAACATGAGCCACAATCTGCAATTTTCTGCACCCCGTGTGTTCTATGGCATCCAGGATGGCCTGTTCCACATCTTGGATCAGGCCACCCAGAATGCACACCGAACAGACTTCTTCTCTAAGGAATCCGCCATTTCCCTAAAGAACTCTATAAACCGCCTAACTTTAGAGCTCCCAACTACCAGAATCCCCTTCTGCGATTGCTCAGACCTAGCGGGCTGGGGGCTGTCAACTCACAGGATGACAATTGTGGGACTGAGTCAGCATCCAACAATATGTCATACCGGTTGGACAGTCAAACAAGTCCAGCATCTTGGCTTCGAAGTCTAGAAGCCATATGCCAGTCATTGACAGGTGCCTGTGGCATGACCTCCAGCTCTTCAGCCTGGGTTGCAGGTACAATGGTCAATATGGGAGAATCTATGAGCGGAATGGGTACATCAGGTTCCTCAATATCACATCTGCTGCAACCTTTTACAGCAGCTTCCAGCTGTATAACTTTTGCTAACACAGCTGCAAACCGTGCGCGCAAATCAGCCACCTCAGCTCGTGTCTTATAACATATGCTACCACCCCAATTATGTAATTATTTGTCATTTAAATATTATTTTGTTAAGTGTAATTAATTATCATTTAAATATTGATTGTAATGATACAATTTGTAAGCTCGAGGAATCCACAGATTAACAAACATTGTCAGTGGGTAGTATATCTTTGAAAAGAATGAGATAGAAAATCTTTGGTCTGGTGAGAGAGATACTTAAAGAAAAAAATGAAGGAAAGTGTGTGTAAAAAAGCTGTAGGTTTTAGACTGAGTGTCGCAGTAGAATTATATGAATATATTAGTAGTTCGAGAAGTTATGTACTATAATTGTGTTTTGTTTTGTCTGCGAGCTTTGGATTGATTTTTATTAAAAACAGCTGAGATTCTACGCTAACAGCTTGGAGTTGTAACTTCTGTAGAATTAGCGACAATTTGATGAGCTATTTTATTACCATTGAATATCTTTAAATATTTATTTAAAAAAAGGGTGACCTCTACTCTGTGTGCATGGATCAAGAGACGACATATTTAGGGCCACATCGTTGTAAGATCTACAGAGTTTCGAGCAAATTAATTAATGGGATTTGCTCAACTTCAATTGGATGAATTTTAAATGTTTGGAGAGGTTACAATCTGCACACAGCAATCACAGTCCATAGACATACTGCTTTTGAAAAACGCAAAAAAACAGAAACTCAAACTAACCTGTACTTCCTACAAACTGTAAAAACTCAGAGATAACACTAATCAGATCTACATATCACTAAAGATAAAATATGAAACAAAATACGTTACTGTACTCAGCAACTGCTACTAACATGCACTGCCTACTAAACTGCTTTTAATGCCAACATTGAATACTCTAAACAGTTCACTCTCATGTTGTAATCAATCAGATATGTATTAATCACTGTAAAGGGTACATAAATTCACTTGCAAATGTCAGAGAGCTGTGCAACCTTAAATCATAGCTTCTAGAAGTAAAGTAGCTCTTGGGAGTATTTTCCATTATATTTAACTAGTTTCCTCATACGCCATTCACATTCAACATGGCCATTTAAGGGGTTAAAAAACTGAAATTTAAGAGGGAACTGATAGATGTGGTAATACTGTGGTAATATGGCTGTTTTTTGTTTTGTTTATGACGTATGCAACATCTAGTTGGTACTGCATTTTGGTGTTTTAAGTTATACATTCAGAATTTCATGTACTGCTGCAGCATTATGTAACTCTGATGGGATTTTCATTGTTTTAAAGCATCAGACTTGAATTATTTGATACGCCTTATGTTTCAAAGCCTGCTCAGTAAGGTTTTGAGTTTTTCTCTAACATTGTTTTATAGATAAATAAGACTGATGTAACAATCTGAACAAAGTTAGTACAGAGCTGATAAATTTACAGATTTGCTTCATAAAAAGGAATAGAACAATAACAAATTGGGAATGTTTGTTGCTTTTTTATTTATTGTTCTTAACTTTGTTAGAAAAGCAAATTCATATTTTATTCTGTGGATTCAATCCTCGACCTATTTTATGAACTAGGCAGTACACATTCATAAGTTTTTAGAATACCAACAGGAAATGTCTATAAAAGTAAGGGGAAATTAATCTGGTTGTATAACAGAATTTGGATTGTTTTACGTAAAAAATAAAAATCTAAAGTTGGCGAAAAATGAGTGCTAAGGCGGAGATGGTTTCTATGTATATATGAATTTGTGAGTCATTATAATATGCAAAGTAAACTTTTTTTCAAACAAAATGATTGAGATGTGATGTGTGCATAAATATTTCAGAATTTACAAGGAGAATACTGCATCAAAAGCTGACCTGGAAACAAGATTGAAATACTTAGAACAACAAAAACAGTTGGAGATGGAGAGAGATACAATTGGTGAGTTGTAATCTTGAGATACTATTAGCAAAACCATTTTCATATACAGGGATTCTATCATTTTTGTTGCACAGTGTACTGATAATATCAGTATGTTGTAACCTCCTCATGGCAGTGACTAACTAGCATCTGTGTCATAGACTTAAATCACGTGAGTAGACAATCATTAATTCGGTGAATGCATGATCTTGAATAATAGATATATATAAGAACAACAATGAGTTGGACAATAAGGCAATAAAACTAAGGAATGATAGGGAAATATGACCCAACACTTACCACAGATGAAGGGGTCAGATAGTAGCATAGGAGAGGGGGGGGGGGGGGAGTGCAAATACTAAATTGGTAACTAATAATGCTGAAGGTATATTATCATTGAAATTGGTAGATCAACATAATAACTGAGTGATGATATACATATAAATCATATTTTGAAAAACTTTAAATCCAAAAAATAAAATATAAGCAATATAAATAGTAGTGATATTAAGTGCTGGGTCTTGTGGGAGATATTTATTGGAGATTGAGGCCTGGAGGATGTCTGGTGTCCAGGATATTATGGTAGGCTAGTCCCAATCTACGTAGTTCAGAGGAGGTTGTGTTATCAGGGAAAACTCGGATCGCCCTTACTGAGAAACAGTTGTTAAAATTATTCAGTTTGTGGGAACTGGCATGTTTTGCCACCGGATGGGCCTCATTGTTAGTATACACTGTCTGCCTGTGGCCATTCATTCTGATAGCAATGTGATAGTGCATTTTCATATGTGGAAGTAAAGGATTGTTGTAAAATAATGCAGAAATGAAACCGTATTATTTTATGGTGGATTCAAAGATGAATGTTCTAATAATGTGTGAATATGCAGTTTTTGTGTTCATGACGATTTATATATGTTGATCAAAGTGTAAATACATTTTGGTAAAAAGTCACAAGTTGTGTTTTTGGCAAAACATATGACAAAGATTCATGTATAGTATTTTTTATTGGTTGTAGAAGAAAGTGTTTAACTTCAGGTTACCAAGAGTAATGATCTGTATAGGGTTACAGTTAGCCATAACAATTCCTGGCAAAATTGGAACAAAAAAATTGTAAAGTTAAAATGTAATTTATCTTTTGCCTTTTAAAAGTTGCCATCGAAATAATCTCATGACTGAATCAAATTATAACAAAATAACTGTCTAATCGCTTGTAGTTATTTTCACTCAGCATATGTATTTGTTTCCTCTGTATTCTAAATAGACTGTCAATTAACAGTTTTGTCAGCAATTTAAATAATGATAGTAAAGCACTAAATAATAGAACAATAGTAAAGTTATTTGTGCTGTACCTTTTTCGTATGATACAACATATCAAACTTATAGTTATTGTATTCACATTTAACTATACTTACATGCACAAACATATTCCCTTTAATTTCAAGAGCTTACAGTCCAGTCCATTTGTCTCATAATCCCAGAAAACCATCCATTGCAAAAATTTGGATGTCTTTGTAAGCACCTTAGAATTTTTGTAAATTCTAGTTTTATTAGCTTCAGGTATAAGGGAGGAAGTAAGCTTTCCTATAAACATAAGATTTCATTACAAGTACAGGTTATGGGAGGAACTTTTTATATAGAAGCTGATACTGCAACCTAATTCATTAAATAAACCATTTTAAAAGCAGTAAAGACCCATAATACTTAATATAAGCATTAAATAAACTTTGTTTAATAGTAAAGAAACTTTTAACTAACCTGGAATGTGGTAATCCATTATTATCCAACTTTCAAACAATATATTTTGGCTAAGTGATAATTCCACCAATTCCCAACACTTTTAAAAGCAGTAAAGTAATTTTAAAATAATAATAATTCACTAAAATTTTGTAGTTTCTGACCATGTAAATAAATTTTTAAACACTCCGATAAATACACGTTCACTTCTAACATTTTTATCATATGTTTTCGATAATTTCCCGAACTGAAAAGTAGATTTCCTGAAAGAACTAAAAATCCAGTTTAACATATTTAAATTTCATAATATTCCATGCAGTAGATCAGATTTTATATACATTTTAAAAATTATTTCATCATTAAACCCACGTGGTTTCACTTTAAATTTATTTTCTAGTAAACTAAGCCACTTCCATAGATAAAATAACTTTCAAAACACGTAACTAAATTCAAAGAAAATTCCGATAATCTCACTTTTTTGATAGAAACAATACTTTAAGAATTATTAATGAAAAACCAAGTGACTTCTAAACAGTGGCACTACCAAATTTTGTTAAAGTCGTAACTTCGCTATTCCACCAAAGATTACGATAAAATTTACATCACTGGAATCAGGAATTTTTGTAGAACATTGTGCAATAAATTTTATTTAGATTATTTGAAATTCAGCAAGATTGCATAAAAATCAATAAGCAGTTTAAAAACTAAATTCATTTTTAAACAAACTAATCATTTGAGAATTCTAACTAAACACTTTTTATGTACCTTGAGGTCAAGACTATATACAATTAAAGTTTGAATACTTTCTATAATCACAATCATTTTTCACTATTTTTTGAGAAACGCACAGACAAATGTAGTGAGCGGAGAAGGTATATATTCCGGAGCCCGGGAAGGGGGGTTGTCTGTATCCCGGGAACGTTATGTAAGGTAAATCTGTGCAAGTTGCTGTGGTTTGAAGCTGGAAATTGGTTGAGCTAGCCTGGGAACGTGTGTCGGCCATGATGAATTTTTTCTTTACCAGATCGGGATGTTAAGCACTACTAAGAACTTTTAAATTTTCTAACGGGGTTGGTCGGTATTCTATTCTCTCCACAATCTGCAATTTTCTGGAAACGTTTGTTCGATTGCCTACTCAACTGTATAATGCAAATTTTGAAAATGTGACTTTTAAAATAAACTTCAATTTTTTCTGTAAGTGAACTTTTTTGTGATTTTGTAGTAGACTGGAAACCTTTTCTAAGTTTGTGGTTTAAACAAATTTAGTGGCGACCATTAAGCATTTTAGTTGAGTATCCAGGTAGGCACATGGTCAATTTAAAATTATTTAGTCAAATTCAACAGAACTTTTATTTCAAGTGAACTTTCAGTTAAGGTACTAAGCCTATACTCCACCCCGGTATAAGCTTAGCCCCTTACATCTTGTAAAGTGGGATTTCCAGTAGTTTTCACTCACAGTTTTCCTTCTTGAATCTCAGCCTTCATAGATAAATAACTCAAATCAAAAGTGAGTCATCTTCCTTCCCATATCAAGTATTACTTGGAAAAATTTACCATAGATCTCTTGCCTCTACCTGCCGATTGTATACTTGTCATAACTGATGTCACATTGTCTGTACACAAACATCCCACCTGTAGAATCAATTACAACAGAAACATACCAAGAGATGGTCAGCCTAAAATTCAGCATCTGTACTAGTGAGACTGTTAAAAACACAGTTTGCTATAATTATTGAAGCTAATATAATTATGTGAATCTTATTTCTAATAATTTCAAGAGCTTACTCATTTTTTAGTGATTATATTCTTACTATTTTTCTCTCATTGTGACAGGTAAAGTAGAACTTTGGAGAAAACAGTTGGAGGAACATAAAAACCAGTATGAAGATATGAAGAAAGAAAAATATGAATTGGAAGCTCAGATATCAGAGCAAAGTGAAATAGTATCAAATCATAAGAAAGAAATTGACGAAACAGAAAATTCATTAGAGCTTATTAAAAATGAAGTAAAAAAGGTTAATGACCATCATACCTACTTTCAGTGGAATTATGTTATTAATTGCTTCCATTTTAGTCTATAATAACAAAACATCAAAATCCAGAAGATACCATACAAAAAGTGATTTTGAAAATAGAGTTAATGGCCGTATAAATTATTCTGATCATTAAGTGTGTGTAATAGAACATTATGGCAGTTTTTAATTTTGTATTTTGAATCTCAGATTTATATATTATGTAAGAGCATACAAATATTTTCTCATTATTTTTCTTATTATATTTGATCATGATACTGATTATAAAAATGCTACATTTTTCAGATGGAGGAAAGTATAAAAATGAAAATGGCAGATGTCAATACCCTAAAAAGTCATATTGAACAACTGAAAATAAAACTAAAACAACTTCATGTGGAGTATGAAAAACTGCTTGTCTTTTGCAAAGTAAGTGTTTAAGAATATTAATATACTTAAATCTTCTATTATATTCTATAGTGTTATCCACTGCTTACCACGGTTGAAGGCAGGACAACATCAAAACATGGGCAGACAAGTAAACAAACGAGCATTGAAATTTTCGTGTTTATATTCCTTCTTCAACAAAAGAATGACGTACTGAATGATGGTGGCCGGCAGCTAACTGTAGATGCAGTGGCAGCTCGTGGTGGGGAAAATAAGTATGGGTGGACGTTGAAAACTATAAACCTGAGCACTTTAAAATTTGATATTATATCATGGGAACAAGTCATGGGCATGCAGAATAAGACAGCAGAGAAAATATTTGAGTCAAATTTTTGTATAAATCTAAAATATAAACAGACTTTAATAACAACTCTATAATATTACATATTAATTAAAAAAAAACATGCTCTGGTGAGTGGTGGTTCATGTGGCAAGTGATTGAGGGATGGGTGGATAAGAAGTAAGATTACTGGACATTGTCTTAGTTAATACCCAGTAGCTGTCTGATTCTCAGCTTCTATTCATAAGCCAGTTCCCACCTTCTGAGTTCAGAAAAGCTGTGTACAGTTTGAATGATGCAGCGAGAATTAAAATTTGTGGGAATCATGCATGGTGCCATGAAAAGATACTGGGTGGTTTGGATTCTGTGTGAATACTGTGTGCTGGTATCCATTCGTTTTTATGGCTAGTTGTAAGACCCAAGGCTGATACCGGGGCTGTAGTATCGCCTTAGTGCCTCAGCTAACAGTTTATGTGGATTCAAGTTCTGCGGAAAGTTCATAAAATAATTTGAATTTGACCATGTAGCCTTACAGTAACTCAACTAAAATGCTTAAAGGTCGCCACTAGATCTGTTACTAAACCACAAATCTAGAAAAGGTTGCAAGATAACTACGAAATGACAAAAGTTTACTTTCCGAAAATTCAAAGTTTTATTTTCAAAGTCACAAAATTTCAAATATGCATTTAACAGTTGAGTAGGCAAATCGAACAAACTTTTCCAAAATATTGCAGGTTGTGGAGAGAAATTTAATTGACCGACCCCTTTAGTAAATTTATAAGTTCATGTTAAAAGTTATCCTCGCATGCCATCACACCAAAGTCCCAACCTGGCTGACCCAATTGCGCGAACATCTAACCATTTCCTACCCACTACTACACAAGACTGACGCAGACTCACTCACATAATGCTCCCCGGATACAGAAAAGGGAAAAACATGATGGCGGCAGGGTCTTTTTATAGGAACCACTAGAATCAGTGACATAAGCAACTGTATCATATCTTTTCGCTTCCGCGAGATAAAAAGTGTGTGTAATTTATTTAATGATCCAGATGATTAAAAATGTTTAAACTTTGACAGTGTCTAGACTTATCTACTGGAAGTCCAACGAGGAACGCCGCAATGGGCACCAACGATATCTGCGGTTACTACAACTGGACAAGTCCGCATTAGCAGAACATGCTATAGAAAATTTTCATAACATCAACTTCGACAATACTGAAGTTCTGGCCAAGATATCGTATTTCTGGGACTCAGTGATCAGAGAAGCGCTAGAGATTCGATTAAGTGACAACAGCATTAACAGAGATGGTGGTCTGTTCCTGTGCGAGGCTTGGGAGCCAGTCGTAAAAGACCTAAAACAGCAACGTGTTAGACACAACCTTCCGAGCAGATGCCGTCATGACACATCGACCAATGGGAGATAAGTCGTTCGTGATTGGTCAGTTCCAGAGCCCTCGTGTAATGCCGCCGGTTAAGCAACGATGAGTGTGGAGAGCACTTGGATGGGTGACCGCACATGCCTACTGTTAAACAACGTTATGCGTGGTTTTTACTTGGATTGGTGTATATTCAAAATAAACGGGATTTTTCAAAGCCAGCTCTTTCAATTATATCAATAAACATCGAAGGTATATCACCAGAGAAAGAGATTTTATTATCTGATATCTGTAAACACTCAAAATGTGACTTTTTATTGGTTCAAGAGACACATAGAGGTCCAAATGACAGAAGGCCAAAAATCAATGGAATGAACCTTATTAATGAGAGACCAAGTGAAAAGTATGGCAGTGCAGTTTTCGCCAAACCAGATCTAAAGATTCTTTCAACTGGGGTAACCTCAGATGGCGAAATAGAGATACTGACCACTGAAATCAAATCATGCACCGTGACATCAGTGTATAAGCCACCAAATGCCGAATTTAGATTCACAGAACCACCTAACTTCCACTCCCATCAAACAAAGATTGTTATGGGTGACTTCAATTGCCACAGTACATCCTGGGGCTACAGGGAAACTGATAAAAATGGAGAGGACCTTGAAGAATGGGTTGAACATATGGGCCTAATGCTAATATATGACCCAAAGTTGCCACCATCTTTTATTAGTGGAAGATGGCAGGGTGGATACAACCCAGATAACATCTTTGTCAGTGAACACATTGCCAAATAGTCAGATAAGAATGTTATGGAGCCAATCCCACGTACCCAACATAGACCAATTACCTGCACTGTTGAAGCAGTAGTGAAGCCATAGTCTGTTCAGTTTAAAAGAAGATTCAATTTCAAACAAGCACAATGGGGAAAGTTCTCTCAAGAACTAGATAAGGAAGTGCTAAACCTCGACCCATCTCCAAATGCATACGAAAAATTTATTGAAATAGTTAAAGCCATCTCACGGAAACATATTCCTCGAGGCTGTAGAACAACTTATGTCGCTGGACTGGATAGTGACTCCAAGTTTATTCTTGAGAGATACGGGCACCTTTACGAAGGAGATCCTTTTTCTGAAGAAACCATACAGACAGGTGAAGATCTCCTACGCGCTGTGTCTACTGCTAGAAGAGATAAATGGTGCAATTTAATGTCAGATTTAAACATGAAACAGAATAGTCGTAAGGCTTGGAAATTACTGAAAAACCTCAATAGTGATCCAAGTAGCACTCCACCTAGTCTCCTTAAAATTAGTCCAAATCAAATAGCACACCAACTGCTACTGAATGGAAAGACTAGAAGAACACCTGAAAAAAGAAAGTTCCAAAGGCACGAGCAAGACCATCTTGGGAATCCATTCACACTGATAGAACTGGAAGCCGCCTTGCAGTCTTTGAAGATTAACAAAGCTGCAGGCTTAGATGACCTGAGAACAGAGCAAATTAAAATGTTTGGCCCAGCTACAAAGCAGTGGATCTTGAATTTAATGAATGCCTGCACCTCCAACTTACAGATCCCCAAGATCTGGCGGAAAGCCAAAGTTGTGGCACTGCTAAAGCCTGAAAAGGAACCAACAGATCCAAAAAACTTCCGACCAGTTTCACTCCTTTGTCATTTATACAAAGTCTTGGAGAGATTGATCCTCAATCGTATCTCAGAGTGCATTGACAAAATGCTTATAAAGGAACAGGCTGGTTTTCGACCTGGTAGGTCATGCTGTGGCCAAATTCTTAACCTCACACAGTATATAGAGGATGGGTATGAAAGAGGACAGGTTACAGGTGTGGCATTCATCGATCTCACAGCGGCGTATGATACAGTCAACCACAAAATTTTGATAAGTAAGGTATATTCCATCACAAAAGACTACCATCTAACACAAGTCATCCAGTGTTTACTACAAAACAGAAGGTTTTAAGTCACCCTCCACAATAAGAAGAGTCGATGGAGAACTCAGAAGAATGGCCTCCCTCAGGGTAGTGTGCTGGCCCCGCTCTTGTACAACATATATACAAATGATCAACCAATTATTCCTGGAACAAGAACATTCATTTATGCAGATGACACAGCAGTTGCAGCTCAAGGCACAACCTTTGAGGCGGTGGAGGTGAAGCTGACAACAGCTCTTGAAGATATGGCAAAGTATTATGATGCTAATCACTTGAAGCCCAACCCTGGAAAAACACAGGTCTGTGCATTCCATCTGAGAAACAGAGAAGCCAGAAGGAAGTTGAACATCAACTGGAGGGGGCAACAACTACTACACTGCGATACACCTAAATATCTAGGAGTAAAGCTTGATCGATCTCTCACATTCAAAACCCATTGTGAGGATCTGAAACTTAAAGTATCTGCCCAGAACAACATCATCCGGAAACTTACAAGTACCTCCTGGGGAGCACATCCAAATGTGCTTCGTACATCTGCCCTGGCACTTAATTTCTCTGCAGCAGAATACTCAGCACCAGTTTGGCAAAACTCTGCACATGCTAAGCAGGTTGATATAGCATTGAATGATACTGGTCGCATTGTTACAGGTTGCCTAAAACCAACTCCTATTAGTAAAATATACCAAATCATGGGTATAGCACCACCTGACATTCGTAGGAAAACAGCTGCACAGAGGGAGAAGAGGAAACAAGAAACAGACCCCAGACACCCTTTGTTTGGACACGAACCTCAACCTACAAGGCTGAAGTCAAGGAAGAGCTTCGTACAATCAACTACAGCCATAACATCTTCTACTGGAGCGTGCCGTCTAGAACTATGGCGAAATTCGTTGCCTGAAGAACAGTGGAGGAACATCAAAGAGGCACCGGCTGCGGGATGTAATCAGCCATATGCTATATGGAAGGCTCTAAACAGATTAAGAACTGAAGTGTCCCGATGTAAATATAATATTAAAAAATGGGGGTACACTAATGACAACGATCTATGTGAATGTGGTGAGCTTCAGAACCCACAACATCTTCTGATATGCAGGAATCTCCCTGAAACCTGCAATATCGACGACCTTTACAGGGCAAACGAGAAGGCCATCAAGATTGCGGAATTCTGGTCACATTCTATATAATTGTGTTTATAGTTTAATATTAATTAATTAATGTTATTTGTTTTTTCAACTTGTTATGTCCTGGACACGAGAAATAAATAAATAAATAAAATACTGCCATGGAGCTATTAAATGCCATCCAGTTGCGGAGCTACAGGATGCAGCCACGAGATGCAGAGATGCAACCAAACCGGTTGGACCCCGTCTATGGCCGTGTGCATCGCCGACCAATCACAGAGCAGCGTGAAGCTTTCCTTGGCAACAGGCTATTTATAGGAGCCAGGACTGGCTCGCGAGTCAGTCAGTGTCTTGTCCTTGTAAGTAAGAGTTAACCTGATGAAGGCAATGATGGCAGTTGCCGAAACGTTGTTAAATGATGTAAATAAATCAATTAACCGGCTGAAAACCCGAGAGTTATTTATTTCAATAATACGCTGGGAAAAACTAAAATGTCATATTAGATACCTATACGCGGAGGAAATGGTAAATCATATCAAGCAATTTGAGAAACTGCGCAAATAGAAGGCCAGACTTATCAGCACTCTGGTCTTTCTATTATGCTGCAGGGACAATGATGTGTTGCCTCAATTTGTCAGAGTTATGCACCACATTAACAGCAAAAGTGCTAAAAGAATTTTACATCGTACTGGCATGGCGCTTTTACGAGAGCGGATTCGCTATATCCGTTTTGAGCTTGACAAAAATGCTTTTACTTTCTATCCACCTACATCTCTCATCTAGATTGTCTGCTTTATCATGGGACTGGGTTGACGCAGTTACCTCTCTTCAAGAGAACATGGAACGAGAGGAAACCACAACTAAACATATCTCCAAATATAATCGTCTTCATGGAGAGCAGAAAGACTACACCCAGTACCCAGCAAATCGCACAGTAATTAATCTCTCTGGAGTTGAACTTGATGACGCCAAGGTTTCAGTACTGGCAAGGGGCTTGAATTACGCCTTGGCTCTGAGGTCTGTACCCACGAAGGACATGGTCTGTGCAGTAGAGAAAGCTGTACGTACGCTTCCAGCAGATGCAGCGGAAGAAATACGTCGCGAAACTTGTCGCATTCTGAAGAAGGCAAAACCACCAAAGCCCAACATCACGAAGCTCGAGCAACAAAAATTACTTGAGTTACGTAATAATGATGACATTGTAGTTATTCATGCTGACAAGGGTGATGGGACAGTTCTTCTATCAACGGAAGAATATGATTCTAAAATAAGGAGCTTATTACATGACGCTGCTTACAAGTCGATCCTACATCTAAAGTGGTCAACAAAACTAAAGCCCTTCTCAAGAAATCTGGTTTGCCTGAGGAGACCATCAAGAATCTACGACCTCGTGCAGCCAGGCCGCCGAGGTTATATGGCCTACCAAAAGTCCACAAGGAGAACGTGCCCTTAAGACCTATTGTCAGTGCAATCGGTGCTCCCACATATCAACTGGCGAAATATCTTACACGCCTACTGAGTCCACAGGTAGGTAATTGCATACATCATGTTTCGAATTCTGCCCAGTTCATACAGATGATCCAGGGTCTAACCGTGTCTGATTCAGAACTCATGGTGAGCTTTGATGTCGTCTCTCTGTTCACAAGGGTACCTGTCAAGGAGACTTTAGAACTAATACGACTTCATTTCGACCAAGGAATTGTAGATTTATTCCAGCATGTGCTCACTTCTACCTATTTCATGTACGGTGGACAATACTATGAGCAAACTGATGGTGCTATTAAATTGCCACCCAGTTGCAGAGCTACGGGATGCAGCCAAGAGATGCAGAGATGCAACCAAACCGGTTGAACCCCGTCTATGGCCGTGTGCATCGCCGACCAATCACAGAGCAGCGTGAAGCTTCCCTTGGCAACAGGCTATTTATGGGAGCCAGGACTGGCTCGCGAGTCAGTCAGTGTCTTGTCCTTGTAAGAAAGAGTTAACCTGATGAAGGCAACGATGGCAGTTGCCGAAACGTTGTTAAATGATGTAAATAAATCAATTAACTGGCTGAAAACCTGAGAGTTATTTAGTCAACGGCAGTTTAGTGAGAAATTTAGAGTAATTAGTTTTAAAGTTTTATTTAATTCCGCATGGTGATACAAAGCTCTAAAGCAGGGGATTAACCCAAAGGTTTGAATTTTTACAGCGACAATCAACGACAATCTATTTTCAAAAACTTAATTACCCGACAAATGCTAAAACTTTTCACCGAAACCACTATATGTTCAGAATCGTCTTAATTAGGGCTATCTACTGATATAAATTTCAAATTAATATTCCTTTTAATTGAAAAGCTTTTTTTCTCTTAATTAAAACCGCTAATTAGACTTTGCCAAATTATTTAATTTTATTACCAAAATATCGGGAACAATGCTGACTACAGCTGGTGATAAAAGTTCAGCTGTCGCTTTACTCGATTTAAATATATTATACATCTTAGAATTTCTACTTTTATGATCGCGTGTTTCAAAACCTGAGCAAACCTAAATATCTCTTAAAATAAACGTTTCCCGATAGGATAAATACACTTTAAAATGATTTTTATGGCAAATTGTTACTGTGGGAAAGATTATAGGGAAATTACTTAAAGTTAATAACTACTCCTCTCAAAATTTCTAAGTCCAGCGTCGGCAACTTTAAAATCGATCTACAGAATAATTTAACTACTGGGAAATCTAGAATCTGCCAAAATTCTAAGGTTCTTACATAGTGGATTGGTATTCAAACCTATGAAAGAAGATGGACAATAGATGCAGGTTAGCTTGTATATTGTACAGAATGTTTCATAAGTGGAATATTGTATGATGGGGAAGCAAGATAGGAAAAATTGATTGATTCCAGTACCTTGGTGAATGGGTCCACCCCAATAATAGAGATGAAACCTTCACCTGATGTAGATGTGTCAAACTCAACACAGCATACCAACCAGAAAACAAAAGGTTAATTATGAAAATAAGGTGGGGAAAGAATTGCTTGCTGAAGACTTGAAATGTAAATATTTTGGCATTCCATTTGATAACAAGCTTAACTGGGCAGGACACATTGGACAGGTGGTAGGAAAAGGTTTCAAAATTCTGCACTTGTTGGAGAGAGTGATGAGGGGATGCACGAGAGAAGTAAAGGAATTGGGTTACAAAACTTTGGTAAGACCATTGCTCGAATATAGTAGTGTAGTATGGGACCCACATTTTGAGTATCAAATGCAGGAGTTGGAGAAGGTGCAAAGAAGGGCTGCTAGATTTGTTTCTGGAAATTATTGCAGAATGCAATCAGTGACAGATATGATAAAGGAGATGGGATGGGATTCATTGCAAGACAGGAGGAGGATGAGGAGGGTAATGGGAGTGTACAGGGCGTATATTGGCGATGAGGCATGGAAAGGTATTGCAGTAGGTATGAAAAGTAGTTCATGGAAGGGAAAAGATGACCATGACCATAAGCTGGCACTCAATTTTTAGGCACAAGGGTGTGGAAAGATTTTCTTTTTTAGGTAAGGGTGTCAGGGATTGGAATGAGTTACCAAGAGGAATGATGAATAACCTACCGAAATCGTTAAAAGAATTTAAAGTTAAAATTTGTAGAGGGCAAATGTAGGTGAGTGTAGGATAGGGGGAAGTTGGATGTGTAGGGAAATTGCCACCGGAGCATGTGCTCCATTGAAATTCAATTAAATTAAATTAAAAAGAAACTATTACAACTAGAAGAAAATTTCAGAGAATTCCATAATGTTATTACAAAACTGTTGTGAGGTTGTCAGGGACAAACCCATTTGTGTGTTTTTACACTAAACAGCTTTAGTCTGAACTCTGACCAATAAGTTGCCTAAGGATAACAGATTGCTTTTAATCGTGGTTACCAGCTAGCTATTCACATTAACTAGCAAAGGTAGGTAATAGAAATAAAAGTTCACTGTGGTGCCAAATAAATTTAGAGTTCACTGTATTCTTCATCAAAATTTTACAAGTTCGGTAAACAATCTGTAGGCATCAGAAATCTTCTCCAAAATAAGTGTTGCATGTACTGATAAATGAATCAAGCCAGGCCAACCCATACGAACCCCTAACTGATTACAGCTAGACGAGAATCTTGCGACTAAGTCACAGGCATCCGAAAATGTCTAAGATGTCTGCTGAAATGGAGATGCTTCCAAGTATCGCCTCATCACCTATCCCTACATATCATGCCAAACCATTGGCCAGACCAACATGGTGACTACTTAAGTGATCACAATCAAATGCGACTTCCCCCACCTTTTATAACCACAGCGTGTGAATCCAGAAATAACTAGTTTCTCACGAAGTCACGGACTTACCTTGAAATTTGTTTACTTCCAACTGACTTGAAATTTTTATAGGCTGTACCTGATTATAAAGTCAAAATTGATCCTAGTCAAAATTTCTGTATATATAACAATTTGGCTATAAAAAATTATTTTCTGTATGAATCTTGCATTTTCTCTCCTGTCTAAAGTATTTGTGGTATCGAGCTGAAATGACTTTTAAAATGATTTACTCCTTCTCCTCTTTTTTTTTTTTTTTTTTTTTGTATATACAGATATGCCTATTTACAATTTTCTAACAGGGTGAAATGAAAAATGTTTCAACCACACGTAATTTATAAAATTGAGATCTCTTAAACTGTTGAACTTACAGCCCTGAAATGTTTTTTAAATGACTCTACATCAAATTTCCAATAAGTTAGTGATATTATCCCCCTACAATAATGTTTCCTCAATAGTTTTTCTATGATTTGAAATTTTGGTTATTTTTCTGTATAATTCTAATTTTGATCACTTCTTGCCACCAGAAGTCATCCATTTCCATGTATTAGTCATTTATTTATCTAATTTACTTTTTTTTTATTCTGGCAAAAATACTGCATGAATCCTAATAACAATTACTATTTTATGCTCAGAAAAAATCCCTCTTTCTTTTAAACATAGTACCTCCTTCTAAAGTTTTGTCTCCAATGATTTCATGGTAGGTCCAATTCTCTAAATCTTGCTAAACCATCCCTTAAATTTTAGCTATGTCTCTCAAATTTTCCCATGATATGCAATAAAAAATTTGTGAATCTTTTGAGGAATGAACCATTTAGGTATCTATAAAACTATGGATTCGTGAATTTTTAATCTGCTTACTGTACCATACTAAAAATGAGACATTCAAGCTTTGTAAGTTACAAAGTCTTATATCTTTTCAGAAAAATTCCTACCTGATATTGTACATATTTCATTTTGCTATTCATGGCCTAAAGTAGCTGTAAAAATGAATGTAGCATATTTTTTCAGCAAATAGTCTGAACTACATTATCTGACTATATTTATACTACATTCTGACTTTATATGACTGTTTAGTTTAATATATCCCCTGAATTACTTAAGAAAATGACTTTAAACTAAATATTTGATGGAATTGAAGTTAGCTCGATTTAAACAAATTTTGGCAATGAAATAACAAATTTTAGGTTATCTTATAAGGCCTCAGTTCTTACATGCTATGGAGACCTTGCTGATGAGCAATAAAGGTGCCATGGATGATCTGGAAAAAAGTTGAAAGCTATATCCTTAGGAAAATTCATGGTCCAAGAGGGCTCACAGACAGAACACACTGACTGAAAGTGATCTCCAAATCATACCACCTATTTTAAAAGACTTATGTAGATGGCTGAAGTTTTATGGGCACCTTTTGTGAATGGACAACAGCAGGTTTACCAAGATCTTCTCACTTATTTATAGCTATAAGACAGGAAGTTCTCGCTTATTAAAAGCTATAAGACAGGAAGCATGTGGCTCAATGAGATACAAAAAACTTGAATTCTACAGATTGCTCCAGTTTTTGTAATATGGTTAAACCCTGGTTCCCTTCACCAAAAGTTATTTAACATTGGAAACCCATTCCACAGAAGAGAAATGAAAGATTATTAGCTAGGCTCAAGAGTTATTGGGGAAAAAATGAGCATCTTGTAAGAACTAGTCATAAGGGCTTGAATCAATAATAATAAACATAAACAGTAAATCAGCAAAATATGAATTTAAACATCAATTCTAGTTAGCAGTGATTCAGGTGAGGCAATCAGGGTTGAAGATAGGAGAGAAAGAAAGAAAAACTGAAACAATCACAGTTTATCATCTTAAGTATACTTAAAGTTTGCAGGTTTATTTCACAAGGCTACTGTTACTTAATATCCGAGAACCAAAAAGCATCCATTCTCACTCAACATAAATTGTTAACAACCAACTTACTTCTTTTATTTTTTATTTTATTTTTCCTCTCTTCTTTTGTTTCCACCGATTCCAAACTACTTTCCCACAAATAGCCCTGCACAAATTAATCTCTTTATGTACTTTATTTGATTCAAAATTATCAGCAAGCTCAGATTAAGAAATATTTAACTGTCCCATCACAAGTTACTGAGTGGTCTGATTTCTGAGTGAATACCATTTGTATGTTTACATACATTTTTATGGTTAGTTGGTAGATATCAAACCTATGTAGGAAGCCAAGCAGTAGTTGCAGATTAACTGCATGGGAGGTTATTTCTCTCATGGAAAAGCTTTCTCCAATGGCAGGGTAGGTGAAGGTGGCCTTAGCATGGTGTATGTCGCACATCTTGTAATGTGGTATGTTACATAAGAAGGAGCCATGGGGCTATAGTGTGGAACAAGATTAAAAGAAAAATTATACAAAAAATGGTACTTCTGAGGTAATAAATAAAATTAGTCCTCATCGTAAACCAATAGATACTGAAATAGTATGAAGTCCACGATATGTTCCTTCTCGTACTACAACTTGCCATCATTGATATAAGTTAATAATGTAATTATTATTCCTTCTGCTAAGGTTTGGGGCCAATTGAAGCATATTCTGCAAGGGATCGAGAGAATTTTGGGGAGAAGGGATCACATTTCAGAGCACGTTTGAGGGAAACCAAAGCCTATGTAATTGCATTACTTTCAAGTGCTATAAGGAATAGACTTCTGGAAAAGTAAAAAAGAAAAAGTCAGGGTGTTGTCTACATACCACACTGGGAAAATGAATATAATGATGAGGCTCTTGGAGAGAAACTAAATTCATAATCAGAGTTCAGAAGTGAACATAGAATGGTCATTATTGGTGGGGATTGGAACTTACCAGGTGTCAACTGGGCAAGAAATAAGATAAATGCAAATACCTTAGTAAGGAAAGGAGGCTTTACACAGGTGTTTGAGCAGAAAACAATGGGACCAAACATGTTGGATATGTTCCTAATAAAGCCTGATGATCACTTTATCAGGTGTCTAGTAACTGAAGGAATAAGTGATTACAAAGCACTTCTGATGAATATAAGGGGATTCAGTAAACCAGTGGTGAAAACAGAAGGGGAAAATAAATACAATTGTAAAGAGGCACAAATTTTTGAACTGAAAAGATATTTCAGGGGTAATTTTATTAAATGGAAGAATGGCCCAAGTACAGTGGAAATGAAGTGCGAAGAGTTCAAGGAAATAATAAAAAAGGGTGAAGAAATGTTTATTCCAAAACAGAAAATAAAGAGAACTACAGAACCTACATACTGTAAGAGGGAGGTGAGGAGGTTAAAGAGGTTGGTGAGACGAGAACACAACAGAATTAAGAAACAGCAAGTCAGTAGGTAATTCTTGAAACAACTAACCAAGGAATTAATAATGTCAAAGAAACTGGTCAAGGATGAATTTATGAAGAATATTATAAAATGACATTTTAGTTTTTCCCGGCGTATTGTTGAAATAAATAACTCTCAGGTTTTCTGCCGGTTAATTGATTTATTTAGTTCTTTTTCTTTTATAACATGCCAACTGTTAAGGCAACGTTATGCATGGTTTTTACTTGGATGGATGACCACTCAAGATACTGCCATGGATCTACTAAATGCCATCCAGTTGCTGAGCTACGGGATGCAGCCATGAGATGCAGAGATGCAACCAAACCGGTTTGACCCCATCTATGGCCGTGTACATCGCATCAAAGAGCAGCGTGAAGCTTCCCTTGGCAACAGGCTATTTATAGGAGCCAGGACTGGCTCGCGAGTCAGTCAGTGTCTTGTCCTTGTATGTAAGAGTTAACCTGATGAAGGCAACGATGGCAGTTGCCGAAACGTTGTTAAAAGAAAAAGAACTAAATAAATCAATTAACCGACAGAAAACCCGAGAGTTATTTATTTCAAGAATATTGTAGGTGCAGCCTAGAAAATTTCTGTAGTTATATCAGAAGACTGAGGGGAAGAGAGGGTGTTGAGACAATTGTAGACAATGATGGAGAAGTAGTAACTGAGCATTTAAAAAATGCAGAGTTATTAAGTAACTGGTTCAGTGAGACCATTAGGGACAATAATTTAGGAATTGTACAGGTTATATCAGAAAACAACTCTATCTGCATAGTTAGAAGTGAGCAGATTAGAAAATTTGTAATTAAATATGAAGATATAATGATGGAACTGAGGAATCTAAAAAAATCGTAAAGGGGCCGGTGTGGATAATATTACTACAGATTTCTTAATGATGGTAGGATGGGACATTGTACCTTATCTTGAAACATTATTTAAATTGAGTATGGATACTTGTTGTTTACCAGATTACTAGAAAAGTGTGATAGTAATTCTGGTCCATATTGTCGCACATCAAGTGGATCAGGCCACGAAGAAGGAAAGACTGTCGTAGCGTAGTGGTTACGCTAAGAGACTGTGGGACTAAAGGTCGTGGGTTCGAATCCATTAAGTGCTGTAAAATTTTAATTTCTTAACTTTGTGTAAACTATTCTGGAATATTCTTGTTGTTACTAGTGTTAATGTTCTAGACTGTTCTTCATCACTATATAAGCGATACTCCTTTCTAGCCGGAGTCAGTTCGCTCCGTGCTTCTGTAATGTGCCAACTGTTAATAAAGCTTCGTTGCCTTAAACTGAGTGTTTCGTCTACGACCCCGCTACGCCCTAGGATTCTGAATTTGGTTTACTACGTGACATTATTTTGGTGGAGGCGCCGGGTAGATCCTCGTGACCGCTAAAATTTACAACACCGTGGCCCCAATCAGACCACGAGAGAGCCGTCACTTATGAGGCGAGAAGCCAGAGTACGAGCCGTATTCTACTGATTGGAAGCCGTCAGAAGGAGGAGAAGAAGAAGTAAGGACGACGATGACGCCGACCGCCTGCCAGCACATTCGTCATCCGGCATTATTTTCAGGCGACGACGGCCAAGACCCAGGCAACTGGCTGAAAGGCTACAAACGTATTGCTAAATTCAACAACTGGGACGATACAGTGTGGCTGGCAAATGTATTTTTCTACCTCGAAGGAACTGCCAAACAATGGTTCAAAAATAACGAAGAGAAACTGACTAGCTGGGCAGCATTCCAGAAAGAACTGCAGGCATTCTTTGGAGACGCACAACGGCAGACACGCCATGCCGAAGAGAAACTAAAGTGTAGAGCGCAGCGCCAAGGGGAAACGACACAGTCATACATACAAAGTATTTTGGGGCTGTGTAAAATAGTCGACCCCACAATGAAGGAAGAAGATAAAGTAGCACACCTTATGAAAGGCGTCGCCGAGGACATGTACCAAGCGTTGCTGCTGAAGGAAATTTCCACAACAGACGACTTTATTAAGTGTTGCCAATACATTGAGACGATGCACCAGAAAAGAATTGAACGAAAGAAGTTTGAGAGATTACCAAACGTCATATCAATGGCCGCAGTGGAAGAGGACACAGATATTAGAGACATTATTAGAAAAGTAGTGAGAGAGGAAGTGGAAAGGGCGATAGGAATGTATGTCGAGCCAAAAACTGAGACTTTGGAGGAAATAATAAGGGAGGAGGTGGAACAAACGCTGACGCCCATCTCTTATCGTGCAGCCCCAACAAAAACTGTTAGACAGCCGAGACCAAAGACAATTTCTGCCACTGCGACACAACGCGAGGATCCTCCTAACTTTACCAGGAAAACTGACGTCTGGAGAACGCGGGACAACCAGCCGGTATGTTTTCACTGTGGGCGACCGGGACATGTAGTACGCTACTGCCGAGAGAGACGGAAGATATTTAATGATGCCCGTGAAAGGAGATTCGACGCACATTTCAGCGTCCGAAGACCCCAGGACGACAATGAAGACCAATGAACGACGTAGATCACTGTCGCCGCAGGCTGGTCGCTTCAGAGGACGGTCGCCAACACGCCGATCAAGATCTCCGTCACCGTTCCGACGCTCCAGCCAGTCTCCTAGCCGCCGCAACCTGGAAAACTAAAAGGTGCGACCTTCCTTGGAGGTGAGGCCATTCTAGGGAAAAATCCTCCGCCGCCGATCATTACGAAAATGTTGGCAAATTACGTTGAAATCCTCATGGATGGTCAACCAGCTCATGCTCTTGTGTGGGGCATCTTTCTCGGTTATTTCGGAGAATTACCGGCGCCAGTTGCGGAAGACTATGTTCGTCGACAACAGAAATGTTTTGCTCAGGGTTGCTTATGGGAATCATGTACAACCTACAGGAAGGTGCACTATTCGTGTCTCTATAAATGGCCACGAGCAGCCCTTTGAGTTCGTTGTGCTACAAGAATGCAGTCATGACGTCATACTTGGTTGGGACTTTCTGAAGGCCTCACAAGCAATTATAGACTGTGGTTGCTCGAAGATTTTGCTAGACGATGTGAGAGTTGAGGAGGGGGAAAACAGTCCTTTCCGTGCCTGGAAAGTTTGTGTGCTGGATGACGTCATAATTCCTGCCACCAGTGCTTCGAAGGTAACTGTCATGTGTCATACGCCACGTACTTGTATGGACCTCCTAGTAGAATGCAATAGGAATTTACCACTGGAGAAAGATTTGTTCATCCCTACCTCCGCCGTCTCATTTGAGAACGGAATTGGTGAATTGTGGGTAGTCAACTGCTGCAAGGTGCCACATATTCTCCCAAGGCGCCAGTGTATAGCATACGCCGAGACATTAATTGAAGGGCATCTGAGTGTCATGGAAACCTTTTGCGAAGAACCCACAAGTGTGAATGTAACGGAAGCAACGAGACTAAACATTCAGTCCCGACTCTCGCCGGATTTGACTAAGGAACAACAGGAGAAGCTATTCGCGGTTCTTCAGGAATTCTATGAATGTTTCAGTCCACAGGTGAAGAGCAAGTCGACCCCATTGAAGGTACAACATCGAATTGACACTGGCGACCATCGACCTATCAGCCAAAGACCGTATCGAGTTTCAGCAGCGGAGCGCCGAATAATTCAGCAAGAAGTAGAAAAGATGTTGAATGACGACATCATTCGGCCGTCTCAGAGCCCATGGTCATCGCCGGCAGTGCTTGTGAGAAAGAAGGATGGCCACTGGCGGTTCTGCGTCGATTACCGACAGCTCAATAAGGTGACTAAAAAAGATGTTTACCCTCTTCTGCGAATTGACGATACGTTGGACTGTCTGAAGGGAGCTAAGTTTTTATCGACTATGGACCTACACTCAGGATACTGGCAGATAGGAGGTAGATGAAAGCGATCGAGAGAAAACTGCATTTATTAACCCCGATGGCCTGTATGAATTTAATGTAATGCCATTTGGTTTGTGTAATCCGCCAGCAACATTCGAACGTATGATGGATAATCTTTTACGTCATCTGAAGTGGAGGATGTGTCTCTGTTATTTAGATGATGTTATAGTGTTCTCCGAAACCTTCGATGAACATGTGAAAAGACTGAGAGCTGTTCTTATGTGCCTGAAACAAAGTGGCTTGCAGCTCAACCCAAGAAAGTGTCTTTTCAGAGCTAAAGAAATAAAAATACTTGGGCATCTTGTGTCAGGTGAGGGTGTGCGGCCAGATCCCGACAAGGTGAGATCTATAACGGAATTTCCTAATGTTCCTAAGAATACCAATGAGGTCAGGAGCTTTCTTGGCCTATGTTCTTACTATCGACGCTTTATAAAAGACTTTTGTATGAAAGCCAGGCCTGCTCCAAGAATTGCTAAAAAGTGGTGCTAAATTCCTCTGGGGTAGATCTCAACAAGATTCTTTCCTCATTTTGCAAAACGCTATGACGACTGACGCTGTGCTTGGGCTGTATGATGAGAAAGCGCCTACTGAGCTGCATACAGACTGCTAGTGGTTATGGAATTGGCGCTGTATTAGTACAGATTCAGGATGGGAAAGAGAAGGTACTAGCCTATGCCTCCAGGACTCTCAACAAAGCCGAAAGAAACTACGCAACAACGGGACGTGAATGTCTTGCTGTCATATGGGCTGTCTGCAAACTCCGACCATATCTCGTTGGACGACCAATTACAGTTGTAACAGATCACCATTCACTTTGCTGGTTAACAGGCCTTAAGGACCCATCAGGACGACTTGCCAGGTGGGCATTACGTCTTCAAGAATACGACATTAGTATAGTCTACAAAAGTGGAAAGAAGCACCGGGATGCCGACTGTCTCTCGAGGAATCCAGTGGAGGAACAGCAAGAGAATGAAGAGAGTACTGACTGTCTCACTACTCTTCACGATCTCACTGAGGAACAAAGAAGGACGCCAAATTGTTGCAAATTAAACTTGCCTTAGATCGCTCAGAGGATGTGAATGGAGAATTTAAGATGATAAATGAGGTGCTTTACAAGAAAAACTTTGACCGCTTTGGAAAGAGATGGCTTCCAGTGATTCCCAAGCACATGCGCATCGAAATTCTTCAACATTTCCACGATGCCCCTACAGCGGGCCATTTAGGGTTTATTAAGACTTATGACAGAATCCGGAAGAGATTTTTCTGGCCAGGATTATTTATAAGTGTTCGTCACTATGTTTCGCACTGTCGAGAATGCCAGAGAAGGAAGACAGTTCCTCAGAAAACCACCTGGACGACTTATACCAATTCCGCCTGCAGAAACGCCTTTCCAGCGTGTCGGTATTGACTTACTCGGACGATTCCCGAATTCTACCAGTGGCAATAAGTGGATTATCGTTTGTACTGATTATCTGACTCGGTACGCCATTACAAAACCTTTGAAAACAGCTGAAGCCCCTGAGGTTGCAAAATTCATTGTGGAGGACATTTTATTAAAACATGGGGCCCCAAGCTCAGTGATCACGGATCGAGGAAAGGTCTTCCAGTCGAGACTTGTGAACGAGATCAACCGTCGATGTAACATCACACATCAAATGATGACTGCTTACCACCCTCAAACTAATGGCCTTACAGAACGTTTCAACAAAACACTTGCTGACATGCTCTCCATGTACGTGAGTGTCGAACAAACCAACTGGGAAGAAGTGCTGCCTTTTGTGACCTTTGCCTACAATACTGCCAAACAAGACACAACTGGATTTACGCCATTCTTCCTGGTGTACAGACATGAAGGAACAATGACCGTGTACACTGTGTTCCCTTTCCGTCCTGACGACGTGAACAATGATTACATTGCCAAATTCGTAACAAGAGCTGAGGAATATCGGCAGTTAGCTCAGCTCCACACACTGCAGGCTCAAGAGAATGAACCGCCGAAGGTATGATGCGAGTCACCGTTCTGTTTAGTACCAACCTGGCGACCTTGTCTCGATATTTTCTCCCGTCCGTAAGGTTGGCTTGTCCGTGAAGCTCCTCAGACTGTTACTTTGGACCATACAGGATCGTACAAAGGTTGTCTGATGGCACTTATGAATTTAAGGATTTCGATCCACACTCGAAACGACGAAAGGTGAGAGACACAGTTCACGTGCTGCGACTGAAGCCTTACATGGACCCTTCGAACCAGAGTAGACTAGAAGATCCAGCATTCTTCAGTAAACCAAAGGGCCCCCAAGAGCTGTACGTCTCATCCGGGCTCGAAGACATCGACGACTAGGGACATCACCGCCCATCAGGAACCAAGGCGCGCGGGACCTACGACTCGCTCCATGACCAAGGCAACGTAACATGGGGACGCTGTTCCCTTAAGGAGGGAGCAATGTCGCACATCAAGTGGATCAGGCCACGAAGAAGGAAAGACTGTCGTAGCGTAGTGGTTACGCTAAGAGACTGTTGGACTAAAGGTCGTGGGTTCGAATCCATTAAGTGCTGTAAAATTTTAATTTCTTAACTTTGTGTAAACTATTCTGGAATATTCTTGTTGTTACTAGTGTTAATGTTCTAGACTGTTCTTCATCAGCTATATAAGCGATACTCCTTTCTAGCCAGAGTCAGTTTCGCTCCGTGCTTCTGTAATGTGCCAACTGTTAATAAAGCTTCGTTGCCTTAAACTGAGTGTTTCGTCTACGACCCCGCTACGCCCTAGGATTCTGAATTTGGTTTACTACGTGACAATATAGGAGGGGTGACAAGTAGGGTTGAAAACTATAGGTCAGTCAGCTTGACATCAGTGGTAGTTAAATTAATGGAGAGATTAATATTAATCATATCAGACATGTCTGAAAGGGACATAATTGGCTTTCAAGTCCGGAACATGGGTTTAGGCAAGGATATTCATGTGAATCTCAGTTAGTAGGCTATATGCAAGATATTTCTGATGAAATTGACAGTGGAGGTCAAGTTGAAAGGGTAACACTAGATCTTTCAAAGGCCTTTGACAGAGTCAGCCATAAAATGGTGCTAAATAAGGTAAAAACGATTGGGGTTGATAAAAAGGTGATTTGCTGGGTAGAAGAATTCCTAAAAGGTAGAAAGCAAAAAGTCAGAGTAGGAAATGCACTAACAAAAGAAGTAGGAGTGAACATGGGAGTACTACAGGGTAGTGTATTGGGACCATTGATGTTCATTACTCTAATGAATGATTGTGTTAATGTTTTACTGTCATAGGTTAGATTGTTTGCAGATGACATAATGTTGTATAAAAGGATCAAAACAATAGAAGACTGTTAACATTTGCAGGGTGATCTAGATAAGATGACTAGCTAGGTGAGTCAACATGGGATGAAGATAAATCAAAAAAAAAAGAGCCAGCTTATTAGGTACACAGATAAAAAAGCTAAAGGTTGATTATGATTATAAAGTGGGGAAGGAGCTACTTATTGAAGACTCAAAATGTAAATACCTCAGCATAACATTTGATAGCAGGACACATCGGACAGGTAGTAGGGAAAGGGTCCAAAATCCTTCTCCTGTTTGAAAGTGTGATGAGCGGATGCACTAGAGAAGTAAAGAAATTGGGATACAAAACTTTTGTCAGACCATTGCTTGAATATGGTGGTGTAGTATGGGACCCTTATTTTATGTATCAAGTACAGGAGTTGAGGAAATGCAGAGAAGGGCTGCTAGATTTGTCTTTGGAAATTACCAAAAAATAATATCAGTAAATAATATGATAAAGGAGATGAAGTGGGATTCATTGGAGGATAGAAGGAGGATGAAGAGAGTCATGGGAATTTACTAGACTTATGTTGGTGATGAAGTGTGGAGAGATATTGGTGGAAAAATAAGGAGAGGTGCTTGGAAGGGTAAAGATGACAATGATCACAAGCTGGCTCTTGATTTCAGGCATAAGATGTGGCAGAGAATTGTGTGTTTGCAATTAATAATTAGTTTGGTCGCCGCTCTATAGAAATAGAGAATATTATGGATGAGTCCACTGTAGGTTATGTTACAGCACTGAATGGAAAGTTAGTGGTTTAACATCTTTTATGTTTTATTCTGTTCAAATTGACCATGAAGGTCACCTCAGTACCATGCTAAAAGATCAGATTATGTCTCCATTCATGCGATTGCAGGTAAAAACTCTTCCACGTGGGAACAGTTTACAAGTTTTTCTGCACACACTTGAACCACACTTTACACGAGATGTTGAACCAAGTGACCCTGTTGCACCATGTGATGACCTCTCTCCACAGTCTCCTTGCTCTTTTCTTCAAAGATATTCCTCTGCATGCAACACCATCAGTAGTCTATATATCAATATACATGGCTTACTATGCTACAAAGGGTGTTGGAAAATTGTCTTTTATAGGAAAGGATGTAAGGGATTGGAATAAGTTGCCAGGGGAGGTGATGAATAATTTACCGAAAACACTGAAAGAATTTAAAGTAAAAATTGGTTGAGGGCAAAAGTGGGTTGGAGGAGGATGAGAGATGGATGGGTGTATAGGAAGATTGCTACTGGAGCATACAGTCCATCACAATTAATCAATTATTATTATTATACCAGAAATAACATTCAAGAAAAATGTAAATGTTAGTGCAATCTTGCTTAATTTTTTACATTAATCACCTTTATGATTTAGCATGAACATACCATTCTCAATTGTTTTTCAGGTAGAGAAAATAGCTATACCATTACAATATGGGAGATTGTCTGATGTGTTACAATCATCCTCTGACAACACTGAAGAGAGCAATGATAATCAGTAAGTAATAACATAGTTTTTATTTTTTTTATTTTGTAGAGATGATCAATATACAACAAAATACTGACATCAGGAACAGTGAAAATTTCTTTCACATTAATTCTATATCTATACCTTTAAAATGTGTCTTCATATAGATGCATTTAATAGCAATTCTGATTTCTATTTTTAACTTGAAGAAGTGTTTTATATATAATTATATGGATTATGTGAACATGTAATTCATGTTATTATGAAAGGTAGTGGATAAGTTTGCTTCAGTATTAAAGTTTTCATTATCCAATGTGATCTGTTATGGAAGATAACAATCATTAAGTGTTAATAAAAGACTTACCAGTGAGGGAAGTCAAGGATGCATGAAAAATGAAGAGTGGCAAAGTAATTGTTGTACATAAATATCAATGATAAGAGCAGTAGGGTTTGTAAGAATGCATTGATTATATTAGTGTGGAAAGAGGAAACTATTTCACCTGAGGGTTATTATTTTGCCAATCTTCAGGATGGTGAATAAATGGTAATGTCAGAGTAACAGAAGAATTGCTCTCTTGTTAATTCTGTGAAAATATTTTAAAGGGGTAATGGAGAGAAGGATAAAGGGATTGGAGGAAAGTGGAGCACTATGACTTCAGATTGGGAAGATTGACAGTGGACTTAATATTTGTTGCAAGGAAATGACAACAGAGGCACTACAAGTACAGAAAAAACCCAATGGTGAAATTTTTTGACACTGTGAAAGCATCTGACAATATCTGCAGAGAGAAACTTTGGGATGTATTGAAAGCAAAAGGAATTAGTACAGGATTGATTAATAGACTTGAGAGTAAATTTGTGGGTTGTGTGAAACTGGGTGTAGAAAGGACAAAATGGTTCAAAATTAGATGACAGATACAAGCAAAGAAGTGTTCTCTTCCTATTTCTGTTCATTGTTGTTATGGATAAAATACAAAGGAATTGGTCAGTAAGACTGGGTTGAGAAGCAGGAAAACCATGCTGTTTGCAGATAATGTGATGCTATGGTGAAACTGTGAGTCAGAAATACAAGATCTGCTGGACGTGTGGAAGCAGATAATAAAACTGTACAGAATGGAATACTCTTAAAAATAATGAATTAACAATTGAAAATTGGAATAAGGATATGTTGGGTAAACTTTACAAAAGGTACACACTAGTTACAACTTTATTTAGCAGCAATGGAAAGCAGAAATTACAGCAACAAACTTTTATTTTGGAATAAAATGTTCTCGGGTAACTAGCCGAGTTGTCCATCGTTTAAGCACGAACGTTTCGTCGGTCACAATCACTGCCGCCATTGTCAAGTGACCGCCGAAACATCATGGATAAACGATGGACTAACTCAGCTAGTTACCCGAGAACATTTTATTCATTTGCAACGCCGAGAAAATCTCCAGTCTTATATAACTTTTATTTTTGTTATAATGTTCATAAATAGGATTAAATAAAAGCAACAGAAGTAATGTCTGTTTGTATTATTGAGCTGTAGATAAATCTGGAGTGTTTTTAATTCCTATGTTTGTGTCATCTGCAAATTGGACAAATTTTGAGTTTTTAGATGAAACACAGGGTAGATCATTTATATATATTAAAAACAATAGTGGCCCCAATATAGAACCATGAGGTACTCCACATCTGATTAATTTCCACTCAGAAAACAGTGGACCTCTTAAGGCAGCCTTAAAATTCTCCATTGACACTTTCTGTTTTCTATTTAGAAGGTAAGAAAGATTCATTGTAGACCATGCAGGATACTATTTAAGGGAAGAATCAATGGGATTGGAATATCATTCTAATAAATTCCTAAGATAGATTTGTTGTTAAGTAAATGTAATTTTGATTTAATTTTTGCAATTACTAGTAATAATAATAATTATTGATAAAATTACGATGGAGCTCCCACTCCAGTGGCAATCTCCCTACACCCTTCCCTTTCCAATCTACTTTTGCCCTCTACTAATTTTTAATTTAAATTCTTTCAGTGTTTCCAGTAAGTTACTCAGCACTTCTCTTGGCAAATTATTCCAGTCCCTCACTCCCTTTCTTGTGAAAGAAAATTTTCCCACACCCTTATGCTTGAAATCAAGTGCACCCTTATGCTTGAAATCAAGTGCCAGCTTGTGGTCATGGTCAACCTTACCCTTCCAAGCACCTCTCTTAATTTTCCCACCAATATCTTTCCATGCTTCATCACCAGTATAGGCTTTGTGCATTCCCATGACTCTCTTCACCCTCCTTCTATCCTCCCATAAATCCCACTCCAGCTCCTTTATCATATTAGTTACTGATTGTGTTCTGTGGTAATTTCCAAAGACAAACCTGGCAGCCCTCCTCTGCACCCACCCAAAGCCAGAGCATTTTGAAACAGTCTCAAGTATCTAGAGTAAATCAATGCAGTTCACTGCAAAATAGGCATTTCCAAACACTTAACAATGCTGTATATATGATGTAAAAAGGTATATTTCTGAAGTTGATGTTTATATCCACTACTACAGTAATGAGATACTTTTCTAATTTTATTGTGTTCCTGAATTTAATGCTTTTAGTAATGAACCATTTTCTTGTACTCAGAGCTAACTGAATTTTTGCCACATAAAAAAGTTAAGATTAATAGCATCAATATGAAACAATTCATAACATTCATTACATTATTTGAAAAATACTAATGTAACTAACAGATAATTTTCTTCAAGTTAAGCTATCATCCAACCAGAAATTCGCATATAACATAGACCCTTGAATTATTTAACAAAATTAAAAAATGGAAGGAAGATTATCTTAAAATATTTGTTATGCCTGCAGACAGTTTTAACATGGAAAGGAAAGTTCAGCTAGACCTGTCGCTCACTGAAGATAAAGAAAAGAGGACTTCAGCAACATAAAAAAAAAAACACAGTATTTCAGGCTTATTCTGTGAATGTAAAAGATGAAATATGCGACTAGGTTTATACTTAGTGTTGAGTTGGTCAAAATATATTGAATGATTTCAATATATGTGTGTGTGTGTGCTATTTCTTTGTTATTGTAAAATCTTTGTACCGACATGCTGTACAGTGTACTGTTTAGTAGTAGTTGTTACCTGTTCGTTGGTCTGTGCGAATTAGCAATAAAAACGTAACAGGTTATGGGCCCACGTACCCAGTGCAGGAATTACTGAATAAAACTACGTGTCATTAAAGTCCTTTGTGTGTTGTTGTTCACAGAGAAGAAGTGATAAATATGGCGACGAATTATCTAGTAAATGTGCCGAAGCTGAAACGTCGCGAGAACTACGGTGATTGGGCGTTCGCTATCGAAAATGTGCTTATTCTCGAAGGATTAGCGAAATGTATTTCAGAAGTAGTTACAGCGGAAGATTCTAAGGCCAAAGCGAAGATAATTCTAACGATTGATCCATCTTTGTATGTACATGTAAAAGAAGCAAAAACAACAGTGGACTTGTGACAGAAGCTGAAGTCAATATTCGACGATTCTGGTTTTGCAAGAAGAATTAATTTATTGAGAACACTGATATCAATACGTCTAGAAAATTGTGATTCGATGACAAGCTATGTGAACCAGGTAGTAGATAATGGTCAGAAATTACGTGGAACTGGTTTTTGTGTTAGTGATGAGTGGATAGGTTTGTTATTGTTAGCAGGATTGCCGGAAAAATATTCTCCTATGATAAATGCAATTGAGCATTCAGGAATTCAAATCACAACTGACGCAATAAAAAGTAAGCTTCTAGATATGGAAGAAGATATTACTAGTGCCAGTAGTGCTTTTAAGGTCAAAAGTTGGCAAGGTAAGCCGAAGTTTTCTCACCGAAATGTAGTGGGAAATCAAAATAAGAAGGACGTTGTCTGCTATAATTGCAAGAAATCAGGACATTTTAAAAGAGAGTGTCCTAACAGTGACAATGATACAAGACAAAGAAAAACTTCAAACTTTCTCAGTGCAGTGTTTATGTGTAGCTCTTTTAACAAAAGTGATTGGTATGTTGATTCAGTGGCTAGTGTGCATCTCACAGTGAATGAAGACTGGATAAGAAACAAAATAAATAATAATATATTTTTCTCGGGCTTCCAGCCGTGTAAGGATATCACATTTGTGGGACGTTTCGAAGGCGTCCATCTCTGCCTTCATTGTCAACCAATTAACTGTTTGTTTATTCAGCCGCTGCTACGGAAACGGTGGAAGACAAAAACCAACACAACGCGATTACGTCATCCGCTCTTCTGCTTGTTGCAGACGCGAAACTGTTTCAGCATTTTAATGGCCGGGTTCCAGGCCGCACTGAGTTGATAACCAGTGTCCCTGTTGACTAATAAATCAGTTAATCTTATTTCCACAGCCTCTGTAATAACGCTGGCCCAAAACTCTTTGACCCGTGCTAAAATGGTTGTTTTTTCAAATTCAAAAGTGTGACCCTCTTGCACACTATGTTCGGCCACTGCAGATTTTTCTTCTTGCCCAAGGCGAACATTTCTGGCGTGCTCTATACATCACTGCATAATGCATCGCTGCGTCTGTCCAATGTAGCCGCGGCCACATTCACATGGTATATAATATACACCAGGAGTTCGTAAACCTAGGTCATCTTTAACGCTGCTGACCAAGTTACTAATTTTAGTGGGTGGTCTATAAATTGTCTTGACTCCGTGTTGTGATATCCTTACATGGCTGGAAGCCCGAGAAAAATATATTAATATTCAACGCCATGAAAAATTACGATCCTTCAAAGTAAATAATGTTAAAGTGCATAACTAATGACTGCGAATCAGACAGAAATTCCAGTGTTGTGCTCTGGAGAAGTTAATTTAACAACTGTAGTTGGAAAGGACACTTTTGATATTACTGTGAAAAATGTTATGTGTGCTCCAGAACTAACTACAAATTTGCTCTCTGTGAGTAAGTTGATTGAACATGGAAATTCTGTTGAATTTAATAGGGATCAGTGCAATATTTATAACAGGTATAATAAACTAGTTGCAACTGCAGATCTTATTGATGGTGTGTACAAGCTAAATAGGGTCATGGTACATATTCCCAAAGTTAAGAGAAAGAAATGGGATAAAAAGGCAAAAGAAATGATCTTAGTGGGCTGCAGCAACACTACAAAAGGCTATAGACTTTACGATCCTGAAATGAATGATGTAGTGATAAGCCGAGATGTGACAATAATGGAAAATATTAATGATGCAGAAACTGAATTAAAGAATCATGAAGAAATCATCACTTCAGTGGGAGATGATGAAGAAAACAAGAAGTCTGATACTGCATTAAGAGAGGACTTACATCAGAGAAAGAAACTGATGATGATGAAAAATGTGGTACGCAAGAAGATGAAGTAAAGAAAATTAGAAGATCACAAAGGCAGCCCAAACCAAATAGAAGATTTGATGATTATGATACTTGTTTTTTGGCTGGAACTCGAGGACCCGACAACCGTGCAGGAGGTCCTTGATAGACCTGATGCAGAACAATGGAAACAAGCCATGGAAGAAGAGATACAAGCTTTTGAAGACAACGATGCTTGGGAAGTGGTAAATCTTCCAGAAGGTACAAGTGCTGTGCAGTGTAAGTGGGTCTTCAAGAAAAAAATCAACAGTGAAGGTAAAGTGCAACATGATGCCAGGTTAGTACCAAGAGGATTCACTCAGAAACCTGGAGTTGATTATGGTGAAACCTTTTCTCCTGTGGTAAGACATTCAACACTTAGACTTTTAATGGCTTTGTCTGTTGAACTAGATTTGAACATTACCCATCTTGATGTTAAGACTGCTTTTTTAAATGGTATTCTTAAAGAGAATATTTTCCTGAAACAACCTGAAGGTTTAAATCTTTGTAGTGATAAAAGAAAAGTTTTAAAGTTAAAAAAGTGTAACGGGTTAATGGCATTTCCCCATTACTTTGGAAGATAATTTGAGAAGTTTGAAATATTGGCGGTTTGCGTGGTTGTCTAGTGACATCAGCATCTGCCAAGTCCGTGGGTTTAGGGAGGTAGAACCCAGTTTTAAACTGGTCGTCATCTAGTGACGTCAGCATCTGCCGGGTCCGTGAACTCGGGGGTGTAAACCCCAAATTCGGAAGCATGGTGCGCTTGGGAGAAAGACGCACCTAGGCTTCTGGTCGGCAGTCTGCCGTAGGCCGTGGAGTAGGTGAGTCCGTCATGGAAGTGAACAGTCAGTCGAGTCGACGAGAACGTGTGTTCATTATGATAAAGAATTAATTTGGGAGAAGGTGATTTCTTTGGTGATATGAAGGAACTTTATTAATGAAGAAAGTATTTGCAGAATTTTATATGAATTGTTTCGTGGTGAGCCATAGGCATGTTCTGAGAACTAGTAAGGGTGTTGTATGAATGAAAAGAGTGCGTGTTATTCAGTCTAAATTTATCGGAGGCATTACCTGTAATCTTTAAGGATCGAAGTACCGATAGCGAACTTTCATAAAGGTTGGGAGTTGGAGCGAGACTATCTTTTTAACTATTAAATGCATGTGTTTCAAATAAGAAGGTGCATTTTTATTTCATTTACCGACTTAATATCGGTTGGCGGCCGTCAGAGAAAGAACCAGAATCTAGTGAGTGCGCGGAAGCTTTAAAGGTTCACAGTAAGTATTGTAACCGAACCTCCAACATAACCGCGACAAAAGGCTATGTATGGTTTAAAGCAATCATCCAGAGTGTGGAATCAAAGGGTAAATGATGTTTGAAGCTGTATAGATTACAAAAAATCTGATTTGGAACCTTATTTGTTCACAAAACATAAAGATGAAGGTTTAGTTACTATGGTAGCATTGTATGTTGATGATTTTTTAATTTTTTCCAATGACTCAAGTGAGACTGAATTTTTAAAAAATAGGTTGAGTTCAGAGTTTGAAGTGAAGGATTTAGGAATGGCTAAAAACTGTTTGGGAATGGAAATCAAATATGATAAGGCTAATGAAGCTGTAAGTCAAGAGAACTATATTGATCAATTATTGAAAAGGTTCAATGTGACAGACTGTAAAACTGCAAAGACTCCTGTTGAAACTAAACTTGATTATCTAAGTGACGAGGGAACTGAAACTGATGATGTGCATTATCAGGCCCTAATAGGTAGTTTCATGTATTTATCAGTACTAACAAGACCTGATATCTCTTTCAATGTAAACCACTTAAGCCAGTTCAAAATTTTTCTCATACTGAAAAACATTGGAAATGTGCTAAGCGAATTTTGAGACATCTGAAAGAGACCAAGAATTATGTTTAAAGTTTAAGAAAGGAGGTTTAGAATTATGTGGTTATGTAGATGCAGATTGGGCAAACTGTCCCTTAGACAGGAAGTCATATACTGGTTTTATTTTTAAGTTGGGTGGCTCTGTAGTGTCTTGGCAGAGTGCTAAACAAAAGACTGTTGCTCTGTCTAGCACAGAAGCAGAGTATATGGCTCTTTCTGAAGCTTGTCAAGAGGCCATTTATTTAAAGAATTTGTTAGATGAACTCATAGGCTATAATAAGTGTATAACATTGTTTAATGACAGTCAGAGTGCCCTGAAATTGTCTGTTGACCCGTCAAATCACAAGAGGTCAAAGCACATTGATGTTCGACATCATTTTATAAGAGAAGTTGTGTCAAATAAAATTGTAAAACCTCTCTATTTACAAACTGCTGATATGCCTGCAGATATCATGAATAAAGGATTGGGAAAAGAGAAACATTATGACTTTCTGAAATGTCTAGGTTTAGATATTTTTTAAGGAAATCATTCAAATGTTTTGAAGTGGGGGTGTTGAGTTGGTCAAAATATATTGAATGATTTCAATATATGTGTGTGTGCTATATCTTTGTTGTTGTAAAATCTTTGTACCGATATGCTGTACAGTGTACTGTTTAGTAGTAGTTGTTTGTCGGTCTGTACAAATTAGCAATAAAAACTTAACACTTAGCAATATTCGAGTTATATCTCACAAGGTCAAATGATTCGGTAAATACAGGTCAGCCATCTTACTTTTTGACCAGTCTTACATCAGCTTTCTTTGAGTTAGTTTCACGGCGAGGCGAGCAATGCCTCCACAGTAAAGTCAGTCTTTTCAAGTATATTCTCAAAGCCGGTCCGTGCACATTTGTTGGAGTCATGCCACCTTTTGCTCGG
The DNA here is from genome assembly GCA_031002005.1 of Vandiemenella viatica. Lineage (NCBI taxonomy): Eukaryota > Metazoa > Arthropoda > Insecta > Orthoptera > Morabidae > Vandiemenella > Vandiemenella viatica. Next base: position 266,972,933 of record JARYHS010011408.1, on the reverse strand, counting down.
TATTAGCAGTACACTTCGTTATGCTATAGTAACATTTTCATACTAATAAGGGAACTAGGATGGAAGTTTGTCTTCCCTCATGTGTGCTTAATCTGTGATCTTCAAATGCAACTGTTAGTCTGATTGCCTTATCTGAAAATCATGAATCTTGGTAGTGAACATTTGTAACGAAACTTTCTAAAGTATATAATTTTTAATTGAACTCTAAATTGTGGACAGTGTACATCATTTCTCAATACCTTTCTCAATTGGAGTACAAATCAATCATGTGGCAGCCATGGAATTAAATAATCAAGGTACCATGGGCACCTGTCATTATCTAGTTAAGATCAAACAGTGTTGAGGCTAAACCCCCAGCTTCACGCATGTTTGATAAGTATACAGAGTATATCTTTTTTTTCTGTTTGTGATGTCCCCATAAATAGATTCATTCACCATTCTTGTAGCCATGAAGAAGGTTATTACTACTATGAATAGGTTTTTCATTACTATATATCTGCTAGCAAGATCACTTTTGGATGATGCTGCTGCTCGCCAAATGTATGAATTTATAAGTGTAATTTCTGTCAAAATATTGTGTATTAGTTTCTGCCCACAGCTTCATCCACATAAAATCATAATTAATTTGTTAATAATACTGAGAAGAATCTACATTGGGCATTAAATAAATTAAAAGGGGGAGAATCGTAAGTTTACAATACCGCTGAAACTGCTTGCAGCTAAGTTCTGTAATTGCACAAGGCAACCAAAGAAAAGAAACTACAAAGTAAAGAAAATAATGCTCTTGAATTGCATAACTTTTTCCTCTGGTACATGCAGAATATTAAGTTAACCACAAATGCCTCAAATTTTAAGGTGAATGAGTAACTTTACTATCAATTTTTAATACTTTTGCACTATTTGATAGTGATGTGACAAGTTATGTTTTGCTCCATCTACAGCCAAGAGATTGACATTCATATGGAATTTTGTATTTTATGTCATAGCAGTGTCTTAGCCCATAAAGAATCAAAGCGGGGTTGAGAAAAGAATATGAGTAATCTAGTTTCATACTTAATGAATTTTAATCCTTAAATTATTACACTGAAATAAATTAGATCTAAGCCAGCAATACTCACACAATGCATTTGACTGCATAGTGGTGACAATGAAAGTGTCATTAGGGAATAAAAAATCACTTACCACATATTAAGGCAGGAGGGCCAAGAAAATGGTAGAAAGAAAATATATCTTAGTATATTGTAAAGTGGTTCATGTTTTCATGTTCGTTTTTTCTTCTTCTTCTTCTTCTTCTTCTTCTTATGCCTTCACGCTTGTTAGACGTCAAGGTCATTAGAGGTGGAATGGGACTGGGTACAAGGAACTGGAAGGAATTTTGCCATGGCCTTTTGTAGGAAGCATCTTGGCATTTGCCTGGAGTGATTTGGGGCAACCATGGAAACCCCAAATCTGGATATCTGGACGGGGTTTTGAACCGGCATCTTCCCGAATGCAAGGCCAGAGCGTTAACCATTTATCCATCATGCTCGGTTTCATTGATCATCTGGCCCTTTCTGCCATCTTGTGTGGTAAGTGATGGGCTATTTTCCCTATCCTTCTTTATTTATATTTAATTGTGGTAAGCATTTCGATTGCACGAAGTCTAGCACCAGGCAATATTAAATGGATGGGTTCTACTATTGAACAATTGTATTTATGTCTTAGCTTGCTGATGTCACACAAAAACATAACATTAGCAATCATTGTGTGTGATGCATTAAAATAAAAATCGTTAGTTTTTGCATACACTGACATACAAAAATTCCAAAATTTATGGTTTTGGGTACTATATAATCAGGAAATACAGTACTAATCAGAATAAAAAGTATTCTGTACAAGCTATTACTATGTGCAGTTTTTCTGAAATCCATCAAGTAATTTTAACAGACAAAGATCACAAAATTTACATTTCAAGCCTCAGTATTGTTGAGAACTATATTACTATCTTGGGTAAATGTGTCCCTATGTTAACCAGTGATGTAACTGGGCAGAACACGTTGGACAGGTAGTAGGAAAAGGTTTCAAAATTCTGCACTTGTTGGAGAGAGAGTGATGAGGGGATGTACAAGAGAATTGAATTGGGTTACAAAACTTTGGTCAGACCATTGCCTGAATATGGTAGTGTAGTATGGGACCCACATTTTGAGTATCAAATATGGGAGTTGGAGAGGGTGCAAAAAGGGCTGCTAGATTTGTTTCTTGAAATTATCGCAGAATGCAATCAGTAACAGATATGAAAAAAGAGCTGGAATGGGATTCGTTGGAAGACAGAAGGAGGGTGATGAGAGTCATAGGAGTGTACAAGGTGTATACTGGTGATGAGGCATGGAAAGATATTGGTGTAAGAATGAAAAGAAGTTCATGGAAGGTAAAAGATGACCAAGACCACAAGCTGGCCCTCGATTTCAGACAAGAGTGTAGGAAGATTCACTTTCTTAGATAAGGGTGACAAGGATTGGAATAAGTTGTTGAGTGAAATGACAAATAACTTACCAAAAACATTGAAAGAATTTAAAGTTAAAAATTGTAGAGGGCAAATGTAGGTGGTTGCAGGAAAGAGGGAAGATGGGGGTGTATATAGAAATTGCCCCTGGAGCCTGTGCTCCATTGCAATTTTTTAATTAAATTACTAGCCATTACTATGTTCATTTTTCTTAAGATTCATTGACTAGTTTTTTACATTATGCACAGACAAAAATTTAAAATTGGTTGTTTTTTGGCTTCTCTGCCTCCAGAAATGTTCATTGCAAATATTGTTTCTGAAACAAATTTTGTGTACAGAGTTAATATTTATACAATTTGATCATATTTATTTATTTAGTTTAATTGCAATGTAGCACACGCTCCGGTGGCAATTTCCGTACACACCCAACTTCCCCCTATTATGCACCCACCTACATATGCCCTCTACAAATTTCAACTTTAAATTCTTTTAACGTTTTCAGTAAGTTATTCATCATTCCACTTGGTAACTCATTCCAATCTCTGACACTCTTGCCTAAAAAAGAAAATCTTCCCACACCCTTTTGCCTGAAATCGAGTGCCAGCTTGTGGTCAAGATCATCTTTTCCCTTCCATGAACTACTTTTCATACCTACTGCAATATCTTTCCATGCCTCATCGCCAGTATACGCCGTGTACACTCCCATCACACTCCTCATCCTCCTCCCGTCTTGCAATGAATCCCATTCCAGTTCCTTTATCATATCTGTCACTGATTGCATTCTGCGATAATTTCCAGAAACAAATCTAGCAGCCCTCCTTTGCACCTTCTCCAACTCCTGTATTTGATACTCAAAATGTGGGTCCCATATTACACTACCATATTCGAGCAATGGTCTGACCAAAGTTTTGTAACCCAATTCCTTTACTTCTCTCGTGCATCCCCTCATCACTCTCTCCAACAAGTGCAGAATTTTGAAACCTTTTCCTACCACCTGTCCAATGTGTCGTGCCCAGTTAAGCTTGTTATCAAATGTAATGCCAAGATATTTACATTTCAAGTCTTCAGCAAGCAATTATTTCCCCACCTTATATTCATAATTAACCATTTGTTTTTTATTTGTGTATCTAATTAGCTGACTCTTCTTTGCATTTATCTTCATCCCATGTTTACTAACCCAACTAGATATCCTGTCCAGATCACCCTGCAACTGTTGACAGTCTTCTATCGTTTTGATCCTTTTATACAGAATAATGTCATCTGCAAATAATCTAATTTCAGATAGTAAACAATCCACACAATTATTCATTAGAATAATGAATAGCAACGGTCCCAATAAGCTACCCTGCGGCACTCTCATTTTTACTTCCACTTCCTTTGATACCACATTTCCATCCCTAACTTTCGGTTTTCTACCATTTAAAAATTCTTCTATCCAGCAAATCACTTTCTCATCCACTCCAATTGTTTTTACCTTTTTTAGTACCATTTTATGGCTTACTCTGTCAAACGCCTTTGAAAGTTCTAGTGCTACACTATCAATTTGACCTCCCTTGTCCATTTCATCTGAAATATCTTGCATATATCCCACCAACTGAGATTCACATGAATATCCTTGCCTGAATCCATGTTGCTTACTTGAAAACCACTTACGTTCCTCACATACATTTCTGATGTGGTTGCATATCAATCTTTCCTTTAATTTACCTACCACTGAAGTCAAACTGATTGGCCTGTAATTTTCGACTCTATTTCTCACCCCTCCTTTATATACCGGTACTACTATCGCACTTTTCCAGTCTTGTGGTAAGCAGCAAGTATCCAGACTCAATTTAAATAATATTTCAAGATAAGGTACAATGTCACATCCAGCTGTCTTTAAGATATCTGTAGTAAAATTATCTACACTAGCCCCCTTATGTTTTTGAAGCTTGCTTATTTCCTTTGTGATTTCTTAAGGAAGAATTTAAATTTTTTTATTGTCTTCATTTCTAATTGTTTTTGTAAGCTCGTTCTCCGAATTTGACCTTCCCGTTGCTGATTCATTGTCCCTAATGCTATCACTAAACCAGTTACTTAAAATCTCTGCCTTTTTCAAATCCTCAGTAACTATTTCTCCATCCTTATCTATAAGCGTCTATACACCTTCCCTTCCCCTCAGTTTCTGATATAGCCATATAAATTTCTAGATGCATCAGTCAGTGGTCCTCCTGCACTGACAGTACTCTTCATAAACCCATCTTTAGCCACTTTCTTTGCTGTTATTAAGTCCTTGTTTAGTTGTTTCAAATATTCCCTACTACCCTGCTGTCTCTTAACTCTGTTATGTTCTCTTCGTCCCAACCTGTTTAACCTCCTCACTTCCCTATTATAGTACACAGGTACTCTACTTTATTTTCTGGCTTGGAATAAATTTTTCTTTCCCCTTTCTTGTTATCTCCTTGAACTCTACCCACCTTGACTTCATTTGCTGAAACATGCTCTGAAATATCTCTTCAAATTTGAATATGATACAGATATTATATTTTAAATAATAAATAAAAAAGAAATTAACCCATCATATACCAAAGTTGATGGCTGCAATGAGAGAAGACGCATAAGGCGGACACACAAATACGATAGTTCGGTATTAACCTTCTTCATGTAATAGAGAATGAGCCATTTGGTTTCGGACATGTGTGCATACATAACGTCACCCAATTACTGGCTAGGTGGTAGGAGAAATGGTTGGGGAATGGCTAAGAAGTGGGCTATCAATATATCGGCAATGCCTGAGATAATATATTGCAGGCGACGGTAAAATATAATATATATAACAAAGGGTACCTAGTATTGACGTGAAAAATTATTACTCGTTAAAATATGTAAATAGGAAAAAATTATAATAATTAAATTAAAAGTGATGTATTAAGTAGTAGGATTTTATTTGTGGTTAAAGACAGGGAGGTGTCTGGTATCCAGGATATTCTGGTACGCTAGTTCCCATTTCGGGAGTTCTGATGCAGTGGTGCTATGAGGGAAAACTGATTGCTCTCACAGTAAAGCAGACGTTGAAGTTTTTTGGAATCATTGCTTCTTGTATGTTCTGGTATTGGAAGGTACAAGTTGTGGGTGTGGACTGTTTGTCTGTGGCCATTCATTCTGAGTGAGAGGTGTTGTGTGGTGAGGCCTATGTAGGAACTAATGCAGTGGCGGCAAGTTAGTTGGTATTTATTTATTTATTTATTTATCAATCTTGTTCCATGGATCCCTGCTGAGGAAGTACCTCTGGGATGTGAAACATGTCATTGTTGATACATATACACATAATATGAGTCATATCATAGTAAATATATATATATATATATATATACATATTTTACAAATACAAGAAATAATAATAAACATACATTTTTGCAACTGAGTTTTGCTAACGTCATAATGAGTACAATTAATTATTTTCTTCAAATTCGATGTGAGTAGTTGAATATGTGGCATGTCAAATGATGGGGAAAGTTTCCCCATGTAGTAGGACTGGAATATGTAGTGGTGGGTGGAAGCATGCTGCAGGTTTTACAGCAAGGTCTATTGTATGGAAAAGATCAATAGGGTGTTTTTGATGAATCTGGCGGAGGGTATTTTTGGACCAATATGTTCGAAAACGTGTATGGAGGACAGTGGGTAGAAGAGTACACATTTCTGGAAGGAGCAAAGGAAGCCATATCCCTGTCACAAGATATGGTTGATGACTTGAGGCCACGAAAGAGCAGGGTGACAAAGGCAAGACTATGGTTGGTTTTTGTGGGTGGCAAGCGAGAGTGGTTGCGTGTAGGGTGAGTGACCACATAGGAGATCTGTTTATATACAAGATCTGTGGGGTAACAATAGGAAATGAGGACTTGGGATACATTCTAGGCAGAGTGAATGAATCAGAACAGATGCAGCTTCCACTGGTCCTAAGGATGTACAGGAGGGAAATGGATGGCAGTTATCAAAGTGTAGATATTGCTGTAAATTGGTGGGTTTGATGTAGACAGAAGTATGAAGGGCACCCTGCCTGAGTGTGAAGTCCACATCGAGGAATGTGATGTGTGAGCGGGAACAGATCCAGGTGAAATTGATTGAATTGTTGCTATTGTTAAAGCAATGGAGAAATTTAAGGTGTTGGTTTTCACTATGTGTCCAGATCATAGATATATTTTCTATGTATCTCAACCGCACAGTGGGATTATAGGGAGTGTGGTTCAGGAAATGTTCTTCCAGACACCCAAGGAATAGGTTGGCATAGGGTAAGGCAATTTGCTGGTACTGGAGGATTACTAAACAGTCTATTGTCTTAACTCATGACTCTGGTACCATACTACATTTAAATCAAATGGCCACCACACGCTTGTTACCCCAAACATGAAAGGTAATGTTGAAAATAACTTCACTGTAAACATTTTTAAAGTTACAAAAGATTTATATTCTTCCAAAAGTTCTTCTTTACAACTTTGGTACCAGACTTGGATAAGCAATCAGATAACAGTTCCACATAAGACTGCAAGCAAAGCACACTCACGAGAGGAGACAACCTCTCATCAGGCCTCCTTTCCGAGATGAAAGTACAACTACAGCCTACTACGGCGACCAACCAGGTGGAACTATTCCTACACCAGCGACACGAGCTAACCTATGAAAACTGCCAATAGAATGAGCCACATTACAACACGATGATGACTCTTTGAAAACTACCAAAAAAACTGCTCATTTACAAGATGGTTACTGCCCTATTTATCAAATTGGGAAATCCTGTGACGTCAGTAAAAACCTTTGAAAATTTAAATCTCAAAAAGTATTTAATAGTTTAAATTGTAATTAACATATGGACTTCCTAGTATCCTATTTTACCTGTTTTAAACTGGTATAGTCTTCAAAAAGGTTTCTATTAAATTAATTTTAAATTCTCTTATGTCATCTGTCCTTGGCACCTTTCTAAACAGTTGTGACAATGAATTTCCAAAATCTCATTTATCTTACAGATTCTTTAAACTTTCTACAGAAACCAATATATCATTTTAACCTTTTTAATTTGCTCTAATGCGTGATATTAATTTCTTGCTTTTATATCTTTTAGTTTAAATTTCAATTTTTTCTCTTAATTAAACCCTAATTATAGTTTGCCTAATTACTTAATTTTATATTCAAAATACACTAGTAGGTGCTGACTACAACTGGTGATAATAGCTATGTTATACCTTTACATGTTCATTGGTTATTTCAGATTTTAGGTTTATTCTCCACTAACTGCGTTTCTTACAAACATCAACAAATCGAATTATCTTCTAAACTAAATTTTTCTGGGTATGATAAATAGCTCTTTAAAATGTTCCTCATAATGAGTCTTAGCAGTGAAAATGAATGCAAAAATTCCATTATGTTTGAAACTGAAATTTCTCTTTCTCACATATGCAACCTTGCAATCGAACTACAAAGTATATTACTGCTGGGACTAGCATATAAAAATGCTTTTATCTACTTGTTGTCTGGATTAAACCTATCCTTAAATGGCTTTGACAAGCTTATAGATATGTTATAATAGGATAGGGCCATGCGCGTGCCATTGATCTGGTGATATACTATAGACTTGAAGGTAAAGAAATTTTTGGAGAGAACTAGATGAGCCAAGGTTGAAAGGAAGTTTGTACTAGGCTGGCTATGTGGCGGTCGCAGTACTAAGTAGTGTTCCAGGGCACTGAGGCCCTGACTGTGGTGAATGTTTGTATAGAGGGAAGTTGTATCAGTGGAGACCAAGAAGGAGTCTTGAGGTAGAGATGTGTGGACTGTGGACAGGCATTCAAGAAAATGTGGGGTGTCTTTGACATAGGTGGGAAGATTTTGTAGAAAGGATTGGAGATATTGATCCACAAAGGCTGAAATCCATTCAGTGGGAGACCCATGTGCCACAACTATATGTCACCCAGCATTAACAGCCTTGTGGACCTTGGGAAGAAGGTACAGGGTGGATGTACGAGGGTTCTGGGGAGTTGGGAGGGAGATGGACTGATGAGAGAGGCCTTCAGGGTGAGTGCACAAGAGTTCTGGGGAGTTAGGAGGGAGATGGACTGAGGAGATAGGCCTTGTAGGTCAAGAAGATCTTATATGTTATGCTGCTTTAGTAACTGATAGATTTATTTTCTCTACTCATAAAAGCTGTCTATTTTTGGATACATATATTATTATACTATGTCATTTGCATTAAAAACTAAAATATTACCCGAGTTTGATGGATATTAATGTTTTGCTTGCAGGATTGAAATAGATTTCAGTACTTTATCAGAAGCCGACAAACAACTAACACCTGAACTGCTCAGCGAAACTGTTGAGAATATGGAAGAAAGTATTGTAGAACTTAAACAAAAGTTGAAAACTGTTCCAGTTTCAACAAAGGTTAACACTACTGATTTTTTTTTGCAATGTTACTTAATTATTTAGAAAAAGTAATTCAGTGTATTTTTGGTAAATATTCTAGAGTGATTCATATTGCAAAAATCTAATAGTTAGATGTTCTGGTAAATCATGTATGTTAGCATCAGTAGTATTTTATCAGAATTATGGTATTAATCATGTACAGAACATTCAATTAACTTTGTGTTTCATTACTCAAATTGATAGTGTGGCACTAGGTCTGTCAAAGGCGTTTGACAGAGTAAGCCATAAAATGGTAGTAAAAAAGGTAAAAACCATTGGAGTGGGTGAGAAAGTGATTAGCTGGTCAGAAGAATTTTTAAAAGGTAGGAAACAGAAAGTATATTATAGTATATTAACATGTACTTCTGAAGAAGACCACCTTAAGAAGGTCGAAACCGGTCAAGACTAATAGCCTGACTGATGCAACTGGTTGGCTGTATTTTACATCTATCATCTATCATGTGTTGTCTGTGAGTTCCGATTTCCAATTGAAATAGCTGCAATCCACTGTTCCAAGGGGACAATCTTCGTTACAACATCATCCAATGTGGCACTACTCATACTGGTGCATATAGATTTCACTATGTGAATTCATTTCATGTACTTGTCAGTCATAATTGTGACCTTCTCCAAATACTCATTGCTAATGAACAACACATTCTTAATCAGCTCAGGAAGTTTTTCTAAACATTTCATGTGTAATGCTTTATTTGAAATATCTGTACTCACCACAGATTGCATTCTGCGTAAGTCACCTAAATCAACACCTGTCCTTAACCTCTGTATTCTCTTATCTTCACTTTCCTTGAAGATGTTGAGAAGCCATTCTTTTACTGTGGTATGTTTATCGGCCGCACTTTTTTGAATGCTTTAAACATATTTTGGTTCTAATCGAGACACTAAATAATTGGATTTAGTCTCTTCAGATGTTATTCTACCGATTGAAAACTGTGCCTCTGGGTTTATCAGTCCAAAGTGGTGGGATTTTGATAGAAATTTTGCTAACCTCTGTATTACACAAACTGTCATTGTTAAAATCACGAGAAATACTATTTTCGGCCATTTTAAATCACTTTGGGGTCACCAACTTGCATAGTAGCAATAAGACTCACCCCAAGGGATTTATTTCGGCCAGAATTTATTTCACTAACTTACACTTCAAAAAGTACTATTTAATTTTGCCTTAGTTTTCTGCTCACTCCATTGTCTTTTTGTACCGATATTGTTCAAAGATACTATTGAGCTCCTATACTCTTTCAGAGATACTACTAAGCTCCTACAATACCATGTTCAATTGGCACAGAGCCATCATACAAAATGGAAAGTTGGCTGGTATGCTTTGTTGGCGTCAAAGGGTGCAATATAAGAATGTGCGCGAGTTCAAATGTGACAGAATGATTGGAATCCAGTAAAGCATACCATGACATCATGGCATGTACAGGGTATTGCTATGACAGTGATGTGTTTGTGGAACCAGCGGTTAGAAAAGGGTTGTACACAGTGATGAGCAGGTATTGGACCACACAATGTGACCACAGTGTGGTTTGACTACCATCCTTCCTGCTCGGCATTAACCATTAAAACAACGTTGTCCACAGTGTTAGCTCAACATTCAAGTACTGCAGCAGATGTGGGCATGTCAGCATCAATCGTTTGATGCTGTCTGCTGGGGAGTGGACTGGTGGCATGCATGCCCTTGTGTCAGCTTCCATTGACCACAAATAACCAACGCCCTAGACTGCAATCGGGACGTAACATTGTCTCTAGTGTGCTGAGTTGCAAAATGTAGTGTTTCCAGATACATCCCACTTCAACTTGCCATACAGAGATGGCCACATACATATTAAATGCTACCGTGGTGAACACAGCCAGGCCGACTGCATTATTGAGAGGCTCAGCGGTCAATTTCTAAGAGATAGTTTTGGGCACAATTGGTCATAACATGCAATCTCAACAGAGCAATCTAAACAACAGTTGCTAGATCAGGGATAATTTTAGAACCCAAGGCACTGTCCCTCCTGCAGACAGTTCCATATGCCATATTTCAGTAGCCTAGTGCCTGGTCGCATTGGCAAAGCAATGTGCAAGCCTTATTCAAAGAAAGACAGTAGCCACTGCTTCCCTTGCCTGTATGATTGCCTAACATGTTACCCATCGAATATGTCTGGAATATGGTCAGTTGACAGCTTATTCATTCTGGTCCTCCTGCAGTCAGTGTCAAAGATTTGTGGTCGCCCCTACAAACAATGTGGCAGTGTGTTCCTCAGCAAAAAGTATAGACTCTGGTTGATTCCAGGCCACGATGTCTAAAGGCCGCCACACACGGACGAGCCAACAGGCCAAATGTCCTCGCGCCGATCCAAAACTCGTCATGTCTGGGGCAGCGCGGACGGACTGCCGTGGCTCGGCAGGCCCTGCTGGATTTTTGGTGAGTCCAAAATCCACCGCACCGAGCCAAGTAGCCGAGGGTCTGGTAGACTACCCCCACCACGACTGGAGTGGGATAACCCGCGCAATGAAAAGTGGGTACTAATTTGCAGACACTTTTGTCTTAAATATCTCAGCTTTCCAAATTAACATCAAAATGAAACTTGCCTTATTTTACTTGGGGGACCACGGACTGTACATTAAGCGAAACTGATGAACGAAATACTGTACGTGCTTTGTTTATCAGCAAAGTGGTATAAGTCAGACTTAAATCATTGTGTTTGTAAACGCATCCTGCGTGCTCACTGTGTAAATGTATCCTACATGCTAACTTATAACGCACTTCCGAATAGGATTTCTAAAGACATAATTGATTCTAAAGAAACAATTCAACATCTTCTTTCTTACAGTTCAAGATACATTACACAATCTCACTATATACCAGTTTTGGTTGTAAATACACCGGTGTAAGTCATACACCCAAGTATGTTCGTTCGGTTTTTTAATAAACACTTGTTCCAGTCATTTTTGTCAGCAGTAAAATGTAACCATTTTATAGACTTTATTCAATTATAACCTTGGTATTACATTTGACATCGCTAAAATGAATATATTACAACATCTATGTTCCAGAATTTATTACAGTATCTTTTGCATTATGTTAATTTCTATAAAGCAAGGAAAATTGACTTACACCACCGTGTTTTGTATTTTATACGTTCTTATTAATTTTCATCGTTTATGACAATTGTTTTTAAGAATTCATTTAAGAAGCATTTAATGTTTTTCCCTGTAAAATAAAATTAAAAGCGAAAAATAGTTTTAAATGACTGCTGATTTTAAAAAAAAACTTTTCATAACCTAGCGTAAAAAAAGGCCTTTGGTCAGTGCGATCATTTAGCCAGCTCCAGTTTATATTGTACTAAATATTGTATCAGGCTTCTTTCATGTAATTTTGGGTCACATTTTTGGAGACAAAACAACACTAAAATAAAACCAAAGAAGCCCCAGGGCAGACTCGAACGGGAGACCCTTAAAATGCCGGGCCCCTAAACTGTCAGAGCCAGACTGGCGAAATTTGTAGGCACGCGCTGGCCTGGCTTGGTGCGGCTCTGTCGTGTGTGAACCCCTGGTTTGGACCGAGTCTAAATGGAATGGTGCGAAATGGCCTGGCGCCAGGTGGACTGCTCGTGTGTGGCGGCCTTAAAGGCTCTGCTGGCAGTAAGTGACAGCTTCACACTGCTAAATTCTCATGATCAAAGTACATGTTCAGTTTTATAATTCTAATAAACTTTGTATTGTCATGTCCCTAATTTGTGGAATAAATTTTGATTTAATCAAATGTCTTTTCTTGATTTTGCTATATGCACTAACAGTCGTGGTCATACAATCTCTACAAATTAACGTATCAGAAAAATAATAGTGAATTTTTTTTTGACTGCCTAACGTCTCTTAACAGCAAGGTCTTTAGAGACGGGAAAGGATGGTGGGCAAGGAATGGGAAGGAATTCAGCCATGGCCTTTTGAAGGAAGCATCCCGGCATTTGCCTGGAGTGATTTGGGAAACCCTGGAAAACCCAAATCTGGATACCTGGACAGGGATTCGAACCGCCCTCCTCCCAAATGTGAGGCTAGAACGCTAACCGTTACACCACCACTCTTGGTAAATAATAGTGAAAGATTTTCCGTATAATATTTTCAATGACCTATGAATTTGTTCTGAAGGTGTGGGCACTTCAAGGCTGAATAGAACACAATGCAAAAATCATTTCTGTGAAATAAGAGGAGTCTTGTAAAATTGATCTAAATATTCCAGATTTATCTTCCTTTCTTTATCTCTTATTTTTTCATTTGAATGGTTGGTAGTTCAGTTGGTAAGTTACTCACCTTCAAAATTCAGGGTCCTGGATTTTATAGGGTCTTTGATTTGTTCATGTGAGGTGCAACAGCATGCTCCATGGTTTTGATTCCACATTAAACTGTATGTCCAGGAGAAAAGGAACCGACTGTTGTACGGTACCTGTGACCTATCTCTAGATTTTACCAACCATCAGGTGTTCACTAAGTTTGCAACAATATTTTAAAGGATCATGCTTGTAACACTAACAAGATAGATGATTTGTAGCTACTGTAACTCAGTACCAGCAAGACAAGTTCTTTATTTTATTTATTATTTATTTATCTTGTATGTGATCAGCATTTTTCATTCAAGAGTTTTATAAAATTTAATTTATAATTGCATAGTTAGTATTTTAGTCTGTAAAGATAATAATCTGAATACAAATATTATTTATATGTTTAAATTTCCCTTGTTAATTTGAGTCTGAAATAATATTTTTCGATTAGGTAAGAGCTGGGCATTCAGATGCAAAGAACAATCTTAGTGAAGTGAATCTGAAAATCAAGTCACAGAAAAAAAAGATAAAAAATGTGAAGCAAAGATATGAAGAAGTAAAATTGCAACGTTTCACATCATTCATGGGATGCTTTGACCACATTTCATCAGTGATTAATGATATTTACAAGGTAAATATTAATTAATACAGAAATAGCAGCGAAAATACAACCCACTCCTGACAAAAGTAGGAATTGTGGATGCAAAAAGAATGACCATAAATCTTCTGATGGTATTTGCAGCTAAATATTTATTCTTCATTTGCTTAGTCAGCTGTTGAGCTGCATCAAATTTCTTCTGGCTGCACTTCAATTGAAGTCCCCAGGCATCTTCTTGTGTGATCGCTTAACATGTTGTTTATGTCAGCTGCAAGGAGATATTTATAAAATGCTCTCAGGTAACTAGCCGAGTTAAGGAAGTGTTATTAACACGATATTTCAGCAATCACATTCACCAGAAGATGGCAACAGTGAATGTGATCTTCACCAGAAGATGGCGACAGTGAATGTGATCGCTGAAATAACGTGTGATAACACTTCCTTAACTCGGCTAGTTACCTGAGAGTATTTCATAAATTTTCAACACCGAGAGAAACTTCATTCTTATTAAGCAAGGAGTTAGACTACATGGTGATTTGGCCTAGAAGATGCCAGAAAGCTTCAAGTAAATCTTTTTTTGTTTTTGTTTTGTTTTTGCTTTCTTCAGCCTTCAACTGGTTTGATGCAATCCTCCATCCCTTCCTATCTTCATCTCTACATACCCCATACAAAACACATCCTCAGTTATCTGCTTCATATGTTCTAATCTCTGTCTTCCTCTACAGTTCTTACCTTTGACTGTTCCCTCCACTAACAGATTAACCAATCCAGAATGTCTCAAAATATGACCTACCAGCCTGTCTCTTCTTTCTGTAAGCTTCTTCCACAAACTTCTTTCCTCACCCATCATTTCCAAAAATCGTTCATTTTATACTTTGTCTGTCCACTTAATTTTCTTCTATAGCACCACATTTCAAATGCTACAATTTTCTTTGTTTCTGGTATTTCTAAAGTCCACGCTTCGCTACCATAAAGTGCTGTGCTCCACACATAACAGTTTTAAAAAGTTCTTTCTAAATCCTAGATTAATATTTGAAACTAAAAGGTTTCTCTTTTTCATGAAGACTCTCTTATTTTTTATATTGAATCTACTGTTATTGGTATCATTTATGCTGAATTTCGTCACTTTTGTCTTGCTTTGATTCAGATTCAGTCCAAAATCTTCCTTCAGTATTTTATTCATGCTTTTCAAGTAACTTATCAGTATCCTTAGCTTGATCTGCTAGCAAAACAGCAAATCATAGCATAATGATTTTTCCTTCTTGAACACTTACGAAAAATTTTCTTTTACTTCCTTTATTGCTTCCTCTACATACAAGTTGAATATTAATTAAATAAACTACAAACTTGTCTCACACCCTTTTTAACTGATGTATGTCTCTCATGATTCTCCACTTTTATTATAGCCACTTGATTCTTATATGGTTTATGTTCTTCCATCTCAATATTTTAGAACTGGCTTCTTTAAAATTTTGAACATCTTGTACCACCTAACATTATCAAAAGCTTTTTCTAAATCAACAAATGCCATAAATTCTTTGTTTTTCTTGATGCGCCCTTCAAGTATTAATTTTAAATCCAAATTGCTTCCCTTGTACTGCAGTTTTTTCCAAAACGCAAACTGATCTTCACCTTCTATCTCCTCTACTACCATTCCCATTCTTCTGTATATTATTCTGCTCAGTAATTTTGAAGCATGTGATATTAAACTAATGGTGATGGCTTGTGCTTTTTTCGGAAGTGTGAAGATGATACTTTTATTAGAATCAGTAGGAATTTCTCCTGTTTCTTAACTTTTTGATATCAGATTGAATACTCTTTTGATTCCTTCTTCTCCTAGGGATTTAAGAAGTTCTGCAGGGATCTCATCAATTCCAACTGCCTTATTTGCTTTCAAGCCATTCAGAGCTCTATCATATTTTGTCCTCAAAACAGGATCTCCTAAGTCATCAATATCGACATTGCCTTCCTTTTCCATTACACTATGGTGAAGTTGTCCCCATCATACAGTTTCTCAATGTATTCCTTCTATCGATTAGCTCTTATTGTATGAGCTTAAAAGAGGTTTCTCATTTCCCCAAAATTTTACTTGATCTTCCTATATGCAACATCTGCTATACCTATGACCATTTCCTTTTCTACTTCTTCACACTTTTGTTCTAGCAATTTTTTTTTATTTTGTTGCTTTTTTGCATTTCCTCTTTATTTGGTTTCTAAATTCCCTGTATTGCTCTCTTGCTGCTTCCTCCAGAGCATTTTTGTGCCTTCTCCTCTGATCCATCAACTCTAACATTTCTCCTGCGATCCAAGGTTTTCGGGCAGTTTGTTCACTAAAGCCTAATGTTTCTTTACTATCTTTCATTATTTCTCTCTTCAATGCATTCCATTTCCTCAGTTGAGCCCATCCTTCTTAGACCTAAGTCTACCATTTCTGCAACTTTTTTCCTTGTGTTAGATTGTTTCAGTTTATTCACTTCCAGTCTGTTCTGCTTATAATGCTTCCTTATTCGCTTGAATTTTAGCCTGCACTTCATTATTATCAAATTATGGTCAGAGTCTTTGGCTGCTCCTGGTTATGCTTTACAGTCTAGAACTTGATTTCTGAATCTCTTTTTGACCGTGATATAATCTAGCCGATATCTGCCTGTATACCCTGGGCGTTTCCAGGTGTATATCCTTGCATTGTTCTTAAACAGTTTGTTTGCCATGACTAGCTTATATCTTTCACAAAATTCTAACAACATTCTTCCTTGCTCATTTCTTTCTCCAGGACCAAAACTTCCTACGGCCTTCTTTTCCTTCTCCCACTATCACATTCCAATCACTCATGATTATTAGATTTTCCAACCCCTTGTGACAGAACAGAAACATTTCATAAGAAAACCATATTTTTGTGCCATGAAATTAAACAAAACTCGATATATTTACTCCTATAGCAAAGAAATGTAAGTTGCCATGGCGATAAGAAATCAAGAGATAGCTAGAGGTTAGCAGACATAAAGACCGAATGGTTGCTTAGAAACCATTTCATTGCTGAAGAACCTTGCATTCTTCGAATACTATGAGTCCGATGTAGTTCCTAGAGGAATATGAGTTGTGAATAATAAACAATATATTCTGAAAGCAAAAGAACTGAGTTATTTATAATTATAACCAGTCGCACGATACCCTTCATATATTGGATTAATTCTTCAATTTTAGCCTATATTTTCTCTATTTCTTCAACATCTTCCTGTGATGTTGGCATATACACTTGTACTAACTTGGTTTGGGTGGGCTTAGTTTCTAACCTCTTCAAAATAATCCTGTCACTATATTGTTCATAATAACTAGGGTTCGGATCTTTATGAGGGGAAAATTTAAAAAAAAAAAAAATAGTGAAATGTGCAAGCAAATATGACCAAACATTTATATTTACAATATATCAAAACATGCTCAATTATACATCATTTATTTTATCTGGTGGTGTCACTTGCATAATTTCCTTCATGTGCTCTCACTGCACCATTGGGAAATTAAATTTTAAGTCACTTTGTTGGACTAATTTAATTTAAAATAATTTACAGAAAATAACTCTTTCACATGTACTAAAATACTCTTCTCCAAATTCCTTTAGGTAATTCCATAACATCGCACTTTCAGGATTATATATATTAGCATGGTGGTGCTCACTGATCCACTGCAGATATAACACCCACTAAGGAATTATTTTCAAACATATTGATGACAGTGACACATTGATTGACGCAGATCGACACAGGCATGCTGCTGCTGCATTGTCGAGATTAAAAGGCGGGCAGAACATTAATGTTTAGAGAGTGACAATAATGTATCACTTTAATTCTTGACCAGTGAATTTTGATTAATTCAGTGACAATAAATTTTGTATTATAGTAATACAGTTCTACGAATAATTACCTTAATTTCATCTCCTCAATAACTTCCAGTGAATTCCAGGTATTATTAAAAATTACCAGATTTTTCCACAAAATATGACCATATGTCATTAAATGTTATCATAATATGATCAAAATTAAGAAAATGGCATGAATATGAATTTATATGATATATAAAATACATTAAAATACAATCAAAAATGTCAATCAGTGTTTAATTTAGCATTACAGCTCAAAAAGAAGGCAGAAAAAAAATACGACTTGTCCTAAAGATCTGATCCCTAATAATAACTCGCCTGTTAAAACCTACACCACGGACAGCTTTTTTTGTTAATTATTCTGTGTTCCCCAGACCAGAAATCCTGTGCATCCTTCCACTTAATCTCACTAATCCTGACATTGTTCCATCTCCCTTTTTAAGTTTTCTAACCTACCTGCCCTATTCAGACTTCTAACATTCCATGCTCCGACTCATAGAATGTTTCCATCCATTCTGATGACTCCTCCCAGATTAGCCCCTCTCCCATCCCCCCTCTCCCCCCTCCCAGAGATCCGATTGGTGGAATATTTTACGCAGAAAGAAGTCGTCATGATATATGTAATTTGAGAGGATTACATTTCCTCGAGATACCCTTTGGTTCTTTAATGCAATGGTTTCCCGTTACTTTCTGCATCCACATGCCATCGATCATTTCTGATTCATCCTCCATTAGGGGCCGTTTCCAACCCCAAGGGCAAGAGAGTGCCCAGGACTGCTCCCTGCTCTTCCGCCCTTCTTTAGGAGGCTGTTGGCAAGCAGTGGTTGACTCCTTATACTGGGAATCTTTCAGTCGCCAGAGCCTTGTCCGTGAGAACGGTGCACCACATGAAGGAGAGGTTGACATTAGGTCGGAAAAGGCTAATACAGTCTCTCCCAAACCCTTACACCCCAGAAGAAAATTTGATGCAGCTCTACACCTGACTCAATGACCTAAAGAATAGAAAAATATGCATCAGAAATGTCTCTTAGGAAAGAAATTCGTTTGCAAATTGACAACAGGTCTTTAGGCAAGGATATTCATGTGAATCTCAGGTGGAGGGCTATATGTAAGATGATAGGATGCAATAGACAAGGGAGGCTAAGATGATAGTATAGCACTAAATCTTTCTAAAGCATTTGACAAAGTGAACCTTAAAATGGTTTTAAATTAGTTAGAAACTATTTGAGTGGATAAAAAGTAACTTGTGGAAGGTGGTGAAGGAGGCACAGCATACCAGAGAGGAGCACATGCAGGTCATAAGTCGTCATGACCGGCCACAATTGAACTATGCTGTGAGGTGGATAAATGTGGAAACAGAAGTGCTACTTGGGAAAAGCATTAGTTCCGTCTTAGGGGTTTGTGCCTGTGAACACCATTGGTAGGTGGGGTTTCACTAGGCATGGCCTACACCTAAATAGTAGGGGCAAGGGGTACTTTCTGAGTTGTCGGCTAAAGCAGTAAGGGAACTCATTTCCAGTGATGATGGGGTCAGGACTGTGCCTTTTTTTAGGTTAAGGGCTTCTGGTTAAGGGATGGAAATAGATGATCAAAGTGATACTGATTGCAGATCCACGATGGGAAAAATCACAGATGTTAAAGAAATAGATGAAGTGGCTGAAACAATAACTGACTGGGGTAAAACTAGGAATGAGGTGGTTAATGCTGAAAATATAAAGTCAGTAATAAGGGTTTTAATGGTGAACTGTAGAAGTATAATGAACAAAGCAATCAAATTTATAAACTTAATAGAGATACACAAACCACAAGCAGTTATTGGGGTAGAGAGTTGGTTAAAAGAAGAAGTTCTAGACAGTGAGGTTTTTGTTGATGGTTACAGAGTGTACCGCAGAGAAACAGTAGCAATTGGTGGAGGAGTTTTCATACTAGTTAGAAAAAATTACCATTGTTCACTGGTGTTCATAGATCAAGACCACGAGTTACTTAGGGTAGATTTCTGTGGTAATAAAAAAGAAAAAAATTAGGGTGTTGGCTGCTTACCGCAGTGGAAGAATGACAGTTGAAGATGAGGCTCTTGGGGATAAATTAAATTCATTCTCAGATTTCAGAGTTGAGAATAGAATGGTCATTATTGATGGGGATTTAAATTTCCCAGGTGTAAACTGAGTAGGAAATAAGATTAATAACACAAGCCGACAGAGATTTGCAAATACTTTAATAAGGGTAGAAGGATTTACACAAGTGGTAGAGCAAGACACTAGGGGACAAAATATTTTGGATATATTCCTAATAAAGCCCGATGATAATCTTGCGGGGTGTCAAGTAACCGAAGGTATAAGTATCATGAAGCAGTTCTGATGGATTTAGAGGATTCAGTGAACCAGCATCCAAAATTTAAGGGAGAAATAGGTACAATTATAAAAACGCATAGCTTTCAAATTTGAAGAGATCAGCAAATGTTAACAGTACAGTACAGTAGAGTCAAGGTGGGAAGAGTTCAAGGAGATAATAAGAAAGGGGGAAGAAAAATTTATTCCTAAACAGAAAATAAAAAGAAGTAGAGAACATGTGTACTATAATATGAAGATGAGGAGGTTAAAGAGGTTGGTAAGAAGAGAACATAACAGAGTTAAGAAACAGCAGGATAGTAGGGAATATTGAAACAATTAAACAAGGACTTAATAATGGCAAAGAAAGTGGCTAAAGATGGGTTTATAAAAGGTATTGTCAGTGCAGGAGGACCATTGACGGATGCATCTAGAAATTTATATGGCTATGTTAGAAAACTGAGGGGAAGGGAAGATGTTGAGATGCCTATAGATAAGGATGGAGAAGAAGTTACTGAGGATTTGAAAAAGGCAGAGATTTTAAGTAACTGGTTTAGTGAGAGCAATAGGGACAAATGAATCAGAAATGGGAGGGTCTAATTCGGAGAAAGAGCTTGACAACACAATTAGAAATGAAGGTACAAAAAAGTTTGAAATTCATCCTGAGGAAATTATGAAGAATATAAGAAAGCTGAAAAAACATAAAGGGGCTGGTGTAGATAATATTACTACAGATATCTTGAATATTGTACCTTATCTGGAAATATTATTTAAATTGAGTCTGGATAATTCCTGCTTACCACAGGACTGGAAAAGTGCGTAGTAGTGCTGGTGCATAAAGGAGGGTGAGAAATAGAGTTGAAAATAAAAGGCCAATCAGTTTGACATCAGTGGTAGATAAATTTATGGAAAGATTGATATGCAACCAGATCAGAAATATATGTGAGGAACGTAAGTGGTTTTCAAGTGGGAAAGGATATTCATGCGAATTTCAGGTGGTAGGATATATGCAACATATTACAGATGAAATGGACAAGGGAAGCCAAATTGATAGTCTAGCACTAGATCTTTCAAAGACATTTGACAGAGAGAGCCATAAAATGGTGCTAAATAAGGTAAAAAGTATTGGAGTGGATGAGGAAGTGATTTACTGGGTAGATGAATTTTTAGAAGGTAGAAAACAGAAAGTTTGGGCAGGCAGTATCAAAAGAAGTGGAGTTAAAAACAGGAATGCCACAGGGTAGCATATTGGATGATATAATGCTGTGTAAAAGGATCTAAATGATAGAGGCCTGTAAACAGTTGCAGGGTGATCTGGACAGGATATCTAGTTGGGTTGGTAAACATGGGATGATGATAAATGCAAAGAAGAATCAGATTATTAGATACACAAATAAAAAACAAAAGGTTGATTACAATTATAAGGTGGGGAAAGAATTGCTTATTGAAGACTTGAAATGTAAATATCTTGGCTTTACATTTGATAACAAGCTTAACTGGGCAGGACACGTTGGTCAGGTGGTAGCAAGAGGTTTCAAAATTCTGCACTTGTTAGAAAGGATGATGAGGGGATGTATGAGAGAAGTAAAGGAACTGGGTTACAAAACTTTGGTAGGGCCATTGCTTGAATATGGTAGTGTAGTATGGGAACCACATTTTCTGTATCAAATACAGGAGTTGGTGAGGGTGCAAAAAGGAGCTGCTAGATTTGTTTCTGGAAATTACTGCAGAATGCAATCAGTAACAGATATGATATAAGAGATGGAATGGAATTCATTGGAAGACAGGAGAACGGCGAAGAGGGTCATGGATTGTACAAGTTGTATATTGGTGATTAGGCATGGAAAGATATTGGTGTAAGAATTAAAGGGAAAGGTTGACCATGACCACAAGCTGGCACTCGATTTCAGGCACAAGGTTGTAGCAAGCTTCTCTTTTTTGGGTAAGGGTGTCAGGGATTGTAATAAGTTACCAAGAAAAATGATGAATAATTTACGAAAAACATTGAAAGAATTTAAGGCTAAAATTTGCAGTGAATGGTCACTTACACACCTCTATCCACATAAAACCCACTAACCTACAACAATATCTCCATTTTGATAGCTGCCATCCATATCATACAAAATGTTCCATTCCATACAGCCTAACCATTCGGGGCAAACGCATCTGCTCTGATCATGAGTCCTTAACTCTCTACACCAACAATCTGTCCCAGGCAGTCATAAACTGCAATTAATATTCCAGAACTAGTTCAAAAACAGCTATAAAGAGTCAGGGACTGTCCCCCACACCAACACAAACAAACTAAGGCCAACCAGAACCCTGTTTTTCTCACCCAGTTTTTCCCTGGCCTGAAATCGCTAAACAAAATTCTTCATCTGGGCTACGACTTTCTTAGATCCTTTCCTGAAATGCGCCACATTCTTCTCACTATCCTTCCCACCACACCTCAAGTCACCTTCAGCAGACTGCTTATCTATAAAACATTCTTGTACATAAATATCAAACCTCTGATGCTCCTAAACCACCGTTTGGATCCTTCCCTTGTAAGAGACCCCGCAGCAAAAATTGTGGTATGCATCCACCTACCAGTACCTATTGCAACCCTACTATTGGTGAAACCTACCCCATAATAGGTCATGCCACTTGTACAACCACCCATACCATTTACCAGCTCACCTGCCTCTCCTATCCAAGTTCCTACATTGGCCTGATCTCAAACTCGTTATCCATCAGAATGAATGGTCACAGACAAACAGTTTACTCCAAAAACCTGGACCTTCCGTTGCTCACCATGCCAGTACTCACAACACCCATGACCTTAATAACTGCTTCACAGTCAAAGCCATTAGAGTACCTGTAGACAATACCTCCCAATCTGATACCTCTCAATCTGAACTCCGCAGGTGGGAATTGGCATATCAACACATCCTGCAGACTATACATCCCCCAGGCCTAAATTTCCATTAACATCTTGAGAAAAATCTGTACTAAACGTTTTACATACGAGAAACTAATGTACATTACAATACAGACACACTATTACCACGCATCATGAAAAAATTAATAACTCCGAATCTAATTGTCAAATTTGCATGAAACAAATTGCATTTTGTAGCTAAATAATTGGAGCATTGAACAAGTATAAAAATAAAAAAACAATTTTTTTGATCCTGTTCGCGACTGTGTCCCCTTAACTGGTGCATTTCTTTGAAATGTAACAATAATGTAAAAATGCAGAAATGATTTCTGATATGTAAGTGAAAACTATTGCTGTAACAAGTTTAATTTATATGTATGAAAAATAGTGCCTATTTTTCAGGAAATAAATGAATCTAATTTATGCAGAGTGATGATTACTCTTGAGAATGTTGAAGAGCCATACAATGGAGAAACTTATTTCTGTTTCGTGCAGGAGGGGAAGCCATGCATTAACATATGCAATCTCTCTGGAGGCGAATCTGTGATTGCAGGTCTTGCTTTACTATTTGCTTTTCACAGGTACTTAACAATATACCTGCATTAAGTAAGTTTTTATTTCACTTTCTCTACTGTTGAAACTAAAATAGTTTTTATAATGTGCGTTTCAGTCTTTTTCTCATATCATTGGTATCTCATTAACAATGTGTAGATTTGTAATCACGAAGAAGTGCACATAAAAAATAGACAAAGGTAATTGTTATCTTCTTCTACTTTACTTTTATTTGATCTCAGCTTTTTGACATCACATTAAAATATCCCTTAGAGTACTCCTGGGATCACAGCCTGTACATTGTTTGCAATCTCATCGAAATTCTAGTTTGGTGTAGTTTTTCTGGGAATTGCATTCAATGAAAATTGATACTAATTTCCTAGCAGTTTTAATTTCTTAGCAATTTCACATCATATCAAAACTAGACATACCATCTTTTACTCCTGGTACTGTGTGTTCCATATTATTTAAAATCCCATCAAAACCCAACCATTAGTTTTTGCATAAATACATCCTCTGAAAATATTAATTTTGGAATGGTTGTATTTTAAATTTCTCAGCTCTCCAGCTTCACATTAAAATGAGACATACCCTATTTTACCCCCAAGATCAAGGACAGTGTGTTAGTCAAAATCTCACAAAAATTAGACCAGCAGTTTTTTCATGAATTCTGTTCATCCAAACACACAGACATAATTTTTTAAAAACAGTTGAATCTATTTCCCTAGGTGCCCTAAACTATAATTTTTTTTTCAAAACTATCTTAATTGTACAACCATTATTTTCATTATAATATTATTATTATGTTATTCTTTGAGAGTGAATGACATTCCATACACATTCTGTAAGCATCTTAGAATTTTGCTAAATCCTAGCCTCACACCTTTAGGCATTAGGGGGAAAGCTTACTCTGTAGTAAAAGATAGTTTTCATTTCGTGTATATGTTATGGGAGTGAAGCTTTATATAGCATGAAGATACTGTAACCAAACAAACTAAATAAACCCCTTTAGGAATAATAAAAGTATTCAAAAGTAAATAAAAGCCCTAAAGTAAACCTTCTATAACAGAAAGAAAACACTAGTTTGGGAGGAAATAGGTTAAATCCCTCAAGTTCAGTTTCAAATAATAAATTTTGATATAGGTTAACTTTACAGTTTCTAAACCAATTTGAATGCAGTAAAGACTTTCAGTAGTTACTAAATGCCGAATATAAACTTTGAATAATAATAAATAAACTTTAAATCAACTGAAAATTAAATAATCATCAGTAATCCAACTTTGTAATTATTAGCTTCTAACTGGGGAGCATTTTGTCATTTTTAAACCAATTTACGAGCAAGAAAGTAACTCAATACTTAGTAAACCAACTACACTAATTTTCTGTAACAATATTAACACCTTTTACTAACCTTAAATAAGAAAAGAAAGGGAAATTAACCCACCACATACCAAAGTGGAAGGATGCGATGAGAGAACACTAATGCTGACAAACAAACAACACAATATTTCGGCATATGCCTTGCTCACAAATAGAAAAAACGGGCCATTAGGCTCGGAACGTGTGTGCACACCGAACGTTACCCAATGAGTCATTGGGTAACGTTCGGTGTGCACACACGTTCCGAGCCTAATGGCCCGTTTTTTCTATTTGTGAGCAAGGCATATGCCGAAATATTGTGTTGTTTGTTTGTCAGCATTAGTGTTCTCTCATCGCATCCTTCCACTTTGGTATGTGGTGGGTTAATTTCCCTTTCTTTTCTTATTTATATCGCCTAGAAGCCGCTTCCATTTTCCTTAGTTGCATCTTTACTAACCTTAAATATGATAATCCAAAATAATACAGTTCAGCACATAAGAAATTTCTAATATTTGGCATTTCACTGTTTTTATACACTTTCGAACAGAATAAAGTAATTTTAATGAAGTAATAATGAAATTAAAATATAAATTCACTAAAATTTCGTAGTTTCTGAACGTTTAAATAACTTAAATCAATTTTTAATACTTCGTCAGATGCACTTCACTTTTAACAATTTTTATCTCAAAATCCTAGAGAACATTCGAAATAAAAAGTAGATTTCCGGGAAGACCCAAAAATCTAATATCACATATAATAATTTCAAGTAATTCCACGTAATAGAACCGATTCTAGGGAGATCTTAAAATTTAGTTTTCATTCTGACCATGAGGTTAACATAGAAATTAATTACAACCGTTCAAAAGTAGATACAGAGATGAGGTAACTTTCAGAACATGTTATTTAATTCAGAAAATCTCTTGGTAATTTTATATTTGCGATAAAAGTAATAGAAATAAAGTTATAAAATTAAAACTGAAATTGCACTTTGGTTACGTCGTAGTTAGACTTTCCCTGCACCAATCTTAATAAAAATTACACCAATAAACTCGGGAATTTTAGTGGAACACGGTGATAATAATATTATTTACATAAATTGTGGCGTTGATAAAATGACGAAATATAGAAGTTTCTCGAACAATAGTAATTCCCCAGGGTAGGAAAATAGTTCACTCTTACACTAAGATCTTTTAAACCAGATGCTTAAAGTTAATCACTAAATATCCATTATTTCACAATTAAAAAAGTATAAACACTGTCACACCTAAAGTTTCGGATAATTGTTTAGTTACTGAGATATTTCCGGCCTAAATCGTATTAGTGGTAGTAGAAAGTTGTATTTTGGCTCTGACGTCAGCGAGGTTATATACCACGGGGCGGTGACATGACGCCATTCTGTCCGGGTTTGAACGTTGTACTAACATGACGTGCTAGGTGCGTGTGCGTTGGTGAGGTTGGTAGTTCAGGTTTTGAGTTGGTACCACCGGGTCAGCCATCATGGTATGTTGGCTTTTGGGGCGTGGCCTTTGTTTATCAACATGAACTTGTGATTTTCATCAGGGGTCGGTCGGTCTTTACTTCTCTCCACAATCTGCAAACTTGTGGAACGAGTGTTCGATTTGCCTAATCAACTTTAAGAATGCTGTTTGAACTTTGAATTTCATTTTTAATAAACTTGAAGAATTTTTGGGAAAGTGAACTGTTTTATTTCTGTAGCTGTTGTAATACCTTTTCAATATTTGGGGTCATCAAATATTGTGGCGACCTTTAAGCATTCTAGTTGAATATCCTGGCAACATGGTCAAAGCAAATTAACAGATTCAGTAAGTTTTCATCGAACAGTGAGGTGCTATCAAGAGTTTAAGTTAAGGCACTTAGGCGATACTACAACCCCGGTATCGGCCTTTGTCCTTACAATTCTGATTCAGATATGAGCTACAAGCAAACCAATTAAAAAACCTTTAAAAATATGATGAAATTATTATAATTCTAAATAACTATCAAAGCAAGTAAGAAACTTAAAATCGTATGTAAACACTTTAGAAAAATTCTCCTAAAGTTAATATTAGAACAATAAACACTAATTATATATATACTAGCTGGTACCCATGACTTTGTGCGTGTTTGTAAAGAATTTGGATAGACAGCTACCGACATCTAACAACCATAGTGCCGATGGGAGACTCGATGCTATTACCACACACAAACACCTGTTATCTATGCTACGAAGTTCTGGCAGCAAAGTAATATATACGGACCCACATGTCTTTGGTCAAAATATGAAAATATCCTTGATCGTCCACATTCAACCACCATATTTCCCACACTACCACAGTTACCGAAATTCAGCCAATGTTGTTATCGAAGGGTGACTCTGTGCTACTACCACATGAAAACACCAGTGATCTGCGCTAGATAGTTTAGGCTGAAAAGTGATATGCCATGACACATACGTTTTTGGTAGAAATATGAAAGTTCTGCAGGTCGACCACTTTCAACGACCATATCTCCCACACCCCCACAGCTACCAACGTCTAACCACCATAGTACACGATAGGAGACACAATGCCACTACCACACACAAACACCAATTGTCTATGCTATGTAGTTGTGGCAGCAGAATGACATATACGGAGACACATGTCGTTGGTCGAAATTCGAAAATATCCTCAATCAGCCAATTTCAACCACCATATATTTCAATCTACCACAGTTACCAAAATTCGGCCAACGTTGTTATCGATGGGTGACTGCACTACTACCACACACAAATACCAGTGATATGTGCTAGGGGAGCGTGCACAAACAACGTAGCCCCATTTTGGCATCCTGTGAACCCTCCCTCCCCCCACGTAGCCCTACGTGGCTTTTGCCTCTCCCCCCACCCACCCCACCCCCACGTAGCTTTTTTTTTCCTTTTGATTCCAGAAGACATTTTGTACTGTTTTCTCTTGTCAGACAATTGTAAATTACATACGGAGATAATTAACTGAGGGAAATAAATATTCACATGCTGTTGTGAGTTCTGTTCCTCATTTTAACTGTGAATAATGTTATGAAAGGAAAGCTATGTGGTCTGACTCGGAACTCCCCCACGTAGCCCAGCGTAGCCTTTCAGCCACCCCCCCCCCCGGACCGAGCCACGTAGTTTGTGCACAGTCCCTAGATAGTTTTGGCTGAAAAAAGTGATACACCATGACACATATGTTTTTGGTAGAAATATGAAAGTGCTGCAGGTCGACCACTTTCAACCATCATATCTCCCACACCCCCATAGCTACCGACGTCTAACCACCATAGTACATGATAGGAGACACAATTCCACTACCACACATAAACACCAATGGTCTATGCTATGCAGTTGTGGCAGCAGAGTGACATATATGGAGACACATGTCTTTGGTCGAAATACGAAAATATCCTTAATCAGCCAATTTCAACCAACATATCTCCCACTCTACCACAGTTACCAAAATTCGGCCAATGTTGTTATCGACGGGTGACTCTGTGCTACTACCACACACAAATACCAGTGATCTGTGTTAGACAGTTTTGACTGAAAAGTGATACACCATGACACATACGCTTTTGGTAGAAATATGAAAGTGACGCAGGTTGACCACTTTCAACCACCATATCTCCCACACCTCCATAGCTACCGACATCTAACCACCATAGTACACGATAGGAGACACAATACCACTACCTCACACAAACACCAATGGTTTATGCTATGTAGTTGTGGCAGCAGAGTGACATACATGGAGACACATGTCTTTGGTTGAAATATGAAAATGTCATGCATTGACCACTTTTTACCATCATATCTCCCACATCCCACAGCTATCGACATTCAGCCAACATTGTGAATGACAGGAAACTCCATTCTACTTCCACACACAAAGACCTGTGATCTGTGCTAGGGAGTGGTGGTTTAAAAGTGAAATATAGGAAAACACATGTCTATTTTTTATATATATATATAAGATTTCAAGAATAACAAACAAAATAAAATCAATTTGAATGATTATAAATAAAAACACACAAAATTTTAAAGTAAAAACTAATTGCTTTAACATAAAAAACTATCAGAAGTAAAAATACTAAGATCATTGTTGGCATGAATGAAAAAAAAAGCTATGTTTTTATATCCAGTTACTGTAACTAAAGTAAGATTTACCATTTTCATGTCCTGCAGTATTGATAGAATCCCAGACAAAATCATTAAATATATCACTGAAAACAATGCTTCTCATCTTACAGATATCATTAATGATTCCTTTAGAGCAGGAATGTTCCTAACAGATCTATATTGTTAAACACTAACTCCACTTTAAAAAAGGATGAAAAAAATAGTGTAAAAACTACAGACCTGCATCTTTATTACCTAGCTTTTTAAAAGAGTAATGTATCAAATACTTACTGATTTTCTCAGTACGAAAAACACACAGCACATGTCTGGAAAAGCAGAAGTTGTCGCAGATGTTGCATCTTTATTATCTAGCTTTTTAAAAGAGTAATGTATCAAATACTTACTGATTTTCTCAGTACGAAAAACACACAGCACATGTCTGGAAAAGCAGAAGTTGTCGCAGATGTTAGATGACGATGCTTATAGGAGACTTACTAAGGATCCGATCGCTGCATTGATGAGGAACACTATAAAGCTGTTGAAAGAATCAGGAATACGTGCTGAAATAAAAAAGTGCCTGTCCCTACCATTTGAGGAACTCTGCTGAGTTTGCAAGGACTTTGATTGGGGACAGATGACATCATGGTCAGCTTTGATGTTGTGTCACTTTGTATGAAGATGCCACTAGTGGACACATTGGTGTTGCTGGTGAATCACTTTGCTTCTAAGTAAGTGGAACTGTTCAGTGATGTGCTCCAGTCTACCCACTTTTAGTTTGACGATGAGTATCATGAATTGCTTGATGGGGTTGCTATAGGCTCACCGTTGTCTCCAGCAATAGCCCATTTTTATATGGAACATTTCGAAGAACATGCTCTAGCAAGTGCTCCAAAATAGCTAGCCTGTTTCTTTCGTTATGTCGACGATACGTTTGTAGTATGAGCTCATGGGATTGACAGTCTACAAGAATTTTTACATCTCAATGGGATTAATGAAAACATTAAATATAGAATGGAGGTGAAGAGGCATGGTCGGTCGCCTTTTTTGATATTTTGATTGAAAAGAAGGCGGATGGCACCGTAAGTCATTCTGTGATTAGAAAACCGACACATACGGACCGGTATCTCAAAGCGCACAGCCACCACCACATGGCCCAATTCAGATTATTACCGAAAACCTTGGTGCACAGGGCACAAGCTCAGTGTGAGAAGGATAGTTTACAGGCAGAAATGTGTCATTTTTGGGAAACTTTCCTCAAAAATGGTTACAATGAGGCGTTAATAAACTCGTTTTCCAGACAAGCAGGAAGGAGGAAAATACACTAACAGGAAGACCCAGGCCGCTTCTCCTTCCTTATGTGGGAATGACTACTGCCAAAATTGTCAGAATTTTATGTAAATCTGGCATTAAAACCATTTTCCGAGTACCAGCAAAAATTAAGAATATACTGCGGTCACCCAAGAATGATATAGCATTATGAACTCGTGGTATATATTGCATTCCTTGCAAATGTGGAAAGGCAAGACAAAGGTACACTGAACATGCACAGAACATCTGTCTGGGCCAGACTGACAAGTCAGTGGTTGCTGAGCTCAGTATCGATACGGGACGTGGCTTTAATTTCAAGGAAACAAGAATTCTCATACATAAGGGAGGTCATTGGGATAGTATTTTCTCTGAAGCTATCGAAATCATTATCTTGGATTACCTCATTAACAGAGCTGCTGGATTTCAGTTAAATAAGGACTGGAGTCCAGCACTCCAGAAAAACAGACTGCAGCAGGATTTCTGGATAGTACGCACCTCTTTTGCACACGAGCAATCAACGGTACCTGACAGCAGCTAATGGCTTCTGCCAATAGTAAAGCTTCCCATAGTGTCCAATGTTTTCCACCAGTAGCCATTGATCGACCGGAAAAAAGATAACGTAGAGTGGACTTCGCGTGGTATATAAGCAGTTCTATAACCTACCAGCAGCAGCCACTTGACAATGGCGGTAGAGATTGTGACCTCCCGAAACGTCGTTTTTGATTGATGGACTAACTTGGCTAGTTACCAGGGAAAATTGAATTCGATGGAATACTGTATTCATATGCTATCTCCATTTTTCCTCAATCTTATTTGAGGCCTTTCATGATTTTCAGTACTATAGTTACTTAAGTTGAAATGTTCTAACAAGTGATTACACTTTTCTTAAGCATTCCACCACTTTTGCAGTTCTCTTCTGTTTCAGAACTATTTAATGTGTTGCATGTCACAATTCCATAATGTTATAATTTTTTTGAAACAGTGAGCTTTCAAACTGAACAATACAGTACACAACTAGGGAGTGGCCTTTCTCACAGCACGAATGATCCAATTTATTGAAATAAAATATATGAAACATATTTTAACCAATATCCCAGATTACATTTTTGGATGCCTACTGCAAAATACTTCACTGTGTCGAGCATGTTGTATTATCATTTACTTTAGTTTTCTGTAACTCTGTATGTTCACTGATTTACCGAAATCATGTAATAAACAAAGAAAGTTTCAATTGCAGCTTCTTACCTTCACCATTCATCATAATTGATGAGATTGATGCAGCTCTTGATTCTGTCAATGTGGAGAAGTTAGCCCATTATATGAAAGCTCGAGCACATCAATTGCAAATTATGGCCATCACCTTAAACCCAAAAATCTGCAGAAATGGTGACATCATTGTAACAGTTCTCCTTGACGTAAGTAATAAACCATAGCAAAGTAGAGTAATTTAATTAAGGATCTGGTTCTTTGATATTTCACGAAATATTAGGTTTTGATGTCTGTTCATTAATTATTATTTTAATTAATTTTAAGTGATTTACAACAATTACTTTAGATATGGTGGGTAAGAAATTAAAAAGAGTTGGTGAACGAATATATTAGCCTGTTCCAATGATAACAGTTTCTCTATCATTCAGTGCATCCTATTTTCACAGATTAGGCTCTGGGAACTGGATGACTTCCAGTATTATGAGTCATCTGGTTGCTAACATTTTCCTAAAATCGTGACTAGCTTCTCTTGCCCTTAGAGTTGGAAGCAGTCACTACTGGCAGATAACTCAGAAAGGCCCACTGCGAGGCATCATCAGGATTAAATAATTATTAAAAAGATTCAGAAACCAGATTATGGACTGGAAACAATTGCTGAGAATAACTCTTACTGTAATATGATCATTCTGAAGGCCTGACTGAAGTAGCAAAGTAGCAAGCAGTATAGATGTGACATACAAGTACAGCATTTTTTAAAAGAAAAAGAAACATGTAATTGTGGTGTACACCAGCTACAAATGTAGTATTACCATTAATCTATGAACTTGAGTAAAAGAAACAGAAACTAAAATACGTAAAAAAAAATCTTTGAACGAAAGGAGAGGTAGTAGTTGAAAACTTAGGAGCTGGCAGGAAATATTAGAATTGATATGTCAAAGGAGAAAGCATGAAATTTCTCAAGATAAAAGATGAATACTGCATTACTAATATTTAAGATATAAGATACCTAAGAAATTAAAGAAAGCCAAAGAAAGGTAACTGTAAGGGAATAAAGGAGATTAAGAGAGCTAAATTGAGGTACAATTAGGAGATTTCTCGTATCTTAAAAGAATTTTGGGGAACATGTGAACATTAAACAAGAATTTTAGGTGTAAACAAACAAACTAACTAAATTTTGACATCAAAGGTGCAGATGGTAAAATTTTAACCAGAGGAAAGTGCAGTTTAAAATATACATAGAAAAACTGAATTGTGTGGATAACTTTAACTGTTGTGTGTTGGGAAGTGAGGAAGGAAATGACAATGAAAGAAAAGTGACAAACCTTTAAACAGCATAACAACAAAAAAGACAGCAGTAGCAGACCTGCCAACCTCTAGATTTGAAAAAGAGGGAGACATTTTTATGCTAAATTTGAAAAAGAGGGAGACATTTTTATGCAATATAATAATTGCACAATAGGGTCAATATTTACTTACTTAAACGTATAAGTACATATTTTATATTACACTTATCTTAAAATTGCCATTAAAAAATATTGACTTACCTATATAAAATATTGATTGACAGCTTTCATTTAGGAGTTATCAATTTATGATATTTCTTCATTCCTTATTTCCTTGATTATATATTTATTTTCTTATTTACAGTTCTATTTACAGTCCTATTTACAAGTATAATACAATAATGCAAGGCATTACTCTTTTAAAGAAGAAGAAATTGCTGACTTTGCCCTTTTCACAAAAGGAATATCGTATTCTTTTTCAAAGCAAGCCTCTTGCATTCTTGACTTCACCGTTAATAAATTTCCTAAAGTCTGATTCGAAAGTGCAGATCTAAACTGTGTATGGGTCTTGGTCACCAACCTAAAAATTTGCTCACACTCAGCATTGCTGTGTGGAATGGTCAAAATTCCAAGCATGACTTTAGATAAAGTGCCATATTTGAATTTTCCTCCAGGGTCTGATAATTTTCCAACTTTTGACCACTGTACATCTATTAGTCCATCAGATTTTATTTCATCTGGTAAATCATCAATCTGAAATGCGCAAAATTCGTTTTGTAATGTATCTACAGCTGTGTCAAAACCCACATCTTCTAAAGTTGAAAGAAGGCAAGGAAACTTGTCAACAAAAAATTTCAGACTGGAAAATGAAGCATTTGCAATCGTAGTAATTTCAGCAACTTCAGAATTAATAAGGATATCACTTTCAAAAGGAAATTTAAGCCTTATATAATCACACACTGTTGTAAAATAATTTCTAATAGTAGGGAAAAAAGCTCTTTTTCATCAGGCTTTAAAGTTGCAACAATTCTAGAAGCAGAGTTAAAAATCACTAAATCTGAGTCACGTTTTTTATTAGTTTTTTTTATGATAATTGATGTCAAGTAATTGAGAAGATTTGACAACATTCGCCAAAAGGAATCACTAAATCTGAGTCACGTTTTTTATTAGTTTTTTTTATGATAATTGATGTCAAGTAATTGAGAAGATTTGACAACATTCGGCAAAAGGAATCACTAAATCTGAGTCACGTTTTTTATTAGTTTTTTTTATGATAATTGATGTCAAGTAATTGAGAAGATTTGACAACATTCGGCAAAAGGAACCTTGAAAAAAAGTTTCTCAGCATATCCAATAATAATTTCCGCAAGAGATGGATATGTGGTGTAGTTGACTGCAGCTGAATATTTGGTGTTTCAAACAGCGACAGGGTATTCAACAAGAAAAAGCACAATGCTTTGTTGAGATCTGAGGAAAGAAATAGAAACAATCTTTCTTCACGTGAGATAATCCCACGAGTTTCAGACTTTGAACTGCATAATTCAAGTTTTAATTTTTTTACTTTTGCTGATTGAGATGATGAAACTGAATCTGAACTCCTTTTATTGGAAGAACACGTTTTCTCCTTGGATGATACCTTCTTTTCCTTAATCTCAGACGAAGCTAAACTATTCTGAACACTTAATTTAGGAATTTTATAGTCTTGCAATACACTAGTGCTGTTACTGTTATTATGAATTTCTTCTTTAAAAAGGGGTGTTAGTGGGCTCCATTGTTCAACTAATCTTGCTATACAACGACTTAATGAAAGCCAACGTGTGCATATGTGCTTCAAAATTTTTTGGTTTCAACATCATGCATGGATTGAAAGAATTTTAATTTGTCTTTTCGTTTAGAGATTTTTT
Organism: Vandiemenella viatica; assembly: GCA_031002005.1. Taxonomy (NCBI): domain Eukaryota; kingdom Metazoa; phylum Arthropoda; class Insecta; order Orthoptera; family Morabidae; genus Vandiemenella; species Vandiemenella viatica. The sequence goes on along the minus strand of JARYHS010011408.1, from coordinate 266,938,234 downwards.
CAATATAATAATATATATCAATAACGTATTCTTCAAATTTTGTAGGAAAACAGGATGCACCCTTTTCAGCTGCTAAATTGATTAGGTGACATGAACATCCAATAACAGCCAAATGTTCAATTTCATTAGATAAAATGCCTGCAACTCCATTTTTTCTTCCTATCATTACTGGAGCATTATCGGCACTTAAAGCCAAACAATTTTTCAAGAGATATTATTTGATTTCAATTCATTTAATATTAAATTGGCAATATTGATTCCTGTGCTATCACCTTCTAAGGCAGGAGTTAATAATAAATTTGATTCAATTTTAAAATTTTTTTCATTATGGAATGTGACAACCAGGGGATATAACTTCGAATCACCTTTATTGCTACCATCAGTAGCAATGGAAAATGGCACCTTCTTTAATATTGAAACAATAGCATCTTTCTCTATTTTTCCCATTTCTGTTATTATTGCTGTGGTTTTAGTACGTGCACAGCCATACTTCTTTGCAATCTCGCTGTTCAGGAAACATTTTCCTGAACAACGGCCCAGCATAATCAGCACACGCAATTGGTATGTTGTGCTCTACAAGAAATGTGGTAAATAATGATTCTGCCCGAATAACAGAATATTCATTTTGTCGGTTGGCAAAATCAATTTTTTTATATGTATCGATTGTCCGAGCATTATCCGTATGATTTTTTCGGGCGATATGCTTAGTAATATCATACTTACCTCCGGAAGCAATCGAAAAATCACATGCGCAAATTGTACAAAATGCAGAGACGATTTATCCTTTTTTGAAGCGACAATAAAAGAATATTCCTCTGAATAGGCCTTGGTAAACACAGTCTGATACTTTTTTTTAGAATCCTTTGATGACATCTGGAATGGAAAGAAAAGAAACACACGCGCACAAAAATCTCCATTCCCATCCCAATTCAATATCAACAGACGCGAAAAACAAATTCTCTCTCTACCCTCCCTTTCGTTCGGTAACGAGAAAGTCAAGGCTGCGCATGCGCGCGGCCACACAAGATGCTACCTAGCATACCGCGTGGCTCCGCGGATGCGTCGCAAAACCTGCTCCTTCAAAACTGAATGACATTGTGCATCTTAATCTCCTCTAAGGTAATACATGGAGAAAGTCGCTGCGGCGGTATTAGATTTTTCTCTCTGATCTTTCGCCTATGACTGCTTTTTTTTTCAGCCTTTATTTCTTACAATTTTATGTCAATTCTAAAAAGCGGGAGAAAATCTGTAAAAGTTGGGAGGTGGGAGAATTTGATAAAAAGCGGGAGAGTTGGCAGGTCTGCAGTAGCATATATGTTCCCTGTGAATTCATTAAAAATCACTGGGAGAAGGTTGAATTAAACATTTACTCCAATGGATAACAAAAAGTTATGAAACAGTGGAGATTATTATATCTTTATGCTTCCAAAGAAAGTCCTAGCTGATAAATGTGAAATCTATTGTACCTATAAATTTGATACATCATACTTCAAACTTACCAAGATAGTACAACGAAGAATGGAATGGATGTTATATGAATATCAGTTAGACTGTGATACAAGGGAAGAAATTCTGACATAATCATATCGATAGCAACAAAAATACATTTATGAATAACAAAGGATAAACTTATCACTCACTAAAGTTGAAGGCATCAGGACTGCAATGAATATATTAAACTAACACAGTTGTACAATATTACAATTTAAAACCTTACTCATTCAGAGAGGAATGGATCATTTGGCAAAGGTGTGTGTACACCAAGGCTGACTGCATGATTGACTTGCCTTTGGAAAATGAGGTGGGTTGGTAGGGCTCTTATGTCAGAGACACCCCCCACTTTTTAGAGCATCTGTCAACAGTCCTTACACTCCTACCAACAGATTGCTTCCTGTTCACTATTGATGTAGCACCACTCTACACCAACATCCCTTATCGCCAGGGTCTCAGTGCCACAGAGCACTACCTCAACAGTCGCCCCCCCGCACATCTTCCTACCACTCATTTCCTCACTTCTTTGGCTCAATTTATCCTTACCAAAAATTTATTTTCCTTCCAGTCTCAGGTTTACCACCAGATTCGAGTCACTCCTATGGGCACTCGCATGGCACCTTCCTATGTCAACCTATTCATGGGCAGACTAGAGGAACGTTTTCTTCAAAAGGCTACCCGACAACCCACCGTGTGGTTCAGGTATATAGGTGACATATTTATGATCTGGACCCACGGTGAAAACTTCCTTCTTGACTTCTTGTACTCACTCAATAACTTCTCCTCCTTAAACTTCACCTGGTCCTACTCTCAGACTGACATCACTATTCTGGATGTACACACCTTTGTACAGAATGGTCACTTTTTACGCACCTCTGTCCACATAAAACCCACTAACCTACAACAATATCTCCATTTTGATAGATGCCATCCATATCATACAAAACATTCCATTCCATATAGCCTAGCCATTCGAGGCAAACACATCTGCTCTGATCATGAGTCCTTTTTCTCTCTACACCAACAACCTCACCCAGGCACTCATAAACTGCAATTATCCTCCAGAACTAGTTCAAAAACAGCTATCAAGAGTCAGGGACAGTCCCCCACACCGATACAAACAACCTAAAGTCAACCAGAACCCTGTTTTTCTCACCCAGTTTTTCCCTGGCCTGCAATCGCTAAACCAAAATTATTCATTTGGGCTATGACTTTCTTAGTTCCTTTCCTGAAATGTGCCGCATTCTTCCCACTATCCTTCCCGCTACACCCTAAGTCACCTTTAGCAGACTGCCTAATCTAAAAAACATTCTTGTACATAAATATCAAACCTCTGATGCTCCTAAACCACCGTTTGGATCCTTCCTTTGTAAGAGACCCCTTTACAAAACTTGCGGTATGCATCCACCTACCAGTACCTATAGCAACCCTACTACTGGTGAAACCTACCCCATAATAGGTCATGCCACTTGTACAACCACCCATTTACGAGCTCACCTGTCTCCACTGTCAAAGTTCCTACATTGGCCTGACCTCAAACTCATTATCCATTAGAATGAATGGTCACAGACAAACAGTGTACTCCCAAAACCTGTACCTCCCTGTTGCTCACCATGCCAGTACTCACAACACCCACGACCTTAATAACTGCTTCACAGCCAGAGCCATTAGAGTACAGTAAAGGTCCGGTTATCCGAGTTCCGACTATCCGCGCCACCGGGTTAACCGATGAAAATTTTTGTAGAAAATAAAAATGAAACTATTCCAATAATTTCTCATGCTGAAGGTTTAAAAAGAATGAAGCAGCACTTGAGTATATTGAGCAATAGGAAGAAAGCAAAGCAGCCAACATGATGATGCTACAGCATTGGTGCTATACTTCGGCTAAGAAAAGAAACAAAATTATGACACAGAAGACAATTAAAGACTTTTTTGGCAAGTAATCATAATTAATGTACAAAAAGTATTGCGCAAGCCCAGCCACCTTCCTCTGTTAACTTGAAAAAGGGATTTTCACCCAAAATATTTTTTTTCTTTGTTTGCGTGTTGTTTTGTGTTGCTGCTGCCCTCCTCCCTTAAACTTTGTTGAGTGTTGGGTGTATTTTCCTTCTTTTACATGTAAATATGTACGAGAGTGAGTCAAATGAAAACCTTAAATATTTTTTTAAATATTGTTTATTGTGCAGAAGTGGTACAAAGCTGTATGACTTTTCAACATAATCTCCCCCATGCCCAATGCAAGTCCTCCAGCGCTTACAAAGTGCATAAATTCCTTTAGAAAAAAATTCTTTTGGTATTCCGTGCAACCACTCATGCAGTGTGTGGCATACCTCTTAATCAGAACGGAACTTCTTTGCTCCCATTGCTTCTTTGAGTGGTACAAACATGTGGAAATCACTTGGGGCAAGGTCTGGTGAGTATGGTGGATGAGGAAGATACTCAAAATGCAGGTCTGTGATTGTTGCAACTGTTGTACGGGCATTGTGGGGCCTTGCATTGTCATGTTGCAAAAGGACACCTGAAGACAGCAATCCACGTCGCTTTGATTTGATTGCAGGCCGAAGATGATTTTTTAGGAGATCTGTGTATGATGCACTGGTCCCTCTAGGCATGTAATGCTCCAAAATTATGCCTTTTTTGTCCCATAAGAGAGTCAGAATAACCTTCCCTGCTGATGGTTCTGTTCGAAACTTCTTTGGTTTTAATGATGAGGAATGGCGCCATTCCTTGCTCGCTCTCTTCGTTTCCGGTTGGTGGAAGTGAACCCAGCTTTCGTCCCCAGTAATGATTCTTGCAAGGAAGCCATCCCCTTCTCGTTCAAAGTGCTGAAGTTCTTCACAAGCATCAACACGACGTTCTCTCATTTCAGGAGTCAGCTGCCGTGGCACCCATCTTGCAGACACTTTGTGAAACTGGAGCACATCAAGCACAATGTGGTGTGCTGAACCATGACTAGTCTTTAAACATGCTGCAATGTCATTCAGTGTCACTCGGTGGTTTTCAATCACTATGGCTTCAACTGCTGCAATGTTCTGTGGAGTCACAACTCGTTCTGCCTGACCTGGACGAGGAGCACCTTCCACTTAAGTCACACCATTTGCGAACTTCCTACTCCATTTGTAGACTTGCTGCTGTGACAAACATGCATCACCGTACTGAACCTTCATTCTTCGATGAATTTCAATAGGTTTCTCACCTTCACTACTCAAAAACCGAATAACAGAATGCTGTTCTTCCCTGGTGCAAGTCTCAAGTGGGGCAGCCATCTTTATAATGATACTGCGATGGTGTTTGTGTATCTGCACTATGCTGCCACGTACAGGCCATTCTGCACGCTGCTTGTAGCACGCTTACTAACTTACAGGATAACGGCTCGAAATTTCAATTTTTTATTACAAATTTAAGGTTTTCATTTGACTCACCCTCGTATATAAATAAATATATATTTGCATAGCATACAAAAGTCTCACATAAATTATATTATTTTTTTTCAGAGACATATACAAGCAGAAGTGGTCAGCAAAGTGATTTTATTAGATCTCAGTCAGTACGCTTAGTATTAAGACTGTTTTTCAGCATGTGTATTTATTTATCTTTTAAAACAACTTTATGGTGTGGGGGACCTTTTCTATGAATGCATGATGTTATTTTGCCTGATATCTTTTAAAATGTAATTGTGTTAATGAAGCTGCCATTAATGAATCAAAATAATACAGTATAGGAAAAAATAATCTGTCACTTATCACAGATGAAGGCAAGAGGGCCAGATGAACACGAGAAAACACATACTACACAATGTTTCGGTTTACAACCTTCATCACGTTGGTGGTGAGACATATGGCAGGGGAGAAAATGTGTACACATCGGGACCTACCATATGAATGTGGTATTAAGCATGCGAACAGAAATATTGTGTAGTTCCCCCCCCCCTTTTTTTGTGTTTGTCTGGCTCTCCTGCCTTCATCTGTGGTAAGTGAAGTTTTATTTTCCCCTATCCTATCTTATTTTTAAAATGTAATTGTTGCAGTTTAGTGTGAACATGATATTAATATTGTGGACAATGTTTCTGTTTTGGCAAATCTTTTATTATTCAAAGTGTTATTCCAAATTATTATAATACAAGCTTCATTTGTATGTAATGATAGTTCAATACCACTTTGTTGTTCAGTTGTGGTTTTTACATTTCTGTTATAAGATAACTGATTTTATAAGCTTTTTACTTTTAAAATAAATTATTTAATACCTACCTGTTATATAAAAAAAGAGTGATATGTAATTTGATTAGGTCAGCCTTGTCTTACTGAAAACAGCAATTTTTATTTGACTTTTGTTACAATAGTTATGAAGCTCATAAAAAAGTGACAAAATTTATTTTCCTTCAGTTATTTTGCATTTCTGATAGGACTGTAAATTTAACACATCTAAATCAAACTAAAGTGTAATAATAAAAATTGATTTAAAAAGAAATTCTGTTTTAATTTACACATTCCTGCTGTAAAGATTAAAAATTCATATTATTAAACAAACAATATGTTGATCTCATCTGTGAATTAAGTGTTTTTTTAAATCTCATTACTCTATCTTTTGCTTGAAGGGTTAGTGACAAGTTATAAGACTGGTACCAGTAAACTGTAATGAATAAAGTAATAGATCTTAATAAGTTTAAAGAATTTTAAAAAAACACGCACACAAATACACAAATAGTTAGAGGGGTAGAGTCTTGGATAAAGGGAGAAGTGCTAGACAGTAAGATTTCCCCTAGCAATTATATAAAATACTGCAAAGTTAGGGAGGGAATTGATGAAGGGGTATTCATATTAATAGAAGGCTATTACTGTTCAATAGTGTTAATATGTTTTATATAGGGTAGAATTCTGAGGTTATCAAAAAAGAAAAAATATAGTCTTGGGTTCTTACTGCAAAGACTCAATGATTAAGATGAGGCTCTTGGAGGAACTAAATCCATATACAGAAATTAGATATGAGTGTATAATAGTTGTAATTGGCAGCAATTTAAATTTACCAGGTGTCAACTGTGTAGTAGTAAATAAGATTAATAGCACAAGGGAATGGAGATTTTAAAATACCTTTGTCAGTGAAGGGGGCTACACACGGGTGGTAGAGCAGAGCACAAGAATGGAAAACATATTATTTGATATTTTTCTAATAAAGTTTGATATAACCTAGTGGGTTCTCAAGTAATTGAAGGAGTAAATTATCATGAAGTAGTTCTGGTAGATCTTAGAGGGTTGAGTAATCCAATGGACAAAATTGAAGGTGGTAATAGATACAATCATAAAAAAGACACATATTTCAGAACTGAAGAGATATTTCAGGAAGAGGTGCAGTACACACTAGGAAAGCACAAGCACAGTGGGAACAGTTTGAGGAGATAATAAGAACAGGGAAGAAATGTTTATTTCAAAACACAAAGTAATGAAAAATACAGCATGAATTATCTAGAAGTAAGGAGAATAAATGGGTTGGTATGAAAGAAATGAGTTCCTTGGAACATACGTTGATAATTTTCTAAATTGGAAACTACATGTTGATTTTGTCTGTAAAAAAGTAAGTAAGGGAATCTTTTTAATCAATCAGTTGTCTAAGGTTGTGGATAGCAGTGTTTTGAAAATTGCATACTATGGAATAATCTTCCCACATATCCTGTTTGGGATCCAGTTGTCATTTCTACATGAATACATTAGTAGTGCTCCAGAAAAGGTGTTTCAGTATAATATACAAGCTGGATAGGAATTCACGATGTAAAGAAATATTTAGACACGAAATTATTCTTACTATATTTTCACTATATATTACTGACTAGAGGCAATCCAAAATTTAATAACACTAATAGTGAAATTCATAAATACTAGTGTTCGTCCAGGGGTTGAAATTCGACTGTAATTCATTAAGTTATATAGTTTTGTAAAAGAGTAATAATCATTGCATATAGCTTTTTATTTTGTTTTATAGTGTTTGCTGCGCGCATAGATATATTATATAGTAGCATTTACCTGCTGCTATGCACGCACAGGTCTTGGCGTGTATAGAAATACTCTGAATTTTTTTTAGTTCAGTACCAAATATTAACTTGGGAAACAAAAAATATAGATTTCATTAAAAGATTTTCCTTTCTTTTAGTTACTACCTTAGATTCGGTTTTCATACTATGGTTTGAAAGTTATTTTGTTATTCTTATATTTTAATACAATATAATATATGAAAAAATCAGAAATTAAAGCTATGTGAAACATTTTCGCTAACGGTCCAATAAGGATGTACAGAGAATCAGTTGTCCTCTAGGTGAGAAATTTGAGACACATTTTCCAGAGGATAGAAAGTGCCTATTAATGCAAAAACAAATGTACCTTAACCATAAGGCAACACAAAAGTTACCATCTGCAATAGTTTTTGTAGTATATTCAATGGCCATTGATAAAAATATCTTTGCCGCCAACGATAGCATTTACAACAACGAATCTAAAATTGCTGGCAAGTTTTCAAATACCATGTGTGTACATTCTCATGCCATGGGTAATAACATGTATTTCTTGCTTACAACTTCTATGCATCCACCTGAATTTCGATCCATCTTTCTTCATCATATCTCAAAATTGAAGTGGTTATATTGAAATATGGCCTGGACCAGAAAAAAATAGGTTGCCATTGCCACATGGAGATATAGGTTTGACATTGGGGATTACATGTCATCACTAACATGGCACTCATTTAAGCAGCTTGTTAACTACTAACAATAATTAAATGCCTTTTGTTGTTCCAAGAACATTATGGCTCAGGCTGCATTTGACCTAACCACAATGTCTACTGATATTACCGCTTCAAAATCAAACAATGCGGATACACCTAAACGCATGAAATTCACGGCTAAGTACATTGTTGGTAATGACAACATTGCCCATTTCAGAATTCAAAGTACGCATAACTTAAATTATAACAATTCATTTCCTAATACTACTTCAGTTTGAACTGCAATAGTACTAAAACACACGCAGTAATACATTGCTGTATCACGATGTTAAGTTTATTCTTGTGGATAGGTTGACATGTGGCCTGGAGCAGATTAAAAACGTTGCCAAAAACACAAGGAACTGTACGTATAACTGATTTTGACTTGCGATATCTCGAAAACTACCAGTAAGTGATGTAATTATTTATCAATATTCACTGTCAACAGTATAATGAAAACTTTGTACTTTAGATACTAAGCACAAAAATTACTTACCATTAATATTACAATTCTGTTACTCTTATTGAAGAGTTATATATTCAAAGTCAAAATATTAATCAGAATTCTAAGTTAAGTAGTGTGATATATATATATAGTACCTGGGTGACCTATCTTCGCTCGGCAACTTTCGATTTCTATTTAATATCCAAGATTTCGAGTAAAGTTTGATTAAAGTAAAAGGCTTGAAGACTTCCTAGGCGTTTTGAGGTGCACAGTTAACCAAAGAGAAACTTCGCTAACACATTAGGCTTACTGGTACCTGAACCTTCTACGTAATGAGGTTAGAGCCGTTTTCGAGAAACCAAATACAAAAATTGCAACTTTTTTTTTTTTAATCGTGTTAAAAACTGGAATAGCAAAACGTTATCTACATATGAAATTTCATCCAAATCGTTAGATCCATTTGCGAGACCACCTCATAAATTGCTTTCAAAGAAAATGCTATTATTATATTAAACAGAAATCTTAATGCCAGTCAGGAATTGATTAACGCTGCGAGATTTGTGTTAATTCAGGGCATTCTAACGAAAACCCTTGATGATGGATTCTTATGTACCTCGACGAGAAAAATTTAAAGTACAAAATATTTTTTAAATTTATATATCTCGCTTAGTTCTCGAGATATTATATCGCAAAATTGACGTGGTTGGTTGAAATGCGACCTGGACCAGAAGATAAATTTCGTCACAGCCAAGTTTGATGATGAATTCGTATGAAACTCGTCGAGAAAAATCGAAAATAAAGAATTTATTTTTCTGATACCTCACGTGAAGAGGTTAGGATTAGATCTGACCTGGACCAGAAAAAGAATCCACCAAAAGCACTATGTCGATACGGTGGAAATGTACTTTTAATGTTTTATTTTGTTCCAAATGGTTGTTGTTAGGTTGAAATACAGCATGGACGAGAAGAAACGTCGCCAAAAGCACAAGGAACTATACCTATAACTGATTTTTGACATGCTATATCTCGTAAACCAAGCGAGATATCAAGAACATTTATTCTTTATTTTCGATATGTTTCGTCGCGTTCTATAAGAATTCATCATCAGATTGTGACGTCACGGTAATGATAGAACATAATGAGTGCTAAATCAATTCATTCCGCTAAAACTATGCTCATACCTCGCGTGGTAGTATTTAATGACAAACTAACAACCACTTTTTACAGTCAAAAAGTAAACGGTGATTACTTTATAACTGGTACCGGTAATATTATTTTCAAAGAAGTTTATCACCTCTGACAAAACCAATCATAAATTTTTAATTATCTTCCTTTTTAAATGTTTTACAATTAAACTCCAAATGGTTGTTGTTAGGTTGAAATAAGTCATGGACCAGAAGAAACGTCGCCAAAAGCACAAGGAACTATACCTATAACTGATTTTTGACATGCTATATCTCGTAAACCAAGCGAGATATCAAGAACATTTATTCTTTATTTTCGATATGTTTCGTCGCGTTCTATAAGAATTCATCATCAGATTGTGACGTCACGGTAATGATAGAACATCATCAGTGCTAAATCAATTCACTCCGCTAAAACTATGCTCATACCTCACGTGGTAGTATTTAATGACAAACTAACAACCACTTTCTACAGTCAAAAAGTAAACGGTGATTACTTTATAACTGGTACCGGTAATATTATTTTCAAAGAAGTTTATCACCTCTGACAAAACCAATCATAAATTTTTAATTATCTTCCTTTTTAAATGTTTTACAATTAAACTTGCAATGTTACTATTTGCACGCCTCAGCCAGTATACAAGAACTGTTCGTTTAAATATTCTTTGAAATCAGAGAGAATCTATTTGTAGGCTTTCTGGTACCTGAATTGTCTACGAGATGGCGCTAGTGCCGTTTTCGAGATATCAAGTGAAAAAATTGTTTGTATTTTGCAAACTCGCTTTTTTGTACGGAAGACAACTATTTAGGTAATCTTAAAAGTCAAAACATTATCTAAATATCAAATTTCATCCAAATCGTCATAGCCGTTTCCGAGATCCGAAATATATATATATATACAAGAATTGCTCGTTTAAAGATATAAGATATATATATATTATATATATATTTTAGTTTTTTTGCAAGGAGTGAACGTCTCAATTACAGTGTGATCTGTATCTCTCAATTTTATGTCTAGAAATGTATTTAATTATTTCCTTCATACCTTGGTATATATAAGTCATTAGCTATTTCCGCAGATTTTAACTGCGACAGTTAGCTCTAAAAATTTGAAAACCCCATCCAAATTGCTGCAGTACTTTTTGTCCAGTACCCGTTCAAATAAAGAGACAAATGCCGCTTACTTACAGATTTATAATAGTATATAGACTACATACACTGACGTCGTAGGCTGTGAGCATGTACCAATACGTCATTAGCTTGTGTTGTTTGCCTTAATTCCCTGCTATACCTATAAAGTTATAATGATACACTCCACACATGATTGCATCTAAAATTGTAGCTTATGAACTAACCATAGCAAATGATGAATTGTATATACGAATGTTTTCAAAATAATTTTTTCACTTTTTATCAATAGTAATTTGAATTTAGTCCATCATACAATGATTTAAAATATTCATTTTAACATATGACTGATAATATTGCTTTATCCTTATAACAACATGAAGTGAATGCAGTCCTTTCACTTGAATTGATTTCTGATTCGAAATGTTTTGCATTGCAAAACCTGCATTATAAATGCATTAATCCACAATGAAAACTATTAAAATTTCTTGGAATGACATTTACTGCACATTTAAATGTATCCATCAAAATAATTTCATCATTTTGTGTACTATATTCACTATTTAAATTTGGTCTATTATCATTTTGCATTTCACACAAATAGGTATTCCCTCTTCTTTGTCTCGCATTACAACCTCTCAATGTTCTATGCCGATGCATAAGGGTAGGTGCAAATATCTGAATGTAAAATAAAAGTAATGAAAATACTGAAATTCAAAAACCAAAGTTTAACCAGCTATGTGTCTGGTATTCACTTTTTTTAACTACCAATATAATTTACTTTTTCTTTTTGGCAGAAACCTTAGGCGAAACTAAAGTCAATTTAAATTGTCCATTAGGATGCCAAATTCTCTGTAATATAGAAAATATTAATTTTTGATTTTTTTTCATAAGTTCAAAGAATAATCTCTACTTGATGCAATTGTTTTCTTTGACCAAAACAAAAGATTCTTTAATGCTAGGAATACCCCTCAGATAGTTCGCTCCGATCCAATTTCACGCGTGCACACACATGCGTGCAAATTTATTTTTTATTTATTAATGTATTTGTAACACATCTATTAACTATGCTTATTATATTTTTTCTTACAGAAATTGGTAGAATCGCTAAGTGTCGTTGCCGTTGAAAAAAAAAAAACAAAAGTTACATTTAATTTAATGTATTTATAATGCATATTATACATAAATTTTAGCTTTTTGCACTTCTTCTCCATATAAACCATAACTAGACCAAATCTCAAGTTGCTCCCATTTATATCCTTCTCAAGTATGGATAGAAAATGTGCCTATCTCTCTACTGCATACGATAAATAGCATTACTGTTACTTCCCGATTCGCTACAAAGTGGGCGGCAGAGGATGTTGTGCAGCTGTCCAAATGAAATAACAGTTTGTGCATGAGAAGAGAGACATAAGATGTGGCAGGAGGTGCCCATGGATTATCTTAAGGAACCATCCTGGCATTCACCTGGAGCAATCAAGGAAAGCCATGGAAAATCCACACCAGAATGGCTGTAGTCGTTTCTCAACACACACTCCTGTCAGATTCTAAGTTTTCTTGCTCAATAAATCCTTCCTATTCCATTCCATAATTGCTCATGGGAAAAAAGGAATATTGAAAAGTATCAGTTCTAGCCCAGATTTCTCTTATTTTCTTGGTCATTCCTGGATTTTCATGTTGCTAGCAGTAAAATAAGTTTGCTGTCTTTTTTAAATTTGGGTGCACGGCAGTGCACCCGCCAAGTCGAGTCAACGGCAGCACTGCCTACCCTTTTCTCGAAGCAATTCGGGCCATTTTTGAACCTCAATTTCTTCGGTCGTATTTATGCTACATGTCTCAAATTTCTGTTATGCATAGATATCAGCAATCTTAGCAAACGTACTTAATTTTATGATGTTACTGTTCTTAGTTCGTATGTTATTCTGATGCAAACTTCAGAGATTTTGTCACTCACTCACTCACTGACTGACTGATGATCATCAAAATTCTAAGGCACTTCTCGTAGCTGTAGAAAGCTGAAATTTGGTACACAGATAAAATTTTACCCACATATTATAAGAAAAGTCTGAAACTCGTAAATTTTCATATACCTACCCCCTTATCTACCCCTAACGTGAAATCGTTTTCTACCCTAATTACTTTATAAAGCTCAGATGTTAACTGTAAAGTGAGCTTAATATGCTTAACGAAAGTGTTTAATTACACTTCTTTCCTTTTCTTACTTTTGAAGTTATTTAAATTCAAAATTTTATTTCGGCACAACACCCCGACATCAATTTGGTACATATATATGGTTTCATCCCCAAATCATAAGAAAAATCTGATATTGGAGTTTTCCCCCGTATTTATCTATATATAAAAAGATGAATATTTGTTTTTTTTTTTTTTTAACTGCTTTATGTCTCTTTTTAACATCGAGGTCTTTAGAGACGGGAAAGGATGGGGGGCAAGGATGGGGGCAAGGAATGGGAAGGAATTCGGCCATGGTCTTTTCAAGGAAGCATCCCGGCATTTGCCTGGAGTGATTTGGGGAAACCATGGAAAACCCAAATCTGGATGCCCGGACGGGGATTCGAACCGCCGTCCTCCCGAATGCGAGGCGAGGTTTGTTTATTCTTCATACAAATCCATAGTTTTCATCCGATCTCTATGAAACTTTGCACACTTATCCTTTGAAACTTGGAGAAAAATACTGTCTATATTTGGTTGAACAATTTCTCGTCATATTGTCACGCAAATTTGAAAAATTACCGAAACGAACATAGACCGACGTTTAGGATGTAGAAGACTGTAGTTTCATATTCTATTGTGGGCTGGTGCCCCGTTGGTTAACGCGCTTGCTTACTAATGTTTGTACCGCCGGGTCATATCCCAATGGAGGCAAAGATTTTTAAAAATTGTTTTTGATCGTAAGAGTCACGCCTGGACCGTCGGTTATTCGGATTGAATGTTAAACTGTAGATATCACAAATTTAGGGGTGCAATGCGAGGAAAATGGTAAGTAGTCTTGCAATGCTGTAGGTGTACACTTTTTTACGTTATATTGACCGCTCAGGGGTGATTCGCAGTCAGTGTGTGTGTGATCTGCAGTAATAATACTATAAATGCGGAAGTAAGTCTCTATCTTTTTGTTACGTTATGACGATTAAATGCCTATACCGGTATTGACGGAATTTGACAAGAAAATCTGTATGAAGGGTACAGAACATTTTTTTTTCGGTATGATTAACAGTTGTAGTCACGAAATTTTGAGAACTTATGGAATGGTGACGGAGAGACGGATGTGTGTGTAAGTCTGTAATGTTAGGTTGGTTGCTCAAGGTGTGCTTCTCGCGCATTATCTTAGTGAATAATTTGTTAATAAATTTCGTTTAGAGAAAAAAACGTATTATTTAGTATAGATGTAGATTTTCTCTGTCCTATTACTTTGCGTCTGCTTGAATGTTTCTGACACCAGTTTATTTTGTCTTCTTTTTTGACATGCCTTGCGGGTGTAAACTGGCCTAAGTTGTAGCTCTAGCAGAGCACGAGCAGCTAAAGTTATTAGAATCGGATGCTCATGCAGAAGAAGGAAGAAAAGACCAATCTGAAATAAAGCTGCCCTTACTTAAAACCCCCCCCCCTCATCCCAACACCTTCGTTTGTTTGTGGTTTTTTTTTTTTTTTTTTTTTTTTTTTTTTTTTTTTTTTTTTTTTTTAAATATGTTGGGAATTGATTCTCTTCATGAGATAGGTTCGACGGTAGAATGATATAGTCATATTATGCCGACTCGGTGTTGTTTGAGACCAATCCTTCGTTACCAAAAACTTTCTATATTCAATTCTGGAAAAGAAATTCTTAATCCACGTGTACGAAGTCGCGGTTATCAGCTAGTTTAATTATAATCCTAAACATGAAAAATTCTGGCACATATTTGCGGCTTAATTACTTTGCTCCAGATAAAGCTATAAATCTGACATTTCTATACTATATAGAGGCAAACAAGTTTAACAAAAGCTTTAAATTTTACTTTGTTCCTATGGTTAGTTTGGAAGTTACTTGTTATTTATTTGAGGTGGTAGTTAAACCAGCGACAATGCTCATTGCTAGGCTATGACGCACATTAATTGTTTGCAGAGATTGTGGCATTGTTGGTAATGATATTGCTGATTTTCCTTATATTTATTCAATGGAAACCCAAACGTGAAACATTCCGGTACATATTTGCAGGTTAATTACTTTGTTCTGGATGAATCAGTATGCTCAAACCGTCGAACCTGTCTCATGAAGAGAATTAATTTCCAACAAAAGAAGGTGCGGGGGTTCGGGGATGTGTGTGTGTGTGGGGGGGGGGGGGGTTGTTTAACTAATGGCAACTTTAATTCAGCTTGGTCTTTTCTTCTTTCTTTAGCATGAGCATCCAATTCTTGGGTTCTAATAACTTTAGCTGCTCGTGCTATGCTGGAGCTACACTTTAGGCTAGGTTTACACCGCAAGGCATGTCAAAAAAGAAGACAAAATAAACTGGTGCCAGAAACTTCCAAGCAGACACAAAATAATAGTACAGTGCTGATCAAATCGAACTCTATATTAAATAATACGATTTGTCTCTAAACGAAATTTAATAACAAATCATACACTAACAAATCGTGCGAGAAGCACAGCTTGAGCAAACCGATGTATCATTACAAACTAACACACGTCACCATTCGATAAGTTCTAAAAATTTCGTGGATACAACTGTTATTCATAAAGAAAAAAATATTTCCGGTGTCCTTCCTACAGATACACAGTATTTCCTTGTCAAATTCCATCATTATTGGTATAGCCACTAAGTCGTCAAAACGTAACAAAAAGACAGAGACCTACTTCCGCATTGACAAGTCGAGTCAACGGCGACAGTGCCTACCCTTTTCTCGAAGCGATTCGGGCCATTTTTGAACCCCAATTTCTTCGGTCATATTTATGCTACATGTCTCAAATTTCTGTTATGCATAGATATCAGCAATCTTAGCAAATGTACTAAATTTTATTTCGATACTCGTCTTAGTTCGGTTGTTGTTAGGATGCAAACTACAGCGATTTTGTCACTCACTTACTCACTAACTGATGATCAAAACTCTAAGGCACTTCCCATAGCCGTGGAAAGCTGAAATTTGCTACACAGATAAAATTTTGCTCACATACCCACGTACTCACATACCAACAAACTCGTAAATCCATATATCTACCCCTTACCTACCCCTAACGTGAAATCGCTTCCTACTCTAATAACTTTATACACTTCAGATTTCAATTGTAGAGTGATCTTACTAAGTTCAACTAATGTGTTAAACGTTACTTATTTGCCTTTCTTATTCTGGAAGTTATTGAAATTCAAAATTTTATTTTGACCATGACACCCCGATATCAAAATCCCACTGTACCTCCAGCCATCACAGAAACAAGTAATTTGGTACACATATATGATTTCACCCCAATATCATGAGAAATGTCTAATATTGGAGTTTTCTCCCGTATTTATTTAATTAAAATCCCAAATAAGAAATATTCTGGCACATATTTGCGGCTTGATTGCTTTTCTCCCGATGAAGCTACATGGCTGAGAATTTTTTAATGCAAAGAGATAAGCAATTTTAAGTGACATCTTAAATTCTACTTTGGTCTTATGCTTTGTTTGGAAGTTACTAGTAATTTATTTATGGTGGTACTTAATCCAGCGGCAATCTGCATTGCTGGGCTACTGGTCACATCAATTGTTTTCAGAGATTGGGGCATTGTTGGTAAACGTATATTTATGTCTTAAAATCTGAAATGTTCCTACTAACCGATTTTCAAGTGGAATCATTACATTTGAGCGGTGATTCAGGATAAGCGATAAACTTACAAAAAGAAATGAGATCCCACAAAAACAATTCTTGTAAAAATAGGCCAAGTCTCGTGTTCGTGCAGTGACAAAAAGTTATGAGATCTTCCTCTGAGCCAAGTCTGCACTTTTCAGTGTATATTCACTTCACTTTATGAAACAGAATGGTTTCTCTTGGTATCATAGATCGTTTATTTAGGATAAAAAATCTGATGACTTGGCCATTATGCATGCCATGTTTTAGTTAACGTACACAAACTTATAAATACGTAAAGGCCAAGATTTCCATCGTTCTTTTTTGAATTTGACAAGTATATATATTATGCCCTTAATATAAGTTCAAATTATGACATGCATAATGGCCAAGTCATCAGATTTTTTATCCTAAATAAACGATCTATGATACTGTTTCATAAAGTGAAGTGAATATACACTGAAAAGTGTAGACTTGGCTCAGAGGAAGATCTCATAACTTTTTGTCACTGCACGAACATGATACTTGGCCTATTTTTACAAGAATTGTTTTTGGGGGATAGAACTGTCATGAATTTTCATCTGACAAGAACAATGTCTATGGTAGTCCAGATCTTCCCAAACCAGCCACTTCAACATTACAGGCTTTCACTCCAGCTATATGTACCTGTCATGAATTGGATAGCTCTTCTTTGGACCTTCTACAATGCATTTATTTGAGGGGGGGGGGGGGACATATAGAACATTATTCTAAGTGAGATCACTTAAGTGCTTTGTATGCAATCATGTCAACTTCCATTATACACGGTTTTGAATAAATACTATGAAACAAAGCTCTAGGGTGCCTTTCCACTTTAAATATGGGCAAGAAGCTCTCATTAGCAGTAACTCGCCAATGGACAGGCCTCTTAGAGTATCTTGCGGTGAGTGGTGAGCTACTGTCCAAGAGCCTACAGTAATCAACTTGCTCGCAAGTTGACCCATCACTGTTGCGCTGTCTCAGAACACGAACATCATTTGAAAGTCCGAGAGCTCAGTAAGAGTTATTAATAGGATGAGTAAAAGTTGATCATCAGAAGAAATAAATGAATTAATTAAAATGTATGAAGGTAGAGAATTACTGCAAAATGTGTTGATTAAAAAATGTACTGAAGGAAATTAAGACAAATTTTCTTACACGAAATTTTAGAGAAAGCTACAAAAGTTAAGAAATGTGAATATATACTATTTCATAACATTTCTTTTCATTAACATCATTATCTTTTAATATTATTGCAGACTCATTATAATTATAGTAGGACGTTCAAAAATTATTATTTTGCGTATGATGCTGTTAGACATTTACAACATTAAAAAACATTAAACAACATTCAAAAATGAAGTAAGATTTCATTATTTTTTCAAGGTATCTCAAGAACTGTAAAAAAATTAAAAACTGAAAAGTGCAAGTGGGCAGATGAAAATTATTAATGTAAGTGGCCTTCCTTCAGTGCACTGAAGTTTGTAATTTCAGAATTGAAGTTTAGTATACTGAAGAATCACGTAAAAATTATGTCAAGATAATGAAATAAATAATTATTTGCAAAAGTAAAACATATTTTGCAACAAGTAGATTTACCTAATGCAAAATACTGAATATTAGCCATGACTTGTTCATGTAATGATATAGATTTTATCATTTTAATGTCCTATTCGAAAATTGTGGGTATCACGAATGATAAACTCCACAGCGCGTTAACCTACAAAACTTTCTAAACTGTTGCACATCTTCGATATGTAATTCTGGTGTTACTGTACATCTGGCTCCAAAACCACTTCTATTATTAGTCATATGCTTAATCCAGTAGCTTTTCCTATACAGTTCTTTCCTCTTTTTTTTTTTTTTAGTAATCGCTAGCATGCTGTTGTGACCTTCCTATTGTGTGCCACCATCTTGACTACTTTCTGGTGGACAGGATTGCAGAGTTGTAGCGAGAACTGTCCCAGCGAGCAGCTCACCAAGAGCTCTTGAGAGTTTCTCACTTGACTACTCTCAAGTAGAAATGCGCAATTACGTTCTCAATGTGTTCATTCCACAGCAAATTATAAATTGTTACCCCTGGTATCTAGTAGAATCTGTTGTTGAAAGGATAGTGTCAATAATATCTCATTCAGATCTAAATGGTGTCATTTTTAGTTATATGTAAGACTTGGCACTTTTTAGTGTTTAGTTTTAACTGTCAGTCTTCACACAAATTTATTAGTTTCACAACATCAGTTTATGATGAACTGTAGTCTTCACAAATTTTTATTTCATGATAAATAATAGCATCATTGGCAAGTAGTCAATATTTTCCCCTCAATTATATCACACAAATCATTGATGTATATTGTGCATGAGAAACAACAAAGACCTCACTCAGATCGGTAATAAACACTAACCATAGAGAACTGCACACTATGTTCTACCCTTCAGGAAGTGAGCAACCCAGTTTCATATTTTCCTTGATAGGCAACAGCTATGTAACCTTATATGAAGGCACAGTGCAAAAGCTTAATTAAAATCTAATAAGACTAAGTCAATCTGAGATTGCTCATCTATAATACAGCCCATCATAACTCAAGGGTTATTTCACCAGTAAATATTTAACTGCAAGGTACTGGATGAGGACAGCATGCTTTCATTATTATGAAACACTTGGGGGACTATGGCCTGGGAAGTTGAATGCTGAAAGGCAGTTGAAATTCTGCCTTGACTGATCCACAGTGGATCAGATGACTGATTAGCAAAGCCCAGGACAGGCCAAACCTCCCCCACTGTGACTAAAGCTGCGTTCCCACAATCTCTTGTAACGGAGGTGAGACAGGACGGGACGAATACTCAACAACACACCATGGGAACAGGGCCGCCTGTGCTAGTGGAGATGAGACGTAGCTACCCACTCTATGTCGGTAAACATCACAGGCGTGTGTATCGGTGTGCTGCTGCCATCGGTTTGCAGCAGCAGTGTGCACCCCTTCTGTTGCTGTAATGTGCTCTGTGCCAAATGACACTAGGCAACGTGGTGGGGAAGTGGCGGTGAGGTAAGCTAGGGCTAACCTGCAGCACGCGGTCGTCCCTACACTTTGGCTAATGAGGTCCCGTCCCGCCTCCATTGCAAGAGATCGTGCGAACGCGGCTTAATAATGGTAAGATATTGAGGTTTTTAATTCCAGTTAAGATTCAGCAATTTTGCAGTACTTGCAGTAGCACCCAGTGACTAGGTGGGCTCTACTGTGCGACTATAGGGGAAAGCTATGCTGCTCACCATCAATCCATAAGCTTGATTGTTACTCCTTTATACGGCTATAATCAGTCAGTAAATTTCTGAGTGACAAAGCACCCATCCAGTTATCCTTTCATTCCAAATTGTTCCATTTCACATCTCATGCAGTCATCTAGATAATTTGTATATCACTGTGTAAATACTGTAAATGATCCTACAATGAAATCAGCATCCTGAATCCAAGTCGGCTTTTACATCTGATCCTTACTCATGACTCCTCTTGGTCGCATCAGCCCGATCTGTCTGCTCGATGCTGACTGATCCAGGTTTGGGTCACTACAAGCCTAAGTCGTGAATTGAAAGTGCAAGTTGTCTTGCAGTATCAGCATTTTCTTGATACATGCTGATTTGAGTTTAATATCTCCTGTTCATCTAAAAATGCATGAAATTTGAATGGATGATATGCTCTAAAATTTTACAAAAAAAGTTAAGATTGGCCTATATTTTTGAGGATCACGAACTTTCCCATTCATAAACACTTGGCTTGCATACCTTATTTAATTCCTACTAATATTAAACCTTATAGTTCATAATTACTTGAGTTTTAATAACATTCGATATTATTACTCATAGATCTGAGATACTTCCATATTATTCTGCAGCATCAAAATATAAAAACTATTGTGAAAATTAGAAACATTTAGTAATTCAGTCATTCATGATAAAATATGCATTCTTAACCAACATTTTGCATGTCTAGTATAAATAAAAAAGTATAGTATAAAGCAAAAAAAAAAAAATTATTAACAATTTAAAAAAAAATTACTTATGTACAAGTCTATTATTTTAGTTATTAAATATAAAAAATTAATTTATTGGTACAAAGTATACGATAATACTGAACAAATATCACAGACAAAATTAGTCGAGTGTAAAAATCCGAGCAGCAATGTCATTAATAAGCCAATCAATTCCTTCCAACAAATTTTGACCAGTAACAGCACTGCACCAAACAATCTGCCAGTGGTGAGTTTTTATCTTATTGAGCTCCAGAACCTAAAACAAACCACATTTATTTCATATTTATGGTTTAATATCAAAAGTGCATGAATAAAGCAACTTAGTTTTTAATTCTAAACAATCACACGATTAACTAGTGATAGTATATGCAGGTGTATACTAACTCAATTTGAAACACTATAATAATGGGTAAATGAAACTGCTTAACCAAATTTTATACCTACCATCCATAGTATGGATTTAACTTATCAAAAGCCACCAACATAAACCAGTGTAGTTATCATCATCATCATCATCATCATCATGGTAATAACTGCTGGTGAGGAGGCAGAAATAGGTGACCAAATGGATACTGAATGCAGATTGGACAAAAAAAAATCATATATGCAAAAAAAAGGAGGGTGTTGTGGCCATTTAAACAATTAGAGATGGGGTCAAAACTGGAAAGGTTTAACACTGAAATATCACAAAGCCAAAATAGATTTTGTTGACTTAACAGAGATGCAAAAACTACAAGTACATAATGTTCAGTTCTGGCTTTGCTATATCGAAAATGTCGCCACTTAGCTTGTTTTACCCCAAACAAGTTCACTAGTCTGTTGTTGGTTAGAATCATTATATTCTTGAAAGATCTTAACTGAACAGGCATCAGATAAATTCACTGAAGATATACTTACAAGTCCAATTAATCGATTTGAGCCAGATCACACCCCATAGTTCAAAGTACAACTAATGATCTTTTATAAGTATGCAAAAGTTCGTCACACACTTCTCCTTTTCAACTTGTTAGTAAACGACCGACACTTAAGTAATCCCGCGGCCCCACATGGCGTAATGCTACTTCACTGCTACATTGTAATAAAACTTAGATACATGAACCTACATTGAGGCAAAATAAAAGCTTGCACAGTAGTGCTTGATAAGAAACTTGTTGGCCTACTGAGCAACATGTCACATTCGCGGTCTCTCCGAAGACTGGGGCCTACATATTGCCGCGCTCACAGTTTCTGGACGACTCGGGGCGAGGGAAAGTTCTAGGTGGCTATCTACGTTCACATGGACCATGGGAAACTCCAAAACTTCTGCATCACATGAGAAACTTCTGGAAAACTGATCAGGTATCAAATCTCAGAAGGTTACATCTAACCTTGAATATTAAAAGTAACAATGAAAGGAAACAAATGCCACGAGGCAATATTTATATGGAAAGGATAGGTAAAATACACCCAACACTCGCCAAAGTTGAAGGAAGGAGAGCAGCACCAACACAAAACAACACACAAACAAAGAAACTAAAATATTTCAGGTGAAACCCCCTTTTTCAAGTTAACAGAGGTAGGTGGCTGAGCTTGCGCAAGACTTGCATTCGACGCAGCCACTCATAGAATATAAATATTAATATTAAAAATGTTCCTGGCACTTTGAAATTTTGGGAGTCTGTAACATATCTTACAATTTCGCATAGCAAAATTAGTTTCGAAGATAGTGTGTTAAATTGAAGTATATGGTACCACCAATTAGAGTCATGTTTAGTTAATTTTGGTAATAATCCCAAGTAATATATCGAACATAAGCAACAGTTCAAGTATAAACAGTGAATTCAAGAGATAAATTCATTTAAACAACTTGTAAAAAAAATTAACCTTAGATTTGGACTTGTAATATTTAAGTTTCATATAACTTCGCAAAATCAGTATATTTCTTTAGTTGAAAAGATGTTTAGGTAAATAAATAGCCAGAAGGTGAGAAAGTTTGTTGTTAGAAAATCTTACTTTGCTTAAAAGTGATTTGCCTGTATAAAATTTTGACATGTAATTCTCCACTCTAAGATCAAAGTATTCAGTCATTAGAAAACAGTTATGAAGAGTAGTGTAATTTTGGTTGAAACAACATATTAAAATTTTGGAAAGTTTCATGCATTTTTGATCGTTTTTTTGAATATAATTTGGTATAGCATGACATGTGCTTCATGGAAAAGTTAAATATTTTTGTCTTATTTGGTAATTCATGAAGAGAAATAGTGTTCAGAGTAAAGTTTAATTAAATACACAGGTTTCTGAATAAGTTTTATTTCAAAATACTAAAGCATTTAATTCTAATAAAGTGAAATAGGTTTTGACACTGGTAACGCTTTGCCAGTATAGCTCGAAATTGAAGTGCATTCAGGAGGAATAATATTCTTAAAATTCGTAGTAAATCAGGGAATGTACTTAAAGAGATTCCAAATTTTTACAGCAGCCATTTTTCAATATGGAAATTTGTTTGAAGCTATTTTCAAGTCGATATTCTGAATAATTTAAGTAGTCAAATTTTGTTTTCGAACTATATGCCACTTTCAAAAATAGGAAACATACTTTATTTGATATCAGATGATAGAATAGCAACAGGAGAATAGAATGAAATTTGTTTCAGCTTGATAGGAATAATATTACGAAAGTTATGGCAATCACATCTAAATGACTCTTTTTCTGGCAAAACGATTAAAGTTACAAAAATTTTATAACATCTTAATTTGATTTTTGTTACAATATCTTGCAACTCCCAAAATTTCAGAGAGATAGGATTATTTTTGTTGTCATGGTCAAAATTGTATGATGAAATCGTATAAGAAACTTATCAGTTATCTGATGCGATCTATGTGAAATGCCAGAAAAGGTTCTTTCCACGCTTGATTCTATAAATACCCCCTCCAGAACCTAGCCTCGCCCAGTCTTTCAGCAGCAGTCTAGTTGTGCGGTAGCAGTTATGTAGAGCGCGGTAGCTAGTTTGGACTTGTGGCGCGGCAGATAACAAACTTGTGAGGGAATGTTTAACTTTTGATATTATGGGTGAAAGGAACTTTAATACCATGTGTAGCTAAATAGCAGAGGGGGTGTGAGGCTGGTCTTGCTCAAATGGTTGGTCGAATCTGCAAGGTTTTCTTCTGTGAACTTGTCTGATTGCCTGTGCAGTTTTTTTACTTTGTATAAATTTTAAGAATATAGTTATTCTAATAACAATGGACTCGTGAACATCATTTTAACTTTCACCTTTCCTTAGCTTTTGGTGGAAAATAAGCTAAGTGTGAGCCTGGTTACTATTATAAAGTCAGAACTGTAATATCCAAGGCTACGCATGGTTAAAGTTGAGACAAGGTGTTTACCTAACCCCCAAGGTAAAGCTTGTTCCTCACAAGTTGCTAGATATTATGAAAAATTTCAAATTCAATCCCAATAAAAAAAATTCCGTAACTATTAGTTTAGCCGTCAATTAATAATTTTCATGTGATTACCAAGACTTGTAAGACTGTTATGAGAAGGGTCAAAACAGTAGAACCGAGCGGGGCGGTGTAACGGTTAGCGTTCTCGCCTCGCATTCGGGAGGACGGCGGTTCGAATCCCCGTCCGGGCATCCAGATTTGGGTTTTCCATGGTTTCCCCAAATCACTCCAGGCAGATGCCGGGATGCTTCCTTCAAAAAGGCCATGGCCGAATTCCTTCCCATTCCTTGCCCCCATCCTTGCCCCCCATCCTTTCCCGTCTCTAAAAGACCTTGATGTTAAAAAGAGACGTAAAGCAGTTAAAAAACAGTAGAAGAATGAACAGCTGCTCTGGACAGGATTGCTGTTAGCTGGGTAGATCAACATGGGATGAAGATAAATGGAAAGATGAGTTAGCTTATTATGCACATGGATAAAAACTAAGGGGTGATTATGATTATAAGGTGGGGAAGGAACTTGGCATAACATTTGATGATAAACTCAACTGGGCAAGACATAATGGAGAGGTAGTAGGAAAAGGTTGGAGAGAGTGATGAGCAGATGTACCAGAGAAATGTGAGAACTGGATTACAAAACTTTCATCAGACTCTTGCTTTAATATGGTGGGGTAATGAGGGAATCAAATAAAGGATTAGAAGAGAGTGCAAAGAAAGGCAGCTTGATTTGTCTCTGGGAATTACCACAGAACACAATCAGTAACTGATATGATAAAGCAGCTGGAATGGAATACATTGAAAGAAAGAAGGCTGGTGAAGCGAGTGTCTAAAGTGTACATTGGTGATGAGTTATGATATGATGATATGATATTGCTGGAAGAATTAAGAGAGGTGCATGGAAGGGAAAAGATGACCATTACCACAAGCTGATACTACCTTTCAGGCATAAGGGTGTGAGAAAATTTTCTTTCATAGACTGCCAGAGACTGAACTAAATTACCAAGGGAATTGATGAATAATTTAACGAAATGCTGAAAGAATTTAAAGTTAACATTCATAGAGGGCAAAAACAGGCAGGTACAAGAAAGTGGGGAAAAATGGGTGATGCAGTCAATCACAATTAAACTTGACATGCATTCAAAAGTCTATTACTGAAAATATGTATTGAAATGTTTTTGTACTCATAAATAATGATAAAGAGAGGAACAATCTCTTACCATCACCTCTGTTAAGTAATGAAACCTCTCTATTTTCTTATTTTATAATGAGATACTTTAGCTTCTAGCCAAACTCACGTTTTCAGTATCTTTTTAATCATTTCATTGACAGTAAAAGTGGAACGGCAAAACATGCCACTGCACCCTCATACTTAATCTATCCACAAGTATTCAGGCTAGCAAATAACACTCTCACATGTTTAATGGGTTACTTAGAATTTTGGGTAATTTCAATCATGTTGTTTTCTATCATTAAGGACCTCGTACAATTGCACGAGTATATTCATCTAAATAATTGTGTACACAAAGCAGATAAGATGAAAGCAGACATATGATTATCAATTGGAAAACAATATGCCAGAAATCAAGGGCAAGAATGTATTGATTGAACCCATCGCCAAGGCTTAACTCACTCAAGATGGTGGTGAGAATCCTGCGACAGCACTGAGCCCTGCAGTAAAATGGTAGTAGGAATGAGATAATTTTGCAAGTTAATTTCAGAAGGAAAAAAAGAGTAAGAATTACAACAGATGACCATTTGGAGAAGATAATTTTGATGACAAGGAATACACACTTGAGGAATTGTGGCAACAATACGGTTTTTACAAGCATTACAAATACATAATATACCTGATTATTTAATAATAAGACAGTAAAGTACACTAACATTACACAGTGTTAGGAGCAGAAAGCAGTCCTGATCTCTATCAACTGAATGCAAGAGCATTTTTCCATGAATGGAATACTCTACCCAAGAAATTAAGAGATATTTAAGAGGTGTATGAGATGAAATTTAACCTTCATGGCTACAAAAATAAGTCGATAGTGCAGGCTACTTTAAATTTTAATGAAAAACTATATTTTTCTGATATTAATACAAATCACAATATTTTCTTTAGAAAAATGGCTATGCAAGCTTCGGATGAACTAAATAGAAACCACAGCACTCAAATAAAAGGCAGAAATTCAGGGCGGGATGAGAACAAAGAGAAAGTAATACACAAAAAAATAAAGAGTGTTTGCAACCACTGGTTGACGACAAATAATACTGTAGATAGAAAGTACTACGTGAGTTTTAGCAGTGGTATCTAATGGGAGATTAATATGGGACATTAGACATACACAAGTGAGATACACTAGGGCAGGTGTAGCATGAAGATCTCTGAAATCAATTAAAATTAATAAGAGATGAAAGGATGCAGATCAGTTTGATTATATTAAAAAAAAAATCAAAGACTGCCTACTGAAGATGACCTGAAGTTTCTGTGACCATTCATTCTGATAGATAACTACTGCATGGTGAGGCCAATTCATAAACTCTGGAAATGGATGCAGGTGAGCTGGAATGAAAGATGGGACTTTTTATTTTTTTAGCACTTTAGGGCTTTTTATGTTTTTATACGTTAGGGTGTTTAGATCTAAGGGACAATTGGCGATAAGCGATTGGAAGAAATTAAACCCTTTTGGTCTAATTATACTGGAAACCACAAGAAGAAGAAGAAAATTTGGACAGGAATTTGAACAAATATCTTCCCAATGCCAGGCTTGAGCATTAAGCACTGTTCTTTCACATAACATAATAAACTGCTGCAGGTCACGTAACTAGGTTGAAAGCTATCTCTTTCATCAACTTTTATTGACAGCTGAGAAAAGAAGGTGTAACAAAAACAGAGTAGGAAGGAGGAGGGGGGGGAAGAGAGATATTCGTTTTTTCAAGAAAGTGCTCTTCTCTACACTATGAGATTTTAAATGATTTTGGAAGGAAGGCATGTTTCTATAGTTTAGTTATTGTGTAACAAAGTTTGTGTAAGGGAAATCTTACTTACATCTCGTATCTCCTCAGCTGAAAGTGCTCCTGGCAAATCTTGCTTGTTAGCAAAAACTAATAGCGTTGCTCCAGCCAATCTCTGAAAACACAATAAGAAGTTAATACTCAATCAAAACAATACCTATCAGACAGTAAATACATCTACTGGAATAAATTTCTTTGATTTTGAAATATTTCACACAGAATTCTCAGAAAAATCTGTGGAAAAAACCATTTCACCTCTTGTTACCTTTTGAAACATTTAAGTATATTTAATAGATTAAATTTAAAAGAAGGCACGATTTGGATATAGGGGAGTGCATGTTTCCAAAAACATGAAACAAAGAAAAACAACAGAAATTAACTTACTCTTTTTTAATGGATGAACACAAGCAATAGCTTTCACAATAAGAGATTGGGGGGAGGGGGGGGGGAATTGTTTCTTCACATTCTGTAATTCTTTAACACTTTATCAGCATGCCAGCTTCTATTTTCTGCATGACACATGCTTCATATTCTAGAAAGTGAAGAAATAATATTGTGTGTTCAATCATATTGCCTTGAAGGATCACATAATACAATTGGGTGCACATGGTTGTGAAGTTATGGATTTTTAAAGATAAACCTGATCTCTTATAGTGAAACTTTTAGCTCTCAGAATTGCTATCATGTGTTACAAAATTCTGAAAAATTGCCTTCCAGAGGTTATTCATTGTTAAATGGATCTACTCCCAGTCAATGATATATGCTGTGCTTATCCCCTCAGTCATAAATTGTGTTTTTCATGAATAGGCTCTTGATTGTACCAATAATGGCAAAGGTCCAATGTGCGCCACCTCATGACTCAACAATGACATGAAAATGTTGAATAATAGATGTATGTAAAGTATGCATACATGTCAGCTATTATCAGTTCATCCTGAGTTACAAGCTCTTGAATCATATACAGCCGTATAACATGAATACCGTAAGCAGAAAATATTATAGCTCCACATGGCATTTTCTCATAAACTTTCTTTACAAGGAATGAACCAACTGATAGAAATGATCTGTGATATCCCCTAAGATGAGACCAATCATGCACACATGGAATATTTAATTTTATGTCAGAAGATCTCACACTGAGGAGCATAACACTGTAAATCAGTTTTTATGCAAGCTTAATGCCCATCATCAGTTTTGTCACTAGAACCTCAGTGGAAACATAGATAATTAAAATACATGAAATGTAGTCAAAATTAAATGATGGAATTACCTCATTTAAAGATACAAGTGTCTAGTTGCCTGTAAAGGAACCAAGCATAAAAGGAACCAAGTAGATTAGAAACAGCTGTGCCATATCTGAAAGCAATTCAGATATTTAACAACAGATGGATTTAAACCAGTTAAGATTTTAGTTTCAAGATGGGGGCCGATTTACTAATTTGTGTCTAAGAGCTGACTGATTTTTAAAAAATCTGGAAGTCAAAAAAAAAAAAAAAGAATAAGTATTTCAGAAGTTCTCAATATCAAGTTTAATTGAGGAATAAGAGAAAAAATTTACAGTTTGTTATAAGAAAAATGCAGGAACAAACTTGATAGTGAGGGATGAAGGAAAATAACCATATCCCTGAACTAGGCAAAAGTGAAACCAATAAAAAAGTTTTAAGTGTTGGAATTATAAATCCAAGCCAATATGTAAGTGAAGATTGATAAGAAACACGTAACACTTGACCAATAGACAATGTTCCAGTATGATATTAAACACTCAATTCCTATGATAGCACAGTTTTGATCAATGGCTGATTGTGGAATACACGGAAGTTTGATGGGACATATTGGAGAGTGAAAAGTTACTACATTATATCTCTCTACATCTTAAAGCTGAGTCTCTTCTAGAATTCTCCTCTCAATGGAGCAGTTAGATCTTAATACTTACTGCCCCCGTCCCCACAGATGCAGCCAGGAGTGCAGTGATGAACACAAAGAGATGAACATATTTCACAACACTTTAGTTTGAAACCTACTTATATTCTTATAGTCTCAACACAGCATTCACAATTGTCAACTCTCATGCACCTACCAATGATTCAAATAGGAAAGATACTGAAAGTGTGGAGCATTTTTGGGGATAATTAAAGAAAACAATGAACAAGATCCCTACACATAACATGACTATCTTACCCCTACAGAAAATGATCGAGATGACCAGACTGAAGGAGAATGGAGATCCAGAGAATCCCAAGAAAAATCTACGAAATTAAGATGCATGGTAAATGACACAGAGGAAGACCAAGAGATCGATTGCTGAGAGGAGTGGAGGAGTGTGTAGGAAAGAGAGGAGAGGAGTGGGACAAAGTGGTGACAGAGCGGTGGTGGGGAGAAAGAAGGAAATGGAGAGGGTTATACATGAAGCAGACCCAGCCAATGGCTGGAAACTGTTGATGATGATCCTGGCATTCGCCTGATTTGGGTAAACCATGGAAAACCCAAATCTGGAATCCCAGACAGGTATTTGAAACCATGTCCTCCCGAATGCGAGGCCAGAGCTTAAACCATTCACCCTCCATGCTCGGTGAGAGGTGTCAATGTTGACTTAAACTATTACCAGACCTAGCTGAGAAACAACAATACTTTCACCAAGACCCTAGCTAACAACAAGGACAAAATAATTGGCCACAACAAAAGAAAGCAATTATTAATGCAGTGATAGAAACCATCCCCACTAATATCAGAAAAAGTTACTTGTGAATGGACGACCACACTAACAAACTGCTCTGGGTTGCAAATCAGTTACAGAAAGGACAAACTACTAGTCAACTGCCTGGCCTTCACAGATGACCCCACTCTCCTAGGAAGCTATTTTACAATTATCCTCTCTCAATCACGCAGTAGCAGCCAGCCTCCATCAGGCAGCTACCTCTTTTGTTAAAGAATGGATATGAGCCTAAAGCCCAAAAATTTCAAGCTTTATAATTGTGTTTTTTCTTTGTGTGTGTTTCAATGCCACAGCAATCTTCATCTTTGGTATGCGGTGGTTATACTCTTATTCAGTTGGTTAATACATATAGCTACAAAATTTTATTATAACAAAGCATTAATGCAGTGAAATATCAAAGCCAAAATATTGGTATTAGCAATATTGTAAAAAAAAATTGTTTTTTAAGCTTTATTTATTGCCTTTCCTCTGACAATTTGATACTAATATCAAATTTATGACATTTTTAGTACACATTGTTAGTGCTTATATTATGCAAAAGTAGATTCTTTTTATGAAATCCATGCATATACTTTCTTTTCCAGCATTTTTTCCCACTTAGTAACAAATGTTCTGTTGTAAAATGTTCCAGTTCTTCTACTATGCACATTTTGCAATATTCAGTGACTGAATTTTATATTCTATTACTTTCTTGTTATTATCAAACTTTTTTTGCAACAACAATAAATCTTGTATTATTTTAACATCAGCATTAAACTTAACACAGGTCAAAAAATGGTCGGTGCATGGGTAGCCAAATACTGTGTTGAAGTCTATATTAAATACTGTCCTGTAAAACTGATAGGAAACTGGCAGATATGAATACTTTTCCTAATACAAGTCATACCATTTTATATATACCTCAATCTCTCCCTTTAAAACCTACACCTCACCCACTGCACTCAAGCCCTACTCCCAAGCCTAAACTGTCAATTGTAAACTTGTCCTCTCGGTACTCTCCAACACACCTTTTCACTTACTCGTATATTTGACTATGTCAACCTAGTCCGTAACTATCATTCTGCCGTACACTCCACTGGCAGTACATTTTGCCACTCATAGCTGTGACCAACTAGAACCCAGTATTCAGAAATTCAAACAACCATCCACACTTGACCCTCCACTTCTTCCCCAGAACGTCTCCTCCAAATTGTTGAGGATTTCCTGTCCACTAGTTTGACTTCCTCTACTTTCCTCGGTGAACATCAGTAATCTTAGCCCAGCTGAAACCCATGCCAGGAAACAACTCTCTACCAATCCAGATCTCATCATCCTTCCCACTGACAAAGGCTCAACCACTGTAGCCATGAGTCGAAGTGACTGTGGCTGAAGCTCTTCATCAATTATCGGACACCAGCACTTAGTGCTGCCTATCCGAAGACCTGACACCTGCTGTCAACAAGAAAATACAGTAATATGTATAGTTTAGTGGGCCCCTCCAATGTTTCGCCCCACAATTCACTTGTTACTTTCAAAATCCACATATTCCTACCCTTTACCTCCTTCTCAAAATGCAAATCCTGGCAATACAGGACACCCTATTGTTGGGGATTGCCAACTGAGAAAATCTCTGCCTTGGTTGACCAATACAGACAACCAATATTCTGTCAGCTCCCCTCACATGTCAAGGACACACAACGCTTCCTCTTCTGGCTTTCTATTATACCCACACCTCTTCCTTCCAACTCCATACTGGTAACAACTGACGTCAAGCCCTTGTACACAAACATTACACACCGGCATGGCCTCAGGGCCGTGGAACATTTTCTGGATCAGCACCCTTCCAACAGCCTCATCATCAAATTGGCCCACCTGATTCTCAACAACTACTTCTCCTTCGAAGGCACTCCCATGGGCGCCCAATGGCCCTCTCTTAATCTAATCTGTTCATGGACCATCTGAAAAGATATTTCTGGAGAAATGTCCCTCTCAAACACCACATTTGGCTTAGATTCATAGATGATATCTTTATGATTTGGACGAATGATGAAAATGACCTGCTAAATTTCCTGAACCATCTTAATAACTAGCTGAAATTCACTTGGACCTAGTCCCACACTCAGGCCACTTTCAAATATTAATTACAGAGGGTTTCCAATATTAAATGACACGGTTATTATAATTTAAATCCTTCTTGAACACCATGTAAAACTTTTCAAGAAGTTCTGTACAGCAAATTAAGGTTGAAAGGAATTTTTAAAAGCTACTGCATCTAAATTCACACGTTGCTGGCTTATATAAATTTTTCACGGCCAAACTAATCAAAGTCAGGACCTAAAATTACTTTCAAATGATGTATTAGATACTGAGGAATATTATGCTGTAAACCATTTTTTGAGATAGGCCTTACTTTCAGAGATATCCACAATAAACTTTTTTTAATTTGAATTTTCAAAATGAAGGTTCACCAGGAATTTTTTCTGAGTACTAATACACTTGTTGACCAGTGACATCAGAGTTCCTACGCAGCAAACAGGAGAAAATTAATTACAGCCAAACCATTAAGTTTACGAGAAACATCCAAGGGGAGAAAGTTGTTTATAATAGTTGTCCCTAAATAATACTAAAATCTGGTAGCCTTACTGCAAGTATCTTGGATGCACTATATTCTGGGTGCCACATGATTTGGAAGACTTTCTCGTGCTATATAGGACTATTTGGGGCAGTTCAAGGCAGTCGTTCTTGGAAATTCGTGCGTGTTGGGTCTGCGACTCTCAGGAGTGAGAAATAGCAGTTGGCACTCCTGCTCTGATGACAGCCAATAGGCTTGATGGTGGCCATAATGGAATTCTTTGAAATGGTGTAGTTTGGTCGGGACAATGAACAAGTAATGTAAAGTTTTCAGGGGTTTTGGGCTGTCTGTCTTTTGCGATTCATAACTTGCAATCTTTTGAAATGAATATCCGATTACCGAATCACTTGTATTTGTGAACTATTTTGTGGATTTTGATATCAGAATATATTAATGATGAAACTTTAAAGTGATTTATTTCCGTAGTTTAAACAAACTTTTTCTCTGAAGCTTAAAATAGTATAGAGAGTGGCAACCATGTTAATCTGCAGGTGATTTAATTTCCAAAGGTGTATTCATGGTCTAAAATTTGTGGGTTTGGGATGATTGATGGGTTGAGTAGGTTGTAATGTTGTGCCCAAAAGCTGTTTGTTAACCAAAGCCAAAGGGTAGTTGTGAATTTTCAATGCTTGTGAAATGTTGTTTGAATAATGCATGAGGGACTGCTGGTTGGAGCATATACGACTACGCCGAATGCCAAGACTGTGGGATAGGGAACGTTTGGTATGGTACGGGTGGCAACTGTCAAAATAGAGATGCTATTGGTGAATTTAATGTGGACTGAGGAGTTGAGGAAGCGATTGGAGAGGGACAAATTCACATCTAAGTGTTTTCTTATTTTTAAAATGCCTGAGACTATAGATTATGTGTTATTTACTGCAAAATTTAGTTTATCCTATTTGATTGTTGTTATAAATATTTTTTACAACATCGAAAATTGTTGTTAAATGGTGTTATTATCTCAAAACAAAATTTAAGTGCTCTTGAGCTGTACTCTTGAAGATTATAATGATTTAGGTGAGTTTAAAGGCTGCTTTTTACCATGGAAGGTCTGTTTAAAGCTGCTGTTACATGTTGAGTCAGTTTTTAGATTTTAAATCACCCTGTATTTGGCTATAAGCTGCAGTATCGGCTTCTGTATGATTCCCGTCCCCCATATCCTGTAGCGACGAGGTTTAGAATTTAACAAATTCTGAGGTGCTTACAACCTCTGAAATTCAGATGGAGTCCATGGCGAGTATAACTGTCCCTACCAATGGAGGCCACATCTACCAAACCAATGTGTGAATTTGCTGGCTGCCAGAGAACCCCTTTCCAATGATGCATTTGTATGCCTAATGTTATGCCACATCCAGGGTTTATCATAATGCTGAAGCAAACCCACAAATCCCACATGTGACGTGTGTTACTGGAAATGTGAGCAAAGTCTTCCTCAATTGAATAATTGAGGTCCTTATCAAGACTATTTCCTGGTCCCCCTACAGTTAAAATACAATCCTCCTTTGAGAAATCTTTCCCAAGTCTTCCACATTTGCTACAACACTTCCAAGATCTGCATTTGGTTTGAAAATACTGCAGACTTCATAATCTGGCCCCAAGTCAGACTGAACCATCTCACTGATTCCCCTCCCATGACTGCTTCCAAGTAACACCTTCCTGCATTTAGAAACCCCCTGAAAAATTTTTCCCTTTTACTTTAAAAGATTCCAGGTTGTCCAGTCTAACTTGACGGTCCTCAAAGTCACAATCTAGATCCTCCAATTACCGAAACACATTGGATGGAAAACCATCAGACAGACAGCGTCTCCTACCTCTCCTGCCAGAGCTGACTTCCCTCCACTCACTGTTTTGCCTAAGAACACAGTTTTCTGCCTTTAGGTCCTTTAAATCCCTCTCTGCAGATGCCAGATCTAACTGGAGCTTTAGAATCCGCTGCACCTGATCACTAATTCTGCAGGAGTGACAGTTCCAGACAATACTGAAACAAGAATCACTGTTAGTAACATCTCTGCAAACCCAGTGAAACCAGCACCCGCAGTCCTGACATGTCACTCCTTATCTTACTAGACTTCGGCAATTTCCACACTTAGTATCCATTATGATACTTTCAGAAAAACTTAATAACTTAGAAGAATAAAAACTTTAAAATGTTTACTTCTAATTAACTACTTGTGTTTCAGTTGCCAAAGAAAAGTAAAAGTATGATTCTAAGAAAAAAGATGCTAAACAAATACTATGTAAATCACTTGTAACTTTTCCAAAATGTGAATTAAACACTTACCAACTACAAGACTTACAACAAAAACAAACGATATCAAAAGAACTTTTTAAACAATTACAATGAAATTTGACACCCTAGAACTCTGATTCTGACCCAACCTCAAATGTAAACAAACAAAACGATCCTACAAAACTTGTTTACACTATACTGAGTTTCTATTTTTAAAAAAGAAGGTTCACTATCACTTAATAACTTCACAATTTACAGCAAAACAAAACTAATGCAGTTAAAACAAACTTACTATGAAATTCTATAGGTAACAATGAAAGGAAAGAAATGCCGCAAGGCAACATTTACATGGAAAAGAAAGGGAAAACACACCGAACACTCACCAAAGTTGAAGGGAGGAGGGCAGCAGCAACACAGCACAATACACAAACAAAGAAAAAACAATATTTCGGGTGAAAATCCCCTTTTTCAAGTTAACAGAGAGGTGGCTGGTCTTGTGCAAGACTTGCGTTGGACGCAGCCACTCATAGAACGCCTTTTTTTTGTATAAAGAAAATTGGTTTAATTCTTTCACCAGTCTGCAGTTCCATTTTTCGAATAAAAGTTTTCAATCCTTTTGTCCTAAACATGTTCTATGAGTGGCTGCGTCCAACGCAAGTCTTGCGCAAGACCAGCCACCTCTCTTGTTAACTTGAAAAAGGGGATTTTCACCCGAAATATTGTTTTTTCTTTGTTTGTGTATTGTGCTGTGTTGCTGCTGCCCTCCTCCCTTAAACTTTGGTGAATGTTATTATGAAATTCTGTTATGCTATAACAAGAATATTCGTACTAGAAGTTAAACACGGATGTAAACAAAAGTCACGGAACACTGAATCTACAATTTACGGATTTAACAAGACTTATGAAAACGATCACTGATAATACAAATACCAAAAACTAATGTAAACGATATTAACACTCTATAATAAAAATCTGAACCTAAGCCTAGAGTTCAAAAATGTAAACAAACACTAAACAGATAACAGCACTAAATCACAAGTAATTTTTTTTTTTTTTTTTTTTTTTTTTTGCGCTAATAAAAACACTCACAGTAGTAGAATGTATTGGAATTTAGAGTTTGAAACTACTATTACAACAAAAACTAACTATTAACTATATTTATTTATAATTTAAATACACACGTTCGCGCGGTACGTGCTTCCACAATATTCCAAAGATATCACAATTTTTTGTTAATTTTTGTAAATATGCTAATTGTGTGCAATGAGAATTTATTGAGAAATTGTCCTTAAATATTATTGATTTATTCTTTACTTCAAGATAATAAACCTTCGGTGATATATTTACTCCAATTATTAACCTTTACTGTTTGTTACTTGATTTAATATATCATTTAGTTTTTAATTTTTCACTTTTTTCTTTAGTTTATCAAATTAACTTTTCCGAATTTATATTTTTCTAATAGGTACAATACCCCACATAAATCATGTGTGATTGGTATAACCAGATTTGCTGAACCATGGAATGACTGTTCTATTTACATTTTGGGACCATGCTGTTGAATCTTAAATCATATGGCAAGGGGTTAATCAACTGGTAGTACTGCATATCGCAACACATTCTGCATTATATTAGTCATTCAAGTACATATAGCAAATGGAGCGATTAACATGAAATTTGATTCACAGGTGCAGAAAAATGAAATCTGTTATTAACTCCAACATTTTTAACAAAAAATCTGACAAGTTAAAACTTAAAAACTGTATGAACCTTTTATTCTGAATTAAAATCTGCTATGCGAATTTTTTACATTTTTTTTTCCTTTGCTTCTGGCTTTACGAATCGTTAATGTCTAGGTCATCAGGAATCTGACCACCCCCTATTTGAAGGAAGCCTTCCAGCATTTGCCTCGAGTGATTTGGGATGGTCTGACAGGGATTCAAAACTGCATCCACCCAAATGCAAGATCACCTATTACACTTGGTCACTCATTTCAATAAGATCACAATGAGACTTCTTCAATGTGAACACTGGATACAGTATGATACCTTGCATTTCTTGATCTGATTGTCTTTGTCACTGAAGAATACTGTTTACAAAAAATGAGGGTCAAAATTGTAAAAATCTTCTCTAATCTAACACTCAGAAAGACAACTTCCCACCCACCCCTCCCCACTCCTTCTTTACTTTCTAAAATGTTTTGTTATTTTTTTCGGATAGACTGGGGAGAATTTAACACACATTTTAAATTGTGTGACAAATTACTATAAGGCCTAATCAGCCTCAACCATACTGGGCAAAGCAGGGAACTCTGCTAGTAGACTGATGCAAACAGTATATTTCACCATTTATATCTATTCAACAAATGCCTAATTTACTCTACTTCTCATTATTAAGAATTTTCTTTTGTTTTTTGTCAGCACACATGGCTGCTTTTAATATTAGTAAGTGATGTGTTACTTTCTCTGTCTTGTTTGAATTCAAATAACAATTTTTCAAAAGTTCCATCTCAACTATTAATGTCAAAACTTTAATTTGTAGGTGAATATTTTAGAAACTTTAGAACTATGAGATTTGGCCTTCACCAAGAGATAATGTATATCTATCAAAACATCTAGCAGCAATAGTAACCATCAATTAATTCTGAAATCTAAGAGACCATTCTTAAAATTCACATGTCTGATTATAAAACAAAATTTCCTTTTACACAGTATGGGCATGTTCCACATACCTAATGTCCTTATTAGATGCACAAATAAAAAAGAGAGTGGGTTAATTATGAATATAAGGTGGGGAAAGAATTGCTTGCTGAAGACTTGAAATGTAAATATCAAGCTTAACTGGGCAGGACACATTGGATAGGTGGTAGGAAAAGGTTTCAAAATTCTGCACTTGTTGGATAGTGATGAGGGAATGTACGAGAGAAGTAAAGGAATTGGGTTTCAAAACTTTGGTAAGACCATTGCTCGAATGTCGTAGTGTAGTATGGGACCCTCATGATGAATAATTTACAGAAAACATTGAAAGAATTTAAAGATAAAATTTGTAGAGAGCAAATGTAGGTGGGTGCAGGAGAGGGGGAAGATGGGGGTGTAGGGAAATTGCCACCAGAGCCTGTGCTCCATTGCAATTAAATTAAATTAAACTACTCCTTACCTCTTCTTTGAGAAGGTCATGTAATTCTTTACAGCAATCTTCCAGTCTTCTCTTATCAGCACTATCAACAACCCAAATAAGGCCATCTGTTGTTTCAAAGTAGTTTCTCCAATAGGAACGTAAAGACTTTTGCCCTCCCACATCCCATACATTCAGCTTGTATCTGAAAAAGATATGGAAACTCTTGAAATAACCCAAATACACAGAGAAAATAAATAAGAAAAGATAGTAACCCTGTCACTCACCACAGAAAAAGTTAAAAGGGTTCCAACAAACATGAACACACTATACAGTGTTTCGATAATTTATTTTGCCTCAATTTATTTTATTTTACTTTAATAGGCCATTACATACTTTATGCTGCCCAGTAATTATGGTTGGTCAGATTGGCCCCCCTGCCATTGCCACCCTTTACACCTGGTTATTTTTGTTACAGTCATGTGGCGAGCCTGTGTGTGTTCACATCTGTTTCCCTTGATCCTCTACTCATGATTACAGTTTATACTGAAATATTTTAAAATGTGTTCATGATTCTATTTTCCACAGCTCTCCTGTCATCTGTGGTGAGTGATAAGTTTACTTTCCTTATATTTCCTTACTTGCATTGTCTACACAATATTTTGGCATAACCCTTAATAATGTTTAGTAGAGGACACATAAAAAAAGGATTATATTTGTACAAACTGAGACTTAGCACATGACAACTCATTTGTCTGTTCATTGCAGCCTTTTTGCCTTCATATGTGGTGAGAGTTAACTTTCTTTATCTTTCCTTATTTTAGTTATCTAAAGTTGTCAATTCACAGTTCTATTTGCAGGACCTCACAGTAGGACTACCACTAAATGTACCCTCACATTCATACTCGTACAAAGGGCCCAGCAATATGTTCCAACCAGTCCTCAAGACTAGTACTTTCTTGTGGCACACCGATGACCTCATCACAAACTTGTTAGACACATTGCACAACAATTATTACCCATTTCATGATCCAAAATGGTAGGATGTTGGACCAGATGAACCCGTGTAGGCTGGTCTGAGAATCCAACAGCCAACTCACCTTACACATGGACCAGTAATCCCAATTATAGTACAATAGTTCTACACTGGAAAATTAGATCATAGGTCCTACAAGTTGGACTATGAATGGGCTGCTTAACAGTATTTTCACTGTCACTATTATTAGAGAATAGAAGTAATAACTCTCAGTTGTTTTCACTCATAGTAAACAATCATTTCATGATCACTTCCAAATTGACTTATGTTACAGAACTATAACCGTTTTACAAAGTTAACTTGTACCATTTTTAAAAAAAATAAAAGTTAAATTGACGCAATTCATTTTACTCTTATTCAGTGCTAAAAATGTCTTAAGGCATATAATTTATTAATTGAATTTTACCACTGTAATATACTTGATAAATGACTTGGCATAAAATAGTTGACAATATTATGAATCAATTATGAGCTATCAAAATTCACTACTTGCAAGATATAAGCAAATCTGCCCTTATATACAGAATAACCCATCTAAATACTTATTTCATATCAGAAATGTCTTAGGAAGCTCTGAAAGCTCTCACTTTAAAACAATTGCTGAGGATTTATGGAACTGGCAACGGCTGCCACTGGATGGTCTATGTTGCAAGTATAAAATGCTTGCAGAGGCCTTTCATTGTGATGGGAAACTGGTTATTGGTGAGGCTCATGTGAGAAACAGTGCACTTGAAGCAGGTTGATTGGATATGAGGTTCATTGTGGTGCACGTAGCATGCCCTATGATGTGTAACATTTTCCATGTGTTAGGATGGGTATAGGCAGTGGTGTCTGCTGCATGCTGCAAGTTTTGCATGCAGTGAGATCTTGTTGCATGGAAAGAATTCATGAGGTTTGGGAGCATCCAAAGGTCTCTACCACACCTGATACAAGTGCCAATGTTAAATAAATGATTTTTAAGCACCATTGTTGATACTTTACAGTATTGCTTATAAACCTTCAATATGATATGAAGCAAGACAGCGAATTTTAATAGAGTAATTAGATATCCATGGAACTGCAGCATAGTATGTTAATTGCTTGTTATATAGTAATTGAAAGCAGTAGCACATTAATATTTATACTGAACTAAAAGAACTTGCTTCCCTTCCAATGATTAAATCATTAAATATTTTTGTCAAAAGTCATTACCAGCAATGAAAGCTGGGTGAACAACTATGAGCTGCAAATGAAGCAACAATTGTCACAGTGAAAGAGGCCCCATTTCCAAGATCCAAGAAATGTCGGCAGGTGAAGAGCAATGTGGGAACCATACACAATTTTTTTTATGTGGAGAGAACTTTTATTCAGAATTCCTCCTGCAGGTACAGACTGTCAACTCAGCATTCTATTACAATGTTCTAAGATGTCTTCACAAGGATATCCATTTTTATCAAAATACTGTTTTACTACAGAATCAATTTTTATTATTTTAAATGACCATGTGCCTGACTACAATATTCAACTGTAAAGCTTAACGGCCACCACAAAGCTTATTTGAACCAAAAGCTTAGGAAAGGTTACAGTTCACTACTAAAATTTTTGAAAATCCACTTGATGAAAAACGAATTTTATTCCAAAGTCACATTTCAGAAAATAGCTGTTACAGTTGAGTAGGCAATCGAACAAATGTTTCCAAAAAATTGCAGTTTATGGAGAGGAAGAAAAACCGACCGAAACCTCTTTTGAAAATTTAAAAGTTTATAGTCCCTATCATCACCAGTCACTCGTCAGAAAATTTAACATGGTGGTACGGCAGCCATGCAGTCACTCAAAGTTCAACGATTTCTGGCTATTGCTTGGCCTAACCGACACATACTCGCGCAGGTCTACAATACGCAACGTTCCCAGGATACAGACAACCTCCTCTCCTGGGCCACCACCTATACAGGGTGTTACAAAAAGGTACTGCCAAACTTTCAGGAAACATTCCTCACACACAAACAAAGAAAATATGTTATGTGGACATGTGTCCGGAAATGCTTACTTTCCATGTTAGAGCTCATTTTATTACTTCTCTTCAAATCACATTAAACATGGAATGGAAACACACAGCAACAGAATGTACCAGCGTGACTTCAAACACTTTGTTACAGGAAATGTTCAAAATGTCCTCCGTTAGCGAGGATACATGCATCCACCCTCCGTCGCATGGAATCCCTGATGCAGCCCTGGAGAATGGCGTATTGTATCACAGCCGTCCACAATACGAGCACGAAGAGTCTCTACATACTAACGAAACTAAAATGAGCTCTAACATGGAAAGTAAGCGTTTCCAGACACATTGTGAGAGTCCTGTCTAAGTGACAGAACTGAAAGGGTAGCCGAGTGGTTGGTTTGTGTACATCTGATGTGGCGGGGATCTAGAGGAGAGTTTACTAACCTCGTGGCGATTGTGTAGCTGAGAAATCTCTTGTATCTTGATACGAAGCTCTTCTATCCAGTCTAGTGGGCTATTAAGTATGATGTTAAGTCAGGATTAGTTTGACACCAGCTGATTAATAGGTTCAGCCACCCAGGATAAGGAAGACTAGCTTGTGTTAAGTGGCTAGTTGAGAATCTATCCTGATAAATGATAACAGGCGGCTAACAGTTCACAGAATCCCATTTAATGACCAGTAAAGACTGTAGACAATACAATTGATAATATGACCTGCAAGGATCTGTCCGGCTATGCCTAAGAATGATGCTAATGCATGTAATTGAAGTTAGACTGGTTGAATGGACACTGAATGGCTAGATGGAATGCCTGGCCCAAGGATGTTATGTAGGCCTACATGATGTACAGACTGAAGCTCGAGAGAGTTGGCCTAGCTGTTAGTTACCCATAATGATTCGATGAAAGCTACCCGTGGACTGAGGACGAGAAATATATCTTTACTTCGGAGGTAGACCCTATTGACGTCATTAACCAGTTCAAATCGGTGCTGATGATTGACTCAGCGCATCAGCAGGTTTTGTGAATAACAAGTCGACACTGAGGTAGCGCTTACAACCTGGCTTGGCTGCCTCTAACTGCATCGAATATTACTTTTATTAAAATCTATGATTAT
The DNA here is from genome assembly GCA_031002005.1 of Vandiemenella viatica. Lineage (NCBI taxonomy): Eukaryota > Metazoa > Arthropoda > Insecta > Orthoptera > Morabidae > Vandiemenella > Vandiemenella viatica. The sequence continues at coordinate 266,896,155 of JARYHS010011408.1, read as the reverse complement.
TATAAAATAAATCTCTATGAATCAAATACGATACTGACAACTTGTCTACATAACATATTTTCTTTGTTTGTGTTAGGAATGTTTCCTGAAAGTTTGGCCGTACATTTTTGTAACACCTTGTATACCCTCATTTGCATGCTTGATGTATACTGAAGCTTTCCAAAAATTATATAAAAAGGTGTAATTACATAATGTGTTCTAACTTTACTCATTGTAAGAGGCAAGCTTATGCTTGGGGTGGAGCATAAACACTGGATCTTAACTCTGACCGTGTGCAGCCTTGGATGTAACAGTTTTGGCTTAGATAGAATTATATGGTCGCCACATAGATTTTAACCCAAAAATTATGAAAAGGTAAAGGTTCAATGATGATAAATAGTTCATTGCCATTTAAATAATTATATTCTTCAATTTCACAAAGCCAAAAACTGTACAGGCAATCAGACGACTTTTCCAAAGAAATGTTTACAAGTTCGATTAACCGTTCGAGCCAGACCACACCCCAATAGTTCAGACTTCAAACTTTTAGTTGCAAAAATTAAATGAAAGTGAATCACCCGCTCCCATTGTTCCACCGTTTAGCAAATTCAAACAAATCTGAGGCTCCACTTTGTGGAAAACTATTTTAAAACTTCATTGTAGTAAAACTTGAATATGCGAATCTACATTATTCCAAAATAAAACTTGCACTGCCTACTAAGCTACAGGTTACTGAAGCTAACATGGTGTCTCACCGATTGCTACATAAAGACTGACTCGCTCACTGTGGCTACTAACCAGGAAAGTTCTCGTACTCACAGAGCGTGGGAAAACCTAGCGGCTGCACTTCCCATGAGAATCTTTCTGATAACTGATCAGTTTCTCATCTCACATCTGAAGGTTTCATTATACAACTTGTGACCTTGAAAATAAAAATAATTCTATCTTTTTGAAACTTTAAAACTCGTTAGATCTTTAAGTAAATGTTAACTTTAGTTATTATGAAAAATAATCTAACTTTAATGGTTAAGCTGGAAATAAATAATTTAGATACGAACTTTCATAATCTCACTCCAGGTGAATGCCGAAGAATATTGAAATTGAAAATACTATCTTGAAAACTGCTTTCTAACTTGAATAAACATAAAAATGAAATGCAATATTATTCTATCCAATCTAACTCGTGGTTCTGAGAACAAAATTTTGTTACGCAGTTACAAATTTAACAGATAGCTTACATCGTGTGTAGCCTGACCTTCAAGGATTGTAAAAGTGTTTAGCAAAAATTCTCAAATGATTAGCTTTCTTGTAATTGAATTTAGTTTTCAGGCGTATTGGCAAAACGTTTCCGATAGTTAATTAGTGATTCCCCGATTTATTTCTAAATTTAGGCACTGCTGAATTTCAAATTATCGTGATAAAATTAGTGTCCTATGTTAATTCCAGATTCCAGTGGGGTAAATTTTATTATGATCGGTGGCGAAATAGCAAAGTTATTAGCTTGTCAAAAAGCGGGTTTGAAATCTGTTTAGCAGATACTTCGTTTTTAGTTATAATTATACAAATGTTGCTTATATCGAAAAAGTGAAGTTATTGGAATTTTCTTTGAATTTAATTACGTGTTTTAACAGTTGTTTTATTTACGGAAGTGGCTTGGTTTGATCGCAAATAATTCTTGAATGAAACCACGTTGTGATAGATGACGAAATAACTTTTAAATTGCTTTAAAATCTGTTCTACTGCTTGAAATGTTCTGAAATTTTAATATGTTATACTGGATGTTTAGTTCTTTCAGGCAATTTACTTTTTAGTTCGAGAAATTACTGAAAACATATGATAAAAATTGTTAAAAGTGAAAGTGTTCTCCACGAGGTGTTTAAAATTTTATTTAAGCTATTTACACGGCCTGAAACTACAGAATTTTAGTGAATTTAACTTTCTTTTGAATTATTATTATTTTAAAATTACTTTACTGCATCTAAAAGTGTTAAGAATTAGTGGAATTACCACACAACCAAAATCTATTGTTTACAAGTTGGATAATAATGGATTACCCTATTCCAGGTTGGTTTAAAGGTTCTTTACTATTAAAAAATGTTTATTTAGCACTTGTAGTATATGTTGAGCGACTTTACTGTCTATTTATTGAATTGGCTTGTGGTATCAGCTTCTGCATGAAACGTTTCCTCATATCCTATGATTGCAATGAAAATTATATGTTTATTGGAAAGCTTACTCCCTCCCTTACGCTCTAAGCTGAGAAAACTAGAATTTACCCAAATTCTAAGGTGCTTTACATCCTGCTGTCACGGACTCCTCAGATAGAGGAAACATGTTGCCAAGTCTGTAAGCAATCCAATTGGTTGACATGGAAACAGCTTCCTACTTGATATTATGTGGCTGATTACACAACAGAAAATGTAGTGAGCACAAGGCCTCAAGATTCACACATGTCCACTGATGCAATAAAATCTAATTTGCTGTCTACAAATTCGAAATTCTATGTTATTCTATGAACTAGAAAATACAACCATTGGGAGAAATATCTAAGAATCTGTAAGTAAAAGAAGTTTGATATTATGATTCACTGATGCTGTGTAGCATCGAAACCAATATAAATAGAAAACAAAAATGTTAAGAACTAACATACCCTCTATGTTCCAGTGTTTTTATGTTGAATCCAAGTGTAGGTGATATAGTATCTATTTCTTCTCCATTGAATCTTTTCAGAATTGTGGTTTTACCAGCATTGTCAAGTCCACTGAGAGATTGTCAAGGTATTTACAAATTTTATGTGCACAATTTAACAATATTTAACATGGTTATGGAAAAATTTGCACAGTTTACTACATTTTGAGTTTAGATATTTAAATGTGTGTACTAAGCAGACAAATAATTAGGCAGGAAACAGTTGGTGTCAGAGATTAAAATTCAGCAAAACTTAATTACTCTAACACACTACAAACAAATTTTATTGTTTACAATAATTAGTTTAGACAGACTTCCACACCTGATGGATTTATGGTTAAATATTTGATAATATATAAATTATCTGGTTGATCTGTTCAAGGAATGCTTCAACAGGAAGGCTAAAGCACAAGTTACTTTAAAAATCACTGAAGCAGTACCAACATTCAAGTACTTTTGTGTAGGAATTAAGCTATGGCAGATTTGTAAAACAATTTTATGTGCAATCTAAATATCTTTACTTTTTGAATTAACAAATATACATTCGTTTATTTTACATCCTAGCATTTTCAAACTACATTCCATCAACACTTTTCCACACTTTATGATGACTGAGTGCTGAGGACTTGTGATTTTCACAGCACGTTACTATGATTTGAGAAGGTTGCAGCAAAGAGCTCTTAAACTATCCACTAAATCAATATATTCTTTCAGGGTAACATTTCGAAATTCTACCTTGAAGCATTGTTTCAACATAACACACTGTTTAAGTGAGAGTCCCAAGATCTCTAGGTGTAACTTTACAAAATTCTTTATTATCGAAGGTGTTATAGTATACAGTAATGGTATAACTACATTCTTTACCATAAGCAGTCAAATATCTCAACATCCACAAAGTAACACAAAAAATTATTTTCAGGATGAGCCAATGGGATAATGTCTATTACTGGATCTAATCAGGGCCAGATTAAGACAGTGCAGGGCCCGTAGCAAATGTGAAGAAGGGGCCCTTGGTTTTCGAGGGAATTGTAGAGCTAAAAAAAAATGTCACCCGTCTAGCCTGACGAGGCCTGTAGCATTTGCTAACTCCTGCTACGTGGTTAATCCGGTACTGGACCTAATAGTAATATTAGTCTACAAAGTAACCACCAGTGTACCACCACAATAGATCATACAAATTCAAATCCCAGGCCCCACATACCAGCCATCCCGTAGGCAAATGCTCGAATGATCCTCAATCTATGCCTCAAACTACAAATTTCACACACAAAACTACACTATAACATTCACATTTCACAGACAGCGACAAATCCACTTTCTCCCCAGCAAAACTAAGACAGGACTGACAAGCTGGTTGTTGATTGAACCGTAATTTGAAAATAAACAGCCTTTGGAAGAGGATGTGCTGAATAACCCACGAAAAATGGAAAGTTTCTAAAGATAATGATGATGTATGTAGAAATCGAATGAAAAAATATGATTCATAAAACTTTGTATTTTGATAGCTACAGTGAGGCTCCTCATTATGAATGCACCTTCTCATGATATACTGTAAATTCTAAGCTAAATTAATGTTGGAAAAACAAAGGCCATGTAGCCCTTCAGAACTTTGCAAGATGACACACATGGTAATAGTTATAATCTGACAGATTGTTCCCAAAACAGTACAACACAGCAATTGCTGGTCAATAATGAATAGCAAATAATCCAATCAAAACCACACAAACATGGGTAAAAAAAATGGAGTCTATGATCAGAATTTGAGAACTGTATCCACAGCTTCAATGGAACTGTGATACACTTAACTGTTGCCATCAGGTTGTAACAACTGAAGTGGTGATTCACAGAAGACTCTACAAATTGCTAGTTCGACTGGCAACATGAACATGATATATCAAAAGAAAGTGTGGCAAATGTGAATGTCCAACTGGAGTTGATTTCTTGCATGACTGGTTGTTAGGACTGTGATACCTCCTGAACTGAATGCAGATTTGTTTTCTGCTGAATTGTTTGTTACAAAGGACAATTCTCTTGGTTCATGCATGATTATTATGCCTCTCTTTGTTCCCAATACATACATAATAGTATAAGGAATGTACACACAACTTTGGAGATTGATGTCCACTACATTTATAAAGGCAACCATATCACTTGAGCTCGTAATAGTCATTTCTTGTTTTCTGTCATCAGTTTCTACACTGGTTTGATGCAATCCGTCCAGCTTATCCTATCATGAGCTAACCTTTTCATCTCAACATAGCACATTACTGCTATTTAGTGGTCTTACTTTGGCCATCAGTTGTGATTTTCCTTCCTTCAATTGTACGAATCTACTTCAGTGGCATATACCATACCTATCCACCTGTTATGCAGTTTTCAAATTTTAAATTCCTTCAATGTTGGAAGTAAATTGTTTAGAATCACACTGGCAATTTATTCCAGTCCCGGACTTCCATACCTACCAAAGAAAATTTTCCAAATACCATTATGTCTAAAACCAACAGCCAGATTATCATCATAGTAATCTATTCTCTTACACCTACTACTCCCAACTGTGCCTTTTTTAGGATAGGGGTTGCTGGTGAAGGGATGGAAATAGATGATCAAAGTGATACTGACTGTAGATCCATGATGGGAAAAAATGACAGATATTAAAGAAACAGATGAAGATGCTGAAACAATAACTGACTGGGGTAAAACTGGGCAGGAGGAGGTTAATGCTGAAAAGGGTATTACTGGTGAACTGTAGAAGTATAATGAACAAAGTCATCAAATTTGCAAACGAACCACAAGTAATAATTAGGGCAGAGAGTTGGTTAAAAGAAGAAGTAATAGACAGTGAGGTTTTTCCCGATCGTAATAAAGTGTACCACAGAAACATAGGAGCATTTTGTGAAGTTTTCACAACAGTTAACAAAACCTACCACAGTTCACTTGGTATAAAATTCTGGGGTAGTAAAAAAGAAAAAAAAAATGTGTTGACTGCTTATCAGAGTGGAAGAATGACCGATGATCTCTTGGGGAGAAATAAAATTCACACTCAATTTCAGAGTTGAGAATAGAATGGTCAATATTGGTGGGTATTTAAATTTACCAGGTATAAACTGGGTAGGAAATAACACAAGGGAAGGAGGATTTACACAAGTGGTAGAGCAGAACACTAGGGGACAAAATATTTTGGATATTTTCCTAATAAAGCCCAATGATAACCTTGTAGGGTATCAAGTAACCAAAGGAATAAGTGATCATGAAGCAGTTCTGATGGATATTAGAGGATTCAGTAAACCAGCAGTCAAAATTGAAGAAGGAAATAGGTACAGTTATAAAAAGGCACACATTTCAAATTTGAAGAGATAATTCAGAGAACGTTTCAGCAAATGGAAGGAAGGCACAAGTACAGTAGAGCCAAGGTGGGAAGAGTTCAAGGAGATAATAAGAAAGGAAGAAGAAAACTTTATTCCACAACAGAAAATAAAGAGAAGTAGAGAACCTGTTTACTATGATTGGGAGGTGAGGAGCTTAAAGAGGTTGGTAAGAAGAGAATTTAACAGAGTTGAGAGACAGCAGGGTAGTTAGTAATATTTAAAACAACTAAACAAGGACTTAACAGCTAAGAAGGTGGCTAAAGATAATTTTATGAAGAGTATTGTCAGTGCAGGGGGACCATTGACTGAAGCATCTAGAAATTTCTATGGCTATATTAGAAAACTGAGTGGAAGAGAGGGTGTTAAGAGAGATAAGGCTGGAGAAGAAGTTACTGAGGATTTGAAAAAAGCAGAGATTTTAAGTAACTGGTTTAGTGAGAGTATTAGGGACAATGAATCAGAAATGGGAGGGTCTAGCTTGGAGAAAGAGGTTAACAATGCAATTAGAAATGAACAGACCAAAAATTTTGAAATTCATGCTGAGGATGTCATGAAGGAAATAAGAAAGCTGAAAAAATAAAGGGGATGGTGTTGATAATATTGCTACAGATACCTTAAAGATACCCGGATGTGACATTGTACCTTATCTTGAATTATTATTTGAATTGAGTCTGGATATTTGCTGCTTACCATAGGACTGGAAAAGTGCGATAGTAGTGCCAGTACATAAATGAGGGGTAAGAAATAGAGTAAAAAATTACAGGTTGATCAGTTTGTAGGTAGGTAAATTAATGGAGAGATTTATATGCAACCAATCAGAAATATATGTGAGGAGCAGTGGTTTTCAAGTAGGCAACATGGCTTTAGGCAAGGATATTCATGCGAATCTCAGTTGGTGGGATACATACAAGATATTTCAGATGAAATTGACAAGGGACACCAAATTGATAGTGTAGCACTAGATCTTTCAAAGGCTTTAGACAGAGTCATAAAATGATAGCAAATAAGGTAAAAACTATTGGAGTGGATGAGAAAGTGATTTGCTGGGTAGAAGAATTTTTAAAAGATAGAAAACAGAAAGAGTAGAAAATTCAGTACCAAAAGAAGTGGAAGAATAAATGGGAGTGCCACAGGGTAACACATTAGGACCATTGCTATTCATTATTCTAATGAATAATTGTGTTGATTGTTTACTATCAGAAATTAGATTGTTTGTAGATGATATAATGCTATATAAAAGGATCAAAACAGTAGAGGACCGTAAATAGCTGCAGGACAGGATATCTAGTTGGGTTGGTAAACATGGGATGAAGATAAATGCAAAGAAGAGTCAGCTTATTAGATACACTAAAGGTTGCTTTCGATTATAAGGTGGGGAAAGAATTGCTTGTTGAAGACTTGAAATGTACATATTTTGGTATTACATTTGATAACAATCCTAACTGGGCAGGACACATTGGTCAGGTAGAAGAAAAGATTTCAAAATTCTGCACTTGTTGGTGAGAGTGACGAGGGGATGTAACAGAGGTGTAAAGGAATTGGGTTACAAATCTGTGGTCAGACCATTGCTTGAATATGGTAGTGCAGTATGGGACCCACATTTTGTGTATCTAATACAGGAATTAGAGGGGGTTCAAAAAAGGGCTGCTAGATTTGTTTGTGGAAATTACCACAGAATGCAATCGATAACACATATGACAAAAGAGCTGGAATGGGATTCATTGGAAGACAGGAGGAGGGTGAAGAGGGTCATGGGAGTGTACAAGTCATATATTGGTGATGAGGCATGGAAAGATATTGGTGTAAGAATTAAAAGTGATGCATGGAAGGCCATGGCCACAAGCTAGCACTCGATATATTTATATATCTGCTTTACGTCTCTCTAACAGCGAGGTCTTTAGAGACGGGAAAGGATGGGGGGGCAAGGAATGGGAAGGAATTTGACCATGACCCTTTGAAGGAAACATCCCGGAATTTGCCTGGAGTGATTTGGGAAACCATGGAAAACCCAAATCTGGATGCCCGGACGGGGATTCGAACCGCCGTCCTCCCGAATACGAGGCCAGAACGCTAACCGTTGCACCACCACGCTCGGTCTGGCACTCGATTTCAGGCACAAGAGTGTAGGAAGATTCCCTTTTTTTGGGTAAGGGTGTCAGTGATTGGAATAAGTTACCAAGAGAAATAATGAATAATTTACCAAAAATGTTGAAAGAATTTAAAGTTAAAATTTGCAGAGGGAAAATGTAGGAAATGGAGAAGTTGAGTGGGTAGCGAAAGTGCCACCGGAGCGTGTACTCCATTGCAGTTTAATTAAATACTAGCTGGTGCCCACGACTTCGTGTTTGTAAAGAATTTGGATTGACAGCTACCTACATCTAACCACCATAGTGCACGATTCTATTACCACGTCAGTCATCTGTGCAATGTAGTTCAGGCAGAAAAGTAAAATAGACTGACACACATGTCTTTGGACAAAATATCCTTCATCGACTACTCTCAACCACCATATCTCCCACACTTCCCCAGCTACCGAAATTCGGCTAACATTGTGATCGACGGGTGACACTGTGCTACTACCACACACAAACACCAGTGATCTGCACTAGATAGTTTTGGCTGAAAAGTTATACACCATGACACATACCTATTTGGTAGAAATATGAAAGTGCCGCAGGTCAACCACCATTATCTCCCACACCTCCATAGGTACCGACATCTAACCACCATAGTGCACGATGGGAGATTCGATATTACCACACACAAACATCAATGGTCTATCCTATGTAGTTGTGGCAGAAGTATAAGGATGCACAAGTCTTTGGTCGAAAAATGAAAATGCTCTGCATCAACCACTTTTAACCATCATATCTCCCACATCCCTACAGCTATTGGCATTCGGCCAACGTTGTGCACGACAGGAAACTCCATGCTGCTTCCACACAAACACCAGTGATCTGTGTTAGGTAGTGGTGACTGAAAAGTAAAATATAGGGAAACACATGTCTATTTTTATATGTATATAGTAACAATTAAATCATGACGCTAAGTAGTGGAAAGGAATCAAATTAGGATAGGGAAATGAGCCACCACTTACGTTTAGATGATGGATGTGGGGCACGAACACACAGAAAAGACAAACATTATTTATTATTATTTAATTTATTATTTGTCTTTGTCTTTTCAATAAAGTAATTTTCCGGATAAACCCTTCGTCAACGGGAGAACATTATCAGAGCTAATACCCGGGCATAGATACATATCAAAACTAATCTCTGGTCGGTGGGAAGATCAAAATATAATTAGAACTAAATATGAAAAAATATAATTATATAAAATATTATACAAAAACAAGTGTGGTTCAATATAGGTAATGGGAAAGAGAGGATTAAAAAAGGTTAAACATATGTAACAATAATAATGATCAGATATTATCTCAAGCTGAAACCAGGTGGTTGCCTTGTGCCAAGTTTGTACTGGTAGGCAAGTTCCCACCTCCTGAGTTCAGAGAAACTGCTGCTATTAGGGAGAACCCTGATAGCACAGACTGTGAAACATGAGTTGAAATTATTCAAGTCATGGGTTTATGGCATGGGAAGCAACTGGGTGCTTTGGGTTCTGTGTAAACACCGTCTGTCGGTGGCCATTCATTCTTATGGAGAGTGGATTTGTGGTCACACCTATATATGAAGCCAGGCAGTGGTTGCATGCTAACTGGTAAATTACATGGGTGGTTTCACAGGTGGCGTGTCCTATGATAGGGAAGCTTTCCCCTGTGACAGGCTTGATGAATGTGGTGGAAGCATGGTGTATGTCGAACATCTTGCAGTGGGGTCTATTACATGGGAAAGAGCCTTGTGGCTGACTGTTAGGAAGAGGAAGACTGTGTTTGTAGACTAGAAGTTCGCTGAGGTTAGGAGGTCTGCTGAAACAAGTTTTAGGAGGGGCAGGGAGGATTTTAGGAAGAATGGATCTCATTTCAGGGCATGTTTGTAAGAAATCATATATATATATATATATATATATATATATATATATATATATATATATGTATAAGCGAAAACTTATGTTACATTTTTAAGAATATTGCTCACACAGAGAAGTGTGAGATTTGGCATAGTTAAAGATTATATGGAGAAGAAGTGAAGGAAGCTAAAATCTATATATAATATGCGTTACAAATACATTAAATTAAGTAAAACAAAACGCTCGCTCGCCTACATAGTTCACTCAGATGGCGCAGCTAGCGGCCTTACTTTGTCTTCTTTGGTGAAACAAAACAGTCAAAATTAATCTCTGAACTTATATAGAAGCAATATTTTGAGGGCTGGTAGATAGCGCAGCTAGCAGCCAGAATATTGGGCGAACGGAGGAACTTAAAGAAATACAGAAAGCTAAAATTATATATAATATATTTTACAAACCTTGGAATCAATATAAGCAGTCAGAGATTATCGATTGCTTCAGTTGTAAACAAATGCGCAGTTTGTCTCTGGTTTGCGACATGGGCTGCGGAGAACGAATTTCCCGTAAACTTTTTACTCTTGGTCCAGGCCGTATTTCAACCTAACCATGATCATTTTGACAAAACAAACCTATTTAGGTTGATATGATCCCTGTACCGATATTTTTTGTGCCATTTTTACAGTGCTGCTAACATTTCGTGGTTGCGGAGCATCCCATATTTCGGCATTTTTAATTTAATTCATGGCGACTTTTCTGGAAAAGGAGAGTGCTAAATGTGAAGAGGACACTATAAGGAAACAGTTAATCCAAATTCCAACAGGTCGGTAACAGTTTTTCACTGGTGGAGAATGTCCCACCCCACCCAAAAATATAATAAGCATAGTTAATACATGTTACAAATAGATTATTAAAATAAAAAATTAATTTGCGAACGTGTGTGTGTGCGTGAAATAGGATCGGAGCCAACGTTCTTACGTGAATTCCCCGCATTGAGACACTCTGTGGTCTTTGGTAAAACGAAAGACTCGCATAAAGTAGAGATTAATGTTTGAAGTTATGAAAGGAATACTTTGAAAAGGGATGTAGCTATTCTGCCAGATACTATATGGTCATTTGATTATTTAAAATGTTAAACTTTGGTTAAGTGCCTTTTGATTTTTTAATTTCAGTAATTTCATTAGAGAGAGAGAGAGAGACAAGAAATAAGGAATACTTATTTGCGTGAAATTCAAAATGATAATAGACCAAATTTAAATAGCGAACACACAAAATGACGAAATTATTTTGATAGGTACATTTAAATGCGCATGTTTCATAAAGCTAAAGCAGTTTTCCGCCCTTAAGTCAAAATGAATATTTTGAATTCAAATGAACTATCGATAAATACATTTTATTATTTGCTATGGTTAGATTAGAAGCTAAATTTTAGCATACAGTCACGCATGGAGTGTATCATTTTAATTTTATAGGTAATACAGAGAATTACTAGATTGTTATTCTTTCATGAAAGAAACTACACAACTTAATGAATTACGGTCGAATTTCAATCGCTGGGCGATCACTAGTGTATATATATATATATATATATATATATATATATATATATATATATTATTATTAAACTCTTCTACCAGTGTACATCCAGGGGTTATCACAAATATAGGCTTCATATCCTTCCAGAACCCTCTTCACCTTCCTCCTGTGTTCCAATGACTCCCAGTCCAACTTCAGTATCACATCAGTGTTGATTTCCACAAAAAATCTACCTATCCTTTGCATATCCTTTGACTCCTATATTTGATAGTCATAAGGTGACTCCATCATATTCAAGGAAAAGTGTGATCAAAGTTATGTAACCAGAGTCTCTTATTTTCTGGTACATCAGCTCATCACCTAAGTAACCAGTACGTACGTCAGTAGGGGATGTGAGTAGGACATGGCAGCCTACCTCTCATGATCATCCCAACCTAAGGTACACCACAACAGGAAATAACTATAATTCTTTATTTCATAATAACTTGAAAGCAGCTACTAATATTTTGAATGAATTTAATTACTTCATATATATTAGTGGCTTTACATATACATATTCCATTAGATAATGAGGCCTAAAAAATGATTGTACTAAATTTCAAACCAAAATGACAATTCTTTCTGTTGCCCCAGGCATTGATGAGAAACCATTATTTCTTTCTACAAAGATAAAATTTAACAAATATAATATCTGAACAGATATTACAAACATGAAAGTATCATCCCAAATAATCACTGTATTGATATTATAAGTCCAAGCCATCTGATGGTTCAGTCGTTAAGGCATTTGCTCTCAAGAATCAGGGTTCTGAGTTCAAATCCTTTAAGAGTTGTGCTTGGTGTAATGAGTTATGCCAGGACATTCCATGTTTCGAATTCCACATTAAACTGTAAAACCGGCCATGACTGAGATGATATGTGTGACAAATCAGAACTCCGACACCAAATCACAAGACCACATAAATTTGCTTTTGAGCAGTCAGTTAGCTCAATGGTTAAGGCACTTGCTCTCAAAACCCAGGGTCCTTGATTCAAATTGTGCTGGAGTCAGAAATTTTTAAAAATTCTGCTCAATCTTTTGGGCCATGCCAGGACATTCTGTGGTTTGGATTCAATGTTAAATTGTAGGTCCAACCACAACAGGGGCAAAATGCATGGCTATTGAAATTCTGTCACTGTATTGGAAGACCAAGAGAGCTTACTTTACTTTATTGCTTCAGGGATAATACTAGCCCATCCTCTTTTAAATCACAGAGTAAATTCTTTTGTTTAACACTTATATCAACTTAATTTAAATAACTAATTTAAAAAATAAATAGCACATTACTAAAACCTATCATGTCATCTTCAACCAAGGATAAAATTTCCCACTGGTATTGTGAACATCAAAGTAACTGCTCATTTTTTATAAAAATTACTGGAAATATTTTTTTAGTTAGTGGATATGGGTGAATGACAGTTTTAGAGGAAAAGTTCTGTAACTATCCTGAAAAGAATGATGAGAACAGGGCATAAACAATTTACTTCACAAACATGTGCCATTGAACAGATGACAGATTTAATAACTGGATCAATTACAGTCACATAAACTCAAACTAGTTAACAATTACAACTGCTTAGACACTACATAACTTGCCCAGGCTAGAATAAAACTCTTGTAAAACTTGCTAATGTTTTAAGAACGGTGATTAACTTTTAACATTACCTACGAACTTTAAGATAATGAAGTCAGGGACTGGAGTAAGTTATTAACAGAGTGACTTAACTAATGGGTCAAGTTTACATTTTAATACAAATGTATTAATGCACTGGCTGTAGTCTAGTTTAGGGTTACCACATGTCCCCATTTGCCGGGGACAGTCCCCGTGTTTAGCTCTCTGTCCCCGAACAAATTTCGTCTCCGCAATGTCCCCGGATTTGTACTGTTGTCCTCAGAATTTTTTTTTAATCAAGCGAGAGTTCTTTAAAAGCCCTGATTTGCTAAAGCATTCATTTAAAGCAAGAGGTATGAAACGCACTTCTTTCCTTGTACGTGCCTGGGAATAAAAGAAAATTACAAGGATACTCCTAGTTGGACACAACAGCTTTGGAAAATCAAGTCTCCTTGCTGTGTGCAACTTGGCTGTCTGTGATCCTCATTTAAAATACAAAATAATATGTGGCTTTTAAGTTAACCCAACATTTAATCATATAACTCATCAAAGTAAAACGCGTAATTAGGACAAATGCCGAAAGTGTGCCCAGATTTGTAGAAAAAATTCTGGTAGCCCTAATCTAGTTGCAATTTCAACATAGATGTTTACATCACAGATTGTGTGGTATTGAAAGCATATCTTGACATTGAGAAATTTTGTGCTAAGAATGTCATTATTACTTGAAATGGAGTTCATGATTAATTTAATGCACTTACATGTCTCTGCATTGTGCATTATCTAAAATAGGCTTGTAGCATAAATAATGGTGTCAGTAGCCTACTTCTAAGATAATGTTGGTGTTGATAATACAGTCACAATACAATCAACAGAGCTGGCAAAAGGGGTGTAATTGATAATAACAAAATTACTGCCTAAAATTTTTTTTATCAGCTGTGGACATATTTGATAACCCTCAAAATACTTTAGCATACAGTGGCATTATATCTAGACTACACATATAAAATTAGCTACTACACTTTGTGAGCAACGGTGCCATCCCTCAACTGTCTGAAACTATTAATATCAGATACAATGAGAATTTGCTGTGTCATCATTGCCATACGAGTTAAGTCAGTACTAATGCGGGGTGAAAATAGTTTCATCTGTATCGTACAACCTAACAATTTACCTCGAACACTGAAAGAAATCAAAATTCACTAGGTGTAAAAGCAGGTTTGTAGGGAAAGTACCACTGGGTATAAGATCCACCATAATCAAAACTAACTACAATAATTTGCTAAGTGAAATCACTTCTACTTGCAAGGAATAAAATTGTAACTAGTTTTTAGTTTATTTCTTAGAATACAGTTTGTCCTATGGCAATGATGACACAGCAAATTCTGACTGTAGCTAATCATATTTTAGCACAGTCCATACCATATTTTTACAACATAACTCGGTTAAAGTAATTACACTATTCTCCGATCAGAGACAAATACATCATATTACAAAACCAGAAATGCCAAGTCCTTAGCAACACTCTTTCATTTTTTCTTTGCTTTGAAGATAAGTGAATTCCAATACTGCCAATGAATATTAATTAGCAATTGCCACATGCAGATCAACGGGATTCTACGATATCCGAGCCACTGAAATTTGATGCATTTTATGGTCAATTCGTATATATCTTGACAAGGCAAATCAAAAGTAAAGAGTAAAATTTTTTGATATCTCACTTCTCGAGACATCAAAAAACAGGTGGTTAGGTTGGAAAAAGTTCGCCAACGCCATGTTTGATGATGAATGCTTCTGTAACTCAACGATACAAACTGAAAACAAATACCATTTCCCGATTCCTGTCTTAGTTCTCATGATTATCTTATCTGAAAATTGTGGTGATTGGGTTGACATGCTGCCTGAACCAGAAAAATATTCGCCGAAGTCGCTAGGAACTACACTGTGAACAGGCAAAATAGGATTTTTTTCCATCCTAGCTGTTTTTATTGGGTTAAATATGTCCTGGACCAGAAGAAAAACTTCACCAGAAGCACAAGAAGGCATACCTATAACTGATTATTAACATTCAATATCTCGAGAACTAAGCGAGATATCAACAAAAAAAAAAAAAAAATAAGATTATTCTCTGCTTTGGATTTAACTCGTCGAGATATATAAGAACATCTGTTGAATTCATGGAATTTCAGTGGCTCTAATATCGTAGTATTGCCCAGATCAGGGTTTAATTTCAGAGGAATTATGATTAAGCTGTATTTAATTTGCTCAAATAAGTTCTTTTTTGACAGCATACTTTTCCAACATTTTTTTAAGGGCGTAATTATGCATACAACAAGAACTGGTGTATTTACACTGACTCTACAGCCAGGCGAATTACGTAGAATGCAACATAACATTTCAAGAAAAAAGTAAAGGATACAGCATTAATATTCTTATTTCTTTCTCTTTCATCTTCAGTTTCTTTAGTACTGTTAACAACCCCATTATCGATGGTGAATATTGTTCTAAAACAGTCAACACAGTTCATTCACGATTAAATGCGGAAATATCAACTTCAACTGTCCAGTTGTCAACACAAACTACTACCGAACAAACATAAACCAAATACACGGATGCCTGTGACAAAACAGACTGATAACTGGTTCATTTGTTTTGTTGTTTAATCCACAGCTTCGATTCTCGTTTGTCTTTATGTGGATGTAACCAACATACAGGAAAAAAATAGTTTTCGTTGTTTTATCTGTTATCTTTACTGTTTCTTCTACTCTCTCTAAGATCAATAATACAAATAATCTAAAATAATTTATCGTCTACACTAACTTCATAGTTTTTTTCGATGAATGGACAAAATATTTATCGTTTTTTGTGTTGGCAATGTCATTATAACAGTATAGGGTAGCAGAGAATTCTGGAAAACAGTTGTATGTATTGTCTGCATCTGTCAAATTTCTACTAGCTGAGATAGTTACATCTTCCTCACATGTAAAATGTTTGAGAAAATATGGAAACTTCTGTCATACTGGTATCTGCAGTATGAATTAGTTACATGCATGTATGTCTTCGAACCTTGGGAAAAGAAGTTACTGAGTATCCTTTTTAAAGTAATTGATCATGAAGTTTTGTTATAACCAATTATATATATTTCCTAGCCTCTTATTTTCCTTAACAGCTCTCATAGATGGAATCATTATCTTGTTAACTGGACTTGTATGCTATTCTACCTACGTCTACTTACCTCATTATACAATGTCACTTCTGGTACATTTTAGAATCTTAGAAAATAATAATTTGGCTGTTGATTATCACTACGGCAATAACAGAGAACTCTGAAAATAAAAAAAGGATTGTATTTAATAGACTGAAAACAAGTGTATACACTTGCAGTTCCACTGCTTGTTTTACTGTACTGTCATAAAGAATTTTGTAAATAATTAAAATTATTTTTATAAAATCTTTGATGGTCGTTTTTTATTAACCTCTTCTAAGTGTTGTCCTACGGGATTATTTCCCAAACTAAGCAAATATAAAATTAAAAATATTGAGGTTATATTCTTAAGTCTTTGTTACAGGAAACAGAAGTATCTTTTTGTCATATAAAATATAGAGTAAAGAACATGAAAAATATAGATTTCTCTTATATTTTGTTCCACATCTGAGAGATTAATGTATAATGTAATTTCACTTTTTAAAAAAAAAAATATCTTGTAGTTTCAAATATGCAACTAAATTATAGATGCAACAAATATTCACTAAGTAGAGAAAATTATGCATTTGGCAGAAGTAGACACTATTGGAAAACTGTGTTGTGTTATATGTGTAGTTATATTGGGCTTTCTGTCAACCATGAGGATATATCTATAGTTGTGAGGCAATAAATACTGAGAAATTTTTAATTCCGATCTTACTTTTGTATGAGGCATATTAATAGATAGATAGATAGGGGATTCTATCATTACCGTGGCGCCAAAATCTGATGATGAATTCTTGTATAACTCGACAAGACAAATTGAAAGTAAGGAATAAAGTTTTTTGATATCTCGCTTAGTTCTCGAGATATCGTATCTCAAAGTTGACATAATTAGGTTGAAATACAGCCTGGACCAGAAGAAAAATTTCGGTATAGCCAAATTTGATGATGAATTCGTACGTATCTCGACGAGATAAATGGAAAATAAAGAATAAAGTTTTTTGATATCTCGCTTAGTTTTCGAGATATTGTAACTCAAAAGTGAGGAGGTTAGGGTTAGATCCGGCCTGGACCAGAAATTTTTTTTCTACCAAAACCATCATATCTACACGGTGGAAATGCACTATAGGTGTTTTATTTTCTTCCTAGTAATTGTTGATAGGTTGAAATACGGCCTGGACCAGAAGAAAAAACACCAAAAGCAGAAGGAACTATACCTATGACTGATTTTTAACGTGCTATATCTCTAAAACCAAGCGAGATATCAAAAACATTTATTCTTTATTTTCGATTTGTTTCGTCGAGTTCTACAAGAATTCATCATCAGATTTTGGCGCCACGGTAATGATAGAACTGCCGATAGATAGATAGATATGTTCACTTTGATCCCATGTGAGAATAATCTCGGGGATGTGGAACAGTACATACACTTATTAGTAATGTCAATATTACAATATAATTGATAATATTATATATTGACAAGAAGTTAGTTATGACCCATTAGTATAACCAATATTTCCTGTAATCTACAAATACAATCCCGAGTTAGTTAATACTTATTATGTGGAACAGTGTATAAACTTGTTACCAGCATCTAACAACCAGTTATTTTCTTACCAACCAGTTACCATGATAAGTTTCACTGTAATTTGTGACTACGTATTATATTATGTTAGTTGCTATTTATGTGGAACAGTACACACACCTATTAGCAATATCAGTTATATCACCAACAACTCATAAGCAGTCAATTACTTAAAAACCTGTTAGTATGATAATTTTTCACAGCAGTTTTTGAGTGCATGCTATCCCATGTTAGTTACTATATATGAGTGAAATTTTGTAAACAGTGTAATTACTTCATTTGTCAAAAGTTTCAACAGAAAGAAAAACCATATATCATTTTAGTAATTGTGGAGAACTTTGTCACCTTTCCCTTCCATACACCATATATACTATTTTATCAGTCATTCTTAGTTACCAAATTCCAAGAAGAAAATTCTTTTACAGAGTAAAATTGATTCTGAAGCAGAAACTCTTTCAGTTTGGACTTAAAGTAGTTGGGTTTTTGTAGATAACATTTAATTTCTGTTGGTAAGACATTGAATAAGGAAGCTCCAGTAAATTTTAACCCTTTCTGTACAATTGACAGTGATTTGTAATCCTTGTGAATATCATATATATTATTTCTATAAGGTATTTTTTTGTCACAAGCCTATATCTTCCTTCATACTTAACCGAAATCAATGAATGAGGTGTCATTTTAAAGCTTATGGTCTCCACTTTGGTTAAATCGTATTTTAAGCAAGAAAGTTTTCGGAATTCGACCCTTAAAGGGCAAAAATGTAAATTTTTCTAAAATGCTGTTTTCTGTGTTACGAGTTAGTTTTCTCCCTGGATACCTATCTGAAACCGTTTTATGAAGTATCGTTTTAAAGATTAAGATCTCCGCTTTAGTAACGTCATATATTAAGCCAGAAAGTTTTCGGAATTCAACCCTTAAAGGGCAAAAGTATCAATATTTTTGCAATGCGTTTTTGTGTCACGAGCGATTTATCTCCCTTAATATCTAACCGATATAGATAAATGAGGTATCATATTAAATAATAAGGTCTCCGCCATGGTAACATTATATTTTAAGACAGGAATTTTTCGTAATTTGATCCTTATAGGGCAAAAATGTCACTTTTTCTAAAATGCGTTTTTTGTATCTCGAGCCATTTATCTCCCTGGATATCTAACCAAAATCGATAAATGAGGTATGATTATGAGGAGTAATTTCTCAGCTTTGTGACATCATATTTTAAGAAAGAATGTGTTTGGAATTCAACCCTTAAAGGGAAAAAGTATAAATTTTTCTATAACGCATTTTTGTGTCACGAGCGATTTATCTCCCTTAATATCTAACCGATATGGATAAATGAGGTATCATATTAAAGAATAAGGTCTCCGCCATGGTAACATTATATTTTAAGAAAGGAATTTTTCGTAATTCGACCCTTATAGGGCAAAAATGTCACTTTTTCTAAAATGCGTTTTTTGTATCTCGAGCCATTTATCTCCCTGGATATCTTACCAAAATCGATAAATGAGGTAGGATTATGAGCAGTAATGTCTCAGCGTTGTGACATCATATTTTAAGAAAGAATGTTTTTGGAATTCAACCCTTAAAGGGAAAAAGTATAAATTTTTCTATTACTGATTTTTGTGTCACGGGCGATTTATCTCCCTTGATATGTAACCGAGATAGATAAATGAGGTATCATATTAATGAATAAGGTCTCCGCCGTGGTAACATTATATTTTAACAAAGGAATTTTTCGTAATTCGACCCTTAAAAGGCAAAAATGTCAATTTTTCTAAAATGCGTTTTTTTTATCTCGAGCCATTTATCTCCCTGGACATCTAACCAAAATCGATAAATGAAGTAGGAAAATAAGGAGTAATGTATCAGCTTTGTGGAATCATATTTTAAGAAAGAATGTTTTTGGAATTCAACCGTTAAAGGAAAAAAGTATAAATTTTTCTATAACCGATTTTTGTGTCACGAGCGATTTATCTCCCTTGATATCTAGCCGATATAGATAAATGAGGTATCATATTAAAGAATAAGGTCTCCGCCGTGGTAACATTATATTTTAAGAAAGGAATTGTTCATAATTCGACCCATAAATGGCAAAAAAGTCAATTTTTCTAAAATGAGTTTTTTGTGAATCGAGCCACTTATCTCCCTTGATATCTATCCAAAATCGATAAATCAAGTACGATTGTGAGGAATAATGTCTCAGCTTTGATGACATCATATTTTAAGAAAGAAGTGTTTGGAATTCAACTATTAAAGGGAAAAAGTATAAATTGTTCTACAACGTATTTTTGTGTCACGAGCCTTATATTTCCCTTGATATCTAATCGATATAGATAAATGACATATCGTATTAAAGACTAAGGTTTCCGCCGTGGTAACATTATATTCTAAGAAAGGAATTTTTCGTAATTCGACCCATAAAGCGCAAAAATGTCAATATTTCTAAAATACGTTTTTTGTGTTTCGAGCCATTTATCTCCCTGGATTTCTAACCAAAATCGATAAATGAAGTAGGAGTATGAAGAGTAATGACTGAACTTGGTGACATTATATTCAACCTCACTATTCATCGCATTTTATTCGCGAAATTGTCGCACGGGTCGTCTAGTTATATTTATTCCTAGTATTATGGCTATGTATGTCAGCATTAAGATTGAAGTGTTCAGGATTTTCCACTACAAATGATAGTACAGAGTATACATATTGTGCTGGCATTGTTAGAACACCCAGGTTTTTAAATTGATTTCTGCACGACGTTTGTGGGCTTGCTCCAAAAATAGTTCTTATAGCACGTTTTTGCAATTTAAATACCCTCTGTGCTTGTGACGAGTTTCCCCAGAATGAGATGCCATAAGTGAGCAGGGAATGAAAATATGCAAAATATACTAACTTTCTGGTTTCTATATTAGCTATTCTAGATATTACCCTAAGTGAAAATGTTGCAGAATTCAGTTTTTTAAGAAGTTGTTGAATATGCTGTTTCCAGTTCAATTTGTTATCTATACATACACACAGGAATTTTGTGAAATTACTTTCATTGATTGCTTTTCCTTCTGATATCACATTATAGCTGTCCTTTGTTTTATTTTTTGTAACAAACTGAATATTAAACATAAAAATTTATTCTGGATTTTATTGCAACTCTAAGCACTATTCATATCACCAAGACTAATTTTGATATATCACAGTAGTATTGAAGACCAGAAACTTTAGAAAAATGTTATAAAAAGTCATGCTACAAATACTTGGCAAGTAAACCATAATTTCAAAAAATGTCAGATTGTACTACTGGCTACTCTCATTGGCACACTGCTGAATCCAAACTTTAAAAGTTTGTTGGTGGGCTATTCTGTATTAACCTGGCTGACCTAATGGCACTTGAAAGGATAGAGAGTTTGTACGCTGCAGGGCACAATTGTGTAGTGAAAGTATTTGGTTGTAAATATTGCAGTACAATTTAGTACGATTGGGTGGAAAATGTTAAAAGAGCTTGTGTACGCTAATATTCATTAATGTTCTGTGTATTATTTTAAGCTAAATTTAGGTGATAAGTAGTCTTACACCTGTTTTAAAAGCAGTTTTAAATTTGTTGGCCGTTGCTAGGGGATCCTGTTTAAGACAGAAAAATTTATTTTATAAAACTAAACATTGTTGAGGTTTACTGGAGATCATGATTCCGGTACATCATCATTCACTAATCATGTCATAATACTGCGTTAGTAAGTGGCAAGATGTATTATTTTTAAGCAGCAATTCCATTGTAATACAGCCTGGACCATTATTTTCAAGTAGAAATTATGTTGTAATACAGTCTGGACCAGCATGATACTGTTAAATATACTTTGAAAAGTGTTTCTAGTGATGTCTACAGTAATATGACACCAATTCCTTTTGGAATTGCGATCTCCATTAATCCCCGTTGTTGATAGTAAGATCAGTATGAAATCAAACAATCAAGAATAAAGGCATGTTGTTCTCTTGCTACATTTTGTATTAACCTAGTTAAAAGCCTCTAAGATGTAGTAAAATTATTGCTTCAGTTTCATTTCTTTCAAGTGGTTTTTAGATATGGTTTGTTTGTTCTTGAATTATCATCTGCACTGTATAATATAAACAAATGTGGGGTAGAACCAAGGACATGTCCATTCAAATTGAGAGTTAATTTTTGTAGCAATAGAAATCGGATAACATGTTGAGAAACATATTTTTTTCTTTTGGGTGAACCGTCCATAAATGAAAGCAGTAGAAGTACTTTTTGCTGTCACTATTTAGCTGTGCGCTGTATTATTTGTGGCTAATGGCCAATTGTGATTGGTTGTGAGGGATCAGTGTCTTACTGGACACCTCGCTAATAATTTTCGTAGTAGGAGCCATTCGATTTAACATTTAAATATGTTCATTTTACATCATTGTAAAACATTTCATGTGAAGATACAATTTTTTTATCTTGTAAAACTTGTTGCACAATATCTGATGTTAAAAATCTCTTTTTTTATTGCATTAGCCAATTTCGAGAAGTTCTATATCTGAGCATTAATTTTCCATTATTGGTACATCACTGATAATATGTCTCATACCATCGAGTCATTAATTTTACACCAGTAGATCAGGAATGTATTCATTAGTGTTTGGGTCTTAATGCAGCCTGGACCACAATGAAACATAACCATCACACACGATATTGGGGATACCCAATTTTCAAATTGTACCTATCACTGTTATTGTGATCCAGACTGCATTACAAGATAAACAGTTATTGATGAAATCATGTTTTATAAATATTTTGTTTTGTATGCATGATTTTAATAGCAATTTCAACCAATTGAGGAAATACGGAAGAACAGAATGAAATGTAAATCAATGGATGTGGGACTAACAGATTGAAGAATAGCTTCTACAACCTTTCTCACTAAATCAAGTGCATTTCCAGGCCAATTTTATTATTCAGTAAACGGTTAGTGACTACAATATGCAGATTAATGAATAAAACATGCAGCCAAAAAGCTACTGCCTGCTATACGTCATGACCAACCTCAAGTGGCCAGTAGCTGCAAATAGTACTATGCAAACAAAAACTACAACTACTGCATTCATTTATGGACAGTTCACCCAAAAGAAAAAAATATGTTACTCGGCATGTTGTCTGATGTCAATTAATACCAAAATGAACTCGTAATTCAAATCAACTTCTCCTTGGTTCTGTCCACACCATTTATTATATAGATTTGCACTGGACTAGGCTATTATTTTGTGTTTCTCTAAAAGATTTTGGCATCAGTGCAATTTGTCTTCTTTTTTGATATATCTCACTAGAGTAAATCATAGAGCGTAACTCTAGCAGAGCACAAGCAGCTAAAGTTATTAAAAGCTGTGATCATAACTGGAATGGCAAAAGGTAATGATGTGTTGATTCCTTAAATCCCAATAATTCCAACAGACTTAACATTCCACTTTAAAAGCCTACAGTTCTGATTAAAATTAGGCATTGCGATGAATACCGTTAAAAGTCCAGGGATAGACACTGAAAGTGGCACAGGTGCACTTAAAAAATGTTTTTCCCCATGGGTGATTATATGTGGCTTGCTCACAGGTTTTCAATCTCCAAAGCCTGAAAATCTTAGCAAACGACAGCTAAATCAGATATGTTGTGTACAAAATGGCATTGACATAAGACATCGGGATTACTGGAGATTGTGATTCTGGAAGGAATTGGTGTCATAATACTGCTGTAGTCAAATGTAACACACTACTAGAAATACTTTACAAAGTTCAATTAATGGTGTCATGCTCTTCCACAGTGTATTAAAACCTAATTTCTGCTTAAAAATAATTGGTCCAGGCTGTATTACAACAGAATTACTGCTGGAAAATAATACGTCTTGTGATTAACTATAGAAGTATTATGATGTCATTAGTTAATGTTTTGTAACAGAATCACATTCTCCAGTAGACCCAAGACATTTGACATTTTAAACCACAAACAAGAATCTGCCGAGGAACTGTGGTAGGTAGTCTTATACAGTTAACACCTTCTCCCTTAGTTTGTTGTGTAAGTACACATATACAAAGTTGCAGGTTACATCTAGTCCAAAAGATATTCCACACACACAGATGTAAACAGTTTAATGTTGTAGAATTAGTACAAATAATCAAGGATTAGATTTTAGTCACATATTTTGTTACAAGTGCTTATAATCATCAACGGTTTCCAGCTGCTGGTTAGGTCTGTTTTGTGCACAAGCCTCTCCAT
Source organism: Vandiemenella viatica (assembly GCA_031002005.1). Taxonomy (NCBI): domain Eukaryota; kingdom Metazoa; phylum Arthropoda; class Insecta; order Orthoptera; family Morabidae; genus Vandiemenella; species Vandiemenella viatica. Next base: position 266,871,953 of record JARYHS010011408.1, on the reverse strand, counting down.
TTACTTCTTTCTTCCCACCACTTCTCTGTCACCATGTTGGTCCAGTCCACCCTCTCTGTAGTACACATTCCACTTAGCCATCTATTCCTTGCGACTTAACATAATTTATAATAAACTGTAGCAATATTCTGCTTTATTTCACTTGTCTTATTGATGTTTCCATGCTTCAGGAATTTTTTAGTGTGTTGTCCATTGGCTGAAAGCCTACTGTGAAGCCTGTACTGATTTGCTTTGTCACGTTTCCCCTTATATGCTTGGAAGCACAGTGCCTGACCTAGGTTCGCTACAATGTCTACATCTGAGCCATTCGCCAACTGTACCAATTGGCGAAATCTGTGAACCACAGTGCAGTGGTGGCATGCCCATTCTGCACCTCACTTAATTTACAACTAACTACCAAGTCCAGGTTATAATTTGCTTCCTTAATGCTCTGCTGTGATGATCTGCCACATTCCTGACAGATATTGGCTATGATTAGCTTCCAGGACTGACCCAAGTAGAAACTACCATTCCTATTGAGATTGTTTTTACAAATCCAAATTTTCAGTGCCTCACTTATGACTGAATAGAGGCCCTGGGCAGCATGAGGATCTTATTTAACTTTATGGTGTTCTCCATTGGCTATGTCCTCAGCTAATGGAAATTAATCTTAGGTGCCATTTTTACTCAGTTAGGCACTCCAGGATGGTTCTCTCTAACCAATGTAAATTTTGCCACACTTGCATGGCATGGAATTAATTCCAAGTATTTTGAGGCCTAAATCATACTTTCCTAGATGCAACATATCACATAGCTTGAGAGTATTTATTTATTTATTTATCAATCTTGTTCCATGGATCCCTGCTGAGGAAGTACCTCTGGGATGTGAAACATGTCATTGTTGATACATATACACATAATATGAGTCATATCATAGTAAATATATATACATACATATTTTACAAATACAAGAAATAATAATAAACATACATTTTTGCAACTGAGTTTTGCAAATGTCATAATGAGTACAATTAATTATTTTCTTCAAATTCTTGAATGGAGTAGAAGGAGTTGCCAATAAGATAATCTCTAAGTTTTTGTTTAAATACATCTTTATTATCTGAAAGCTGTTTTATACGATTAGGTAGTTTATTAAACAGATGTATCCCAGAATAATTAACTCCTCTTTGTGCTAATGACAGAGATGTTTGTGTTTTATGCAAGTTATTTCTGTTTCTTGTATTGAAACTGTGTACCTGTGAATTAGGTGTAAACAGGTTAAAATTTTCTATGACAAAGCTCATGAGAGAATATAATACATTGTAAGAATATTGTGTTTCTTAAAGAGTTGTCTGCAAGAAGTTCTTGGTTTTACCCTACACAGAAACCTAATAGCTCTTTTCTGTGCTATGAAAACTTTTTTACTTTGTGAAGAGTTTCCCCAAAAAATTATGCCATATGACATTACTGAATGAAAATATGAGGAGTACACCTGTTTCATTAATTCTAGATCTGCTGTTAGAGAAAGTGTTCGTATTGCGAAGGTGGCACTACTTAACTTTGTCAGTAGTGTAGTGATATGATCATGCCAACAGAGTTTCTGATCTATTTTAATACCAAGAAATTTTATACTCTCTGTTTCTAAGATTGTGTTGTTTTTATAGTTTATACATATATCTGGCTGTGCATAGTTTTTTGTTTTAAACCTAATATAATGTGTGTTTTCAAAATTTAATTTTAATGAATTTGCCTTAAACCAATTTGCTACTACTCTAAGTACTTCATTTACATTACATTCAATAGTACTGTTTGGTGTTTTATGCACAGTCAGGTTAGTGTCATCTGCAAATAAAACACTCTTAACTTTGTTGGATAAATTTCCAGGAAGGTCATTGATGTATAACAGAAAGAGGAGGGGACCTAAGACAGAGCCTTGTGGAATTCCATGTTTTATTTTCTCCCAGTCTGATGAAGCATCTTTACTTATTTTAAAATCAAAAATTGAAACTTTTTGCATTCGGCTTTCAATGTATGATTTAAACCATTTACCTGCGGTCCCCAAAATACCATAGTATTCCATTTTTTTCAAAAGTAATTCATGATTTACACAATCAAATGCTTTTGCAAGATCACAAAATATTCCTACAGGATTCATTTTATTATTCAGTTCCTCAAATGTGTTATTTAAAAATGAATATATAGCCATTTCTATGGATGATCCTTTTTTGAACCCAAATTGTGAATCAGTGAGGATATTATAGTGTGTAACATGTTTTATTACTCTACTATACATTACTTTTTCAAAAACCTTTGAGAATGTTGAAAGTAATGAAATGGGACGATAGTTGTCTACACATGTTACTTCTCCTTTTTTAAATAATGGTTTCACAACAGCATATTTTAGTCTATCGGGAAAAACACCTTGTATTAAGGATTCATTACAAATGTGAGCAAGTACATGACTGATACAGTCTGAACATCTTTTCAGTAATTTACTTGAAATATTGCCATAGCTGGAAGAATTTTTAGGTTTTAATTGTTTAATGAGTTTATTTATTTCTGAGACTGTTACTGGTGGCAATTTCATCTCCACAAAGCTATATGGGAAAGCAGTCTCAAGAAGCCTTAGAGCACTATGTGGGGATTGCTTTTCTATGCCTAATTTATCTACTACTGACGTAAAGTGTTTGTTAAATATTTCACAAACTTCCCCTACTTCGCTATACACATATCCATTTTGTTCTATTTTTATGTCTTTAGAGTGATTTACTGTTTTTCCTGTTTCAGTCTTTATTATATTCCATATTGTTCTCATTTTATTGTCTGAAGTTTGGAAGATGCTTTTTATCCTATACCATGACAGAAGTCTTACTTTTTTATGATGTATTTCTGGCATATGGGAGGAAGGCAAGAGGTTTCAGTGGTTCATTTTGCTCATGGTTTTGATGATCTTGGAACAATTGATCACTGTATATTACATTGTGAGTAACTATTGTCTGAAAATGGTATTGAGGTCTTTTTTTTTTTTCGTCTGGCAGGCTCTCCACTTTTGTTGTGTATTAGCAGAATTCCTTGATAATCTCAATGGAATTCATCTAATCATGGAAGAGGAGAAGAGTGGGATCCTCCTGTTCTTGGATACAGGATACGGCAAGAAATGTCTTTGATTCTGGGAGCCAGTTGGGAGAAATAAAATGCCTAAAGACCATATTCAGACATAGTGGCAGCTCACTGAGGCAGATAAAGCAAGCAATTAGCCCAATACCATCAGTTGAGCAGGATGTACCATTGAAAGCTTTCATCTTCTTCCAGTATGCCAAAAACGTATCAGGAAAAGTAGAAGACTTCTACATCAGTATAAAATAAAAATAATAAATGTCCAACCTCCTGCCAAGATGAGAGATATGTTGCATCCAGTAAACAATGATCTAGGCAGTCGAACACCCAGACTTAATTTCATTTCATCTGGTGTGACAAAGTTTACATGGGGTGGGTGATCAGAATCATCAATGAGCATCTAACAGCATGAATGCTACCTAAGACTGATATAATTGAACAAATCTGCATTAGCTGAGCATGCTGCTGATAAAGAACACAAGATATAATTGAATAAGTTGGTGGAGCCTCCTCGTACTTGGATTTGGTCTTGAGTAGGGTTCAGATCTTTAGCTTCTTTTTGAGCTGTAATGCTGAGCTAAACACTGATTAAACATTTTTGATTGTATTTAAATGTATGTAATATAGCATATAAATGCATATTCAGGCCATTTTCCTAGTTTTGGTCATATGATAATGCAGGGTGGTTCAAAAAGGAATGATGATATAGAAATTTATTGAGATAACTTACAGAATCAGTAGACATAATTTTGTAGCAAACAACCTCATGTTTCAAATAAGTGTCAAATATTATTTTGGTTTGATGTGACTACCATTTTTCATGCGGCAAACATCCTGTCAGTAATCAATTTCTTCCCCCATTCATTGAAGCAAATCAGATGGAACTTGTGCAATGGCAGCGTAGATTCAATTTTTCAGGTTGAACAAATTGTTTGGTAGGGGAGGAACATATACACGGTCTTTGATGAAACCCCAGAGAAATAAATCCATTGGTGTCAAGTCCAGGGAGTGAGGCAGCCATATGATTCGCCCTTCACAGCCATTCCGCCTACCTGGGAAACAATTTTCGAGGAAAAGCCATCAACAAAGTTCTTGTGCGAGGAGTAAATTGGATGCCTACTTGGAGGTTCTTTAGCGTATTCAGTGTGAAATTAATGCCGAACAGTTGTTGCAGAGTTTGTTTCATGAAACCAAAACTCACAGGAGCATGCTCTGCTTTAGTGAAAGCAGCCAGTTTAACTGTGCTCTATGCTGGAGCTACTAGTGGTGAAATAGTGTACTGATGTACTACATGCATCAAACTTGGGTTTGTTTTCTACAAAATGACACATCTACTGACTCTATAAGTTATCTCAAATTTCTATCATTCCACTCGCCCTGTATTTATGGTCAAATGGTCATATTTTGTGGAAAATTCTGGTAATTTTTTAATAATACTGGGAATTCACTAGATATAGATGATAAGAAATTAAGATAATTATTCACAGAACTGTACTCCTATTATATACTGGAGGAAAAACAGAACTGATTGTCACTGAATTTGGCAGAATTCATCAGTCAAGTATTAAAGTTATACGTTATTGTAACCCTGTAAATGTAATGTTCTGCCCACCTTTTAATCTTGACAATGCAGCAGCAGCATGTCTGTGTCAATCAATGTCTCAATGAAGTACTTTTGAAAATAAGCATCAATCATTAATATATTTTTCTCGGGCTTCCAGCCGTGTTAAGATGTCACATTTGCGGGACGTTTTGAAGGCGTCCATCTCTGCCTTCATTCTCAACCAAATGTCAATGATTAACTGTTTGTTTATTCAGCCGCTGCTACGGAAACGATGGAAGACAAAAACCAACACAACGCGATTACGTCATCGGCTCTTCCGCTCGTTACCGACGGGAAACTGTTTCAGCATTTTAATAGCCGGGTTCCAGGCGGCACTGAGTTGATAACCAGTGTCCCTGTTGACTAATAAATCAGTTAATCCTATTTCTACAGCCTCTGTAATAACGCCGGCCCAAAAATCTTTGACCCGGCTAAAATGGTTGTTTTTTCAAATTCAAAAGTGTGATCCTCTTGCACACTACGTTCGGCTACCGCAGAAAAATTTCATTGCAATGGAGCACATGCTCAATTGGCAATTTCCCTACACACCCATCCCCCTTCCTGCACCCACCTACATTTGCCCTCCACAACTTTCTACTTTAAATCCTTTCAACATTTTTGATAAATAATTTATCATTTCCCCTGGTAACTGAAAAAAAAAAAAGTTTTGTAACCCAATTCCTTTACTTCTCTCATATATCCCCTCATCACTCTCTCCAACAAGTGCAGAATTTTGATACCTTTTCCTACCACCTGTCCAATGTGCCCTGCCCAGTTAAACTTGTTATCAAATGTAATGCCAAGTTATTTACATTTCAAGTCTTCAGCAAGCAATTCTTTTCCCATCTTATATTCATAATTAACCTTTTGTTTTTTATTTGTGTCTCTAATAAGCTGACTCTTCTTTACATTTATCTTCATCCCATGTTTACAAACCCAACTAGATATCCTGTCCAGATCACCCTGCAGCTGTTTACAATCCTCTATCATTTTGATCCTTTTATATAACATTATGTTATCTGCAAACAATCTAATTTCAGATAGTAAACAACCAACACAATTATTCATTAGAATAATGAATAGCAATGGGCCCAATACGCTACCCTGTGGCACTCCCATTTTTACTTCCACTTCTTTTGATACTGCATTTCCTACCCTAACTTTCTGTTTTCTATCTTTTAAAAATTCTCCTACCCAGCAAATCACTTTCTCATCCACTCCAATTGTTTTTACCTTATTTACTACCATTCCATGGCTCACTCTGTCAAACGCCTTTGACAGATCTAGTGCTACACTATCAATTTGGTCCCCCTTGTCCATTTCATCTGAAATATCTTGCACATATCCCACCAACTGAGATTCACATGAATATCCTTGCCTGAACCCATTTTGCATACTTGAAAACCACTTACGTTCCTCACATATATTTCTGATGTGGTTGTATATCAATCTTTCCATTAATTTACCTACAACTGATGTCAAACTGATTGGCCTGTAATTTTCGACTCTATTTCTCACCTCTCCTTTATGTACTGGTACTACTATCGCACTTTTCCAGTACTGTGGTAAGCAGAAAGTATCCAGACCCAATTTAAATAATATTTCAAGATAAAGCTCAACGTCACATCCGGCTATCTTTAAGATATCTACATCTACATATATACTCTGCAATTAACAAAATTGTGGGTGCCAGAGGGTGCTCAGCACCAAACCTAATCTCTTTGCTGTGCATTCCAATCCCTAATGGTATGAGGGAAAAAAGAATTCATATAAGAATCAGTGCGGCACCTTATTTCTCTAATTTTATCTTTCATGTCATTACAACCCAAATAGGTTGGTGGACGAAGTATTTCACTACACTCATAAGCGAAAGTAGGAGTACGCATGTTTACCAATAAGTTTATACAAAATGTGTGTCGTCTATATACCAGAGACTCCCAGCTTAATCTACTAATCAGTTCTGTAATGCTTTCATAAGGACTGTAGCAAGCGGTCACTAATTGAGCGGCTCCTCTCTGTACTTTCTCTATACTCTCAATCAACCCCTTACGAAACGGATCCCAGATGGCACAACAGCAGTCCAAATGTGGATGCACAAGAGATTTGTGTGCTATCTCCTTTGTTTGTTCATTACAATTTTTCAAGATTCGACCTAGGAACCGCAGCCTAGAATTAGCTCTACCTACCAACGTATTAATATGTAAGTCCCATTTCATGTTGTAAGCATCTTAGAATTTTAGTAAATTCTAGCCTCTCACCTTTAGGCATTAGAGGAAAAGCTCACCCTTTAGTAACAAGTAGTTTCATTTCGTGTACAGGTTATGAGAGCGAAGCTTTATATAGCATAAAGATACGGTAACCAAACAAACTAAATAAACCCTTTTAGGAACTGTAAAAGTATTCAAAAGTAAATAAAAGCCCTAAAGTAAACCTTCTATAACAGAAAGAAAACATTAGTTTGGGAGGAAATAGGTTAAATCACTCAAGTTCAGTTTCAAGTAATAAATTTTACTATAAGTTAACTTCATAGTTTCTAAACCAATTTGAGTGCAGTAAAGACTTTTAGTAGTTGCTAAATGCCGGATATAAATTATGTATAATAATAAATAAACTTTAAATCAACCGAAAATTAAATAATCTTTAATAATACAACTTTGGAATTATGAGCTTCTACTTTGGAAGTATTTTGTCATTTTTAAACCGTTTTACGAGCAAGAAAGTAACTCAATATTTAATAAATCAACTAAATTAATTTTCTGTAATAATATTAACACCTTTTACTAACCTTAAAGATGATAATCCAAAATAATCCAGTTCAGCACACAAGCAATTTCTAATATTTGGCATTTCACTGTTTTTATACACTTTCGAGCAGAATAAAGTAATTTTAGGGAAGTAATAATACAATTAAAATATAAATTCACTAAAATTTCGTAGTTTCTGAACGTTTAAATAACTTAAAACAATTTTTAATACTTCGTCAGATGCACTTCACTTTTAACAATTTTTATCTCAAAATCCTAGAGAACATAAAGTAGATTTCCGGGAAGACCTAAAAATCTAATATCACATATAATAATTTCAAGTAATTCTAGGCAATAGAACCGATTCTATAGAGATCTTAAAATTTAGTTTTCATTACAACCATGTGGTCAACTTAGAAATTATTTACAGCTGTTTACGAGAACATACAGAGATGAGACAACTTTCAGAATACGTAATTTAATTCAGAGAATCTCTCGGTAATTTTATATTTCGGATAAAAGTAGTAGAAACAAAGTTATGACATATAAAATCTGAAATAACATTTTTTAGTAAATCTTACACACCTTGTAATTAAACTATCCGTGCATCAATTTTAATAAAAGTTACACCAATAAACTCAGGAATTTTGGTAGAACACGGTGATAATAATATTATTTGTGTAAATTGTAGTTCTATGAAAATGACGAAATAAAGAAGCTTCTCGAACAATAGTAATTCCCCAGGGTAGGAAAATAGTTCACTCCTACGCTAAGATCTTTTAAACCAGACACTTAAAGTTAATCACTAAATATCTATGATTTCACAATTGAAAAAGTATAAACACTGTCACACTCTAAAGTTTCGGATAATTGTTTAGTTACCGAGATATTTCCGGCCTAAATTTTATAAGTGGTAGTATAAAGTTGTGTTTTGGCTCTGACGTCAGCGAGGGTATAAAACATGACGCCATGTTGAAGCGACATCTTTTCGGGTCTGGAAGCTGTGCTAACATGACGTGCTAGGTGTGTGTGCGCTGGTGAGGTTGGTAGCTCAAGTTTTGGGTTGGTACCACCGGGTCGGCCATCATGGAACTTTGGTTTGGGCGCGGCACTTGTTTTTCTTAACATGAACTTGTGATCTTCATCAGGGGTCGGTCGGTCTTATCTTCTCTCCACAATCTGCAAACTTTTGGAACGATTGTTCGATTTGCCTAATCAACTTTAAGAATGCTGTTCTGAACTTTTGATTTTATTTAAATAAACTTGAAGAATTTTTGGGAAAGTGAACTGTTTTATTTCCGTAGCTATTGAATAACCTTTTCAATGTTTGAGGTCATCAAATATTGTGGCGACCTGTAGCGTTTCTAGTTGAATATTCAGGCAACATGGTCAAAGCAAATTAATAGATTCAGTAAGTTTTCATTGAACAGTGAGGTGCTATCAAGAGTTTAAGTTAAGGCACTTAGGTGATACTCAACCCCTGTATCGGCCTTTGTCCTTACAATGTTCCTTCGTACTGTTACTCCCAAATATTTCATAGAATCGACCATATCAATAACTGAACTGTTTACCTTATATTTCTGAACAATCGGATTATTTTTGTTAGTTATGCTCATTGTCTTACACTTTTTACAATTTAGTGTGAGTTGCCACTCAGCACACCATGCCAAAATAACATCCAGATCACGCTGAATTTCTAAACAATTGCCCAAATTCCTTACTTCCCTATAAATAACTGCATCATCAGCAAACAATCTAAAAATGCTTTTCACTTTGTCTCCGAGATCGTTTATAAAAATTTATATCTATAGTAATATCATCTACACCAGCCCCTTTATGTTTATTCAGCTTTCTTATTTTATTCATGATTTCCTAAGGATGAATTTCAAATTTTTTGGTATCTTCATTTCTAATTGTGTTGTTTTAGTTTCTCCGAATTAGACCCTCCCGTTTCTGATTCATTGTCCCTAATGCTGTCACTACACCAGTTACTTAAAATCTCTGCCTTTTTCAGATCCTTAGTAACTTCTTCTCCATCCTTATCTATAAGCGTCTCTACAACATCGCTTCCACTCAGTTTCCTGATATAGCCATAGAAATTTCTAGATGCATCAATCAATAGTCCTCCTGCACTGACAATACTCTTCATAAACCAATCTTTAGCCACTTTCTTTGCTGTTATTAAGTCCTTCTTTAGTTGTTTTAAATATTCCCTACTACCCTGCTGTCTCTTAACTCTGTTATGTTCTCTTCTTACCAACCTCTTTAACCTCCTCACTTCTCTATTATCATACACAGGTTCTCTACTTCTCTTTATTTTCTGCTTTGGAATAAATTTTTCCTCGCCCTTATTATCTCCTTGAACTCTTCCCACCTTGACTCTACTGTATTTGTGCCTTCCTTCCATTTGCTGAATCATTCTCTGAAATATCTCGTCAAATGTGAAATATGTGCCTTTTTATTATTGTAGGTACCTATTTCCCCCTTCATGTTTGGCTGCTGGTTCAGTGAATCCTCTAATATCCATCAGAACTATTTCATAATCACTTATTCCTTCTGTTACTTGACATCCCACAAGGTTATCATCGGGCTTTATTAGGAATATATCCAAAATAATTTGTCCCCTAGTGTTTTGCTCTACCACTTGTGTAAATCCTCCTTCCCTTATTAGGGTATTTGCAAATCTTGGTTCCCTTGTGTTATAAACCTTATTTTCTTCCCAGTTTACAACTGGTAAATTTAAATCCCAACCAACAATGTTCATTCTACTTTAACCTCTGAAATCTGAGTATGAATTTAGTTTCTTCCCAAGTACCTCATCTTCATCTGTCATTCTTCCACTGCAGTAAGCAGTCAACACAATGATTTCTTTTTCTTTTTTTATTACGCCATAATCTACCCCAAGTAACTAATGGTCTTTATCTATGAACGAAATATAATAGATTCTCTTTTGCACCCCAGAAAACACTGACCATGACTTTTCACTTTTTTGGTGAATAGCCATTGGCTTGCATCCACTGTTTTCGCATACAATGATGGACTCACGTCTGTTTCATAGCAACAAATTGGTGCACAAAATTGGTAGGATTGTTGTTAAAATTATCATTCATTGTTAAGAAATTCATTTTCACATTAGTTATCTTGCACAATTCTCTTTTTCTCTCTCTCGCCATTATTTGTTGTTGTTGTAAAATATACCAATATGGACTCATCAATGCCATGTACCTTTAATCACCAATAGCACAATACCATATTGCACATCTTCTTGATGTTCTCACCTGTGGCTGCACTTTTTAGACTTTCCGTGTGCATAATTTTCAATATATGTTCAGCCACATTTAACTTGAGTCAACCATTTACTCAGTGTTGGAAATGAGAGCTCTGACTTTTTAACTTTTACAGACTTCTGATAAAATTAATTTGGTGATAGACTGTTCAAAACAAAGACTTTGATGACAGCATGATATTTCAGTTTATCTTTCAAAATGTCTTATGAAAGAAAACTATCCCATTGTTGAGAATTGATCATTATTGCGACACATGTATCAACATTACAAAAAACTAATAGCAAATCAATCTTTGTAACCAGAAGAGAAGTTATTACTTTATCCTCGTATGCTATTGTTATCACCCACCAGATTGATTGTGATTTTTATAGCATGATTTTGGGGAAGGAAGGCTGAAGTAAGGGGGAAAAATTTTACTGTGTTGGGAATACGATAAATGTCACGATCTAGTGAGCTCATAAAATAAAATGATGAGCTCAGTGTTGCTCACATAAATTCACCCTTAATTACAGATACTGGCTTTTAATAGTTGACTGTATTTCTGAAAGAAAAACAATTTTGTTCAACATCTTTATTTACCCAACATTCATAAGCAGGTATTCTACAACACTCACTTTAAACACACAATTATCAGCAATACTCATTTTATATCAGTCATACTATAATATAATAGCAATTAAAATTTATTTTATAGATGCATTTACAAAATATCCACTAAATATTCACTTCACAATTTTGTAATACATGCTGATATCTTAGAATATAACCATTCACGAGGTCATTCCTGATATTGGAATTCCAATTATTCAACCTTGCTTTCTAAAAATATATATATTTTTTGTTTTTAATCCAAAGGTTAAGCTGGACACATTTGGACTACAGTTATAAATAAAACTTTTTAATTTTTAATTAATATTTTACAGATTTCATAAATTACTAACTTTCAAAGTTGAGAATAATCACACTTAAATGAGATTTTTTTATTCAGGCACTGTGATATCACACAAATGATACTTTAATGTCTAGTCTTCACATTTTCTGCTGGGACTGGCATAAATGTTTTAAACACATCGGCAAGCTTTGGTCGGTCACTAATACAGAATTTGTCTGGCTTCCGATATAAAAGTGTTCAGCCAGTCTACTTGTTCACTCACTCATCCATTATTTACAAAATAAAATAGTTTCTTCTTTTAAAAAATAAACAAAAATTGCAATTACATATAACACTTACATACATTATAAGTTCACATTCATTTTAAAAGAATAATAATAAGAGTCAAATTTATTGCCAATAGTTGGATCAAAATGCAGTAAATTTATTCATATTTTACATATGACTCGTTTGTTATACTTAAGTAAAGCAGAGGTCACATGGTCACGAGCAAGGCACTAGATGTGGGACCTCATTTGCAGATGCATATAACAGCTTTACAAGCTTGTGCTAAAACCATGTAAACACTACAAAAATATACAGGTACATTACTATAATACACTTCATAGAAACTGCGTACAATGTACAAATCACAACCATGTATTCCTTACAGTTTAGTTAAATTCACTAAGTACAGTGATGTCTTAGAGCCATCCATTTAAGCAAACATGTACATGCTTTATATTTCCAAGTTCAGTCACTAAAGCCACTATTTAACACTGAAATATTTGAAAAAGTGTTGTAGTAACTTTTTGAAGAATGGATCAGATCAATAAAAAATATTTAACATACAATTTTAAATGTTGCTCTAAAGAAATAGACCTCTCTATTTACACAATTATCTACAAAAGGAATGGTTGTCATGCTCTGAGTTTATTTTTTATTTATTTTTTAAAAAGTTGGGAAACTTTTATTTCCAAGCCAGTTTCATAAAAATAACATGTTAGCATGTGTGCACTGGAACTTCTTGGAAATGATAATGTCTAGTAACACAATCCCACATTGGTAGTATACTGAGCAGTTGTTAAATACTTTTAGAAATTAGAATATCAATAGTAATTTCGCTCTCATTTACTGATATTTTGGTTACCGTTAAGTGAAATTTGTACTTACATGACATCAAAAATAGACTGCATTTAGAGTAGTTTCCAATTTAAATCATACAAATCAGTTTGAATCTGTAAGACCACATCTTATTACAGAATACACTGTCTATGATCATATATATGTTTAGTTGGGATATGGACAAAGAATATAATTTTATTATACATTATTGTGTCAAACATTTAATGAGTTAATCTTAGGCCTTTGTAATATAACACAACAATGGTAGCAATGATTGCTGTTTTATAACAGAAATTGTGCTGTATGATAAACTATTATCAACCATATGGTATGTAGTACAAGTTGGAGATCATCATTAAATGCATTCTTAGCAATAAACTGTTTATATAATTATCAGAGGTTAGTGCTTCAAAAAAACTTATTTTGGTTGGAAATAATGCTAATATTTGTATTCCAGTGAAAATTTCCTATTACATGTATTGTATAAAACTGAATGGTGAAATAAACTTAATACTGGAGTTTAAATCAACAAACTTTCATACCTGGCAAATTAACCACACAGTTGTAACATTTCTGAACAGTTTATTTTACTCTATTCAAATATTTACAGATGCTAGTCAGAAGCTTATACAGTTCTCACATCATGTTACAAAACTCACTATAAAAATATTTTTTTTATCTGGTACAATTGCTTCTCATTACTGCACTGTTTGTGTCTGAGCTAATGAGATATGAGAGAGAGACTTTAGAAAGTTAACAAGCTAATTCAGCATTGCACTTGTCCCTCAATGAATATGAAATGATGCACCAAACTGTTTCTTTTATTGGACATCTTTCTTCTTCTTTTGTTTAAATTTGTGTATGTCAACGCACAGTTAAATATCTCAAACACCACTTCTTTATTACATGCCACTTCACTATGCTTGATCCACTACTCACACTATCACTGTTAGGACATCCCCACCCCTGTCAATCTGAGATGAATGCAACGTCCTCTGGATAGGAGGTAGAGTCTTAAGATTGATGATCCGCTTTGCGAAGTCTTTATGTGCACCCACATCTTCGAATGCTGCCACAGTATTTTTCCGCACATCAGGATTTTGTGCTTTAAACAGTAAAATCTGGCCACTGCGGTGACTTGAAGGATGACGTGTTGACTGCTGCTTTTGTTCATTTTGGCCACAGGTAGCTACAGAAGTACTACCAGCCTTTCCATGTGGGACTGCTTCCCTGGTTTCACTGTCAGAAACCATTTCTAGAGATTCTGGAGCACCATCAGGAGACACCAAGGTAGCAGTTGAGAGTGGTCGTACTACACTGATGCGTGGTGGTAGATCTAAGGAAGTACCTTCTGCAGATCCTACTGTGCTAACTGTTTTCCCTTCGTCCTTAAGTGGATTTGCGTATCTCCTAAGGTTTTCCTCATTCTGCAAATTATTGGACTTTTCATCATCATGATGATTATGATGGTGCAAGTGATGACAAGATGAACTACCAGCCATGCTGTTTCCATTGTTTCCTGCTCCTGCTAGACGATTACGCAACACATGATGCCAGTAGAAGAATCCAGCTACTCCGATGAAACACAAGATGATGAGGATAACACAGATCAGAGCTATTAGGTAGCCATTACCTGTTTGAGAAAAAAGAAATAATCATTTCCAAAGGAATCTGTTGTGATTATCTACTAATTAAAATGTTTACTGAACATGGCTTCTATTTTAACTATATATCCTAAATTATGATAGGGGATCAGAAACTAAGATTACAAAGCTGATATTCCTGGAGAGTCATCCATCATAGATAAATTAGTAGTGTGCAGTAATCCTCAGAAATGCTGTTGGAAACTGTGCAGAGTTTCAGCCACCTGCCACCTACAGCGCTAGTGTAAGGTAAACACAAATGGTGACTTGTTTGGAAAACTGGTCTTGCGAAGAAATCCACTCAGCTATGCTATTTCTGTAGTCAAAACATGTAACCACGGCTGAAATTCACCGGCAGCTGCTAGAAGTTTATGGAGAGACTGTAATGTCTCATCAGCATGTTGCAGAATGGTGTTGAAAATTTGTAGCCAGTGGAGACAACCTCACATGAGGATCCCAGTGGCCAATCCAGCATGGCATCAACAGATTTGAGCACAGTTGATTCAGGATAGGAGGAGGATCACACTATGGCATATGATGGTTAGAATTGTGAATGTTGTTCAGAAGCATTCACGATATTCTGCAGTACCAAAAAGTTATTTCCAAATGGGTTCCATAAAAGCTATCCAACCAACACAAGCAGAAGTGCATGGAGGCAAGTCTGCAACTTTCGTAGCAGTTCTCCATGGAAGAGAACAGGTTTTTTACCACATTTTCAAGGTTGAAGAAACATGGATACACCACTACATCCCCCAGCTGTAATATGTGACGTGGAAACACCCATACTCTTTAAAAGACAAAGTTCAAGGTGACGCCATCTGCCGGGAAGGTGATGGTCACAGCGTTCTTGAATAGCACAAGTGTTATACTCGTAGAGTTTTTGCAAAGAGGGCACACAGTGACTGCTGACCGATACTGCAAGACCTTAATATGATTGGTGATTAGGAGGAAACGGCAAGGAGTTCTCACTGATGGCATCATCTTCCTTCATGACAATGCACAATCCCATACAGCCCAGAAGACCATCACACTGTTGAAGCAATTTTGCTGGGACATCATCGACCACCCTACCTACAAACGGACCAAACAGTTCATGACAACGTGGCTGAACATGTAAGGATAGGATTTTTACCAGGAGAGAATATTCAAACTCATCCCATGATGCAACAAGTGCCTAAACCACTATGAAGACTATGTCAAAAAATAACTTAATGTATGTTCTATCAGTTGGCTGTATTGCTTGTATGAAAAAATATACATGTTTCAGTGCAGGCTTTGCAACCTAATTTCCGATCTTCCCTCATACTTGGGGATAAACTTTCATTAAAGAAATACAATACAGGAAATCTGTCATCAGGGAAATAATAATAATAGTAATGAACCTGAAATGAAAAGTTTAAGAAGGAATTGAGTTAAACATTGTATTTACTTTTTGTGATAAGTCACAAAGAAAACTAAGCCTTTCAATTTTTATTTCAGTATAAAATAAAACTATTAAATATGTTGAACGGTGCTTTTAACATGTGCTTAAAATGAATTTTACTAATATTTAATGAGCTGCTTTTTCTTGTTAGTACCTAAGTGCATTTACTTCTGCTTATTTAATAAATAACTAATTTAAACTAAACACTCAATAACATCAATTTATCCTTGGAAACAACGTTAAATGAGAATTTTATATGATTCAGAATTTCTCTATCCACAAAAGAGAGAAGAGTAAGAGAAGGATAACATGCATCTTTTATCTGTGGTACATACCAGGTTTCTCTTCACTCACGAGAGCAGTTTCCACCTTCACCTCAACAATGGACATCAGTGCTGATAATTCTGTTTGTTTGCGACTAATGAGTTCACCCAGAATTCTTATTCCTTCCGTCACAGCCTTGTTTTCATCAGTTCCAGGGTAACCAGTTGGAGAAGACTGCAAAGGGAAAAATTATTTTCTTAGTCAGTTTCAAGATAGTTAGCAGCTTATGCAGATGCTCTTTTTACTTGGTTATTTCAAGTACTACAGCTTCAAGTAATCATTTATGAATGTGAAGTACCAATGATGCTAAATAATTGCATTGTAGAGTAGACAAAAAAGTTTATAGTTTATTATTTTAATAAGCTGCCTTATTGGAGGGTTGGGGTGGCAGGAAGGTAATTCAACTTAATGTGAGGTTGCAAACAAAATTGAAGGGATCTATAACAGTTAGGAACTCTCTTTTCATTCACTGGAGTGATTTCTTGAAATAAGGGAATGCAAAGATCTGAAGAGTAGATCCTGGATCTGGATGTAGATCCTCCTGAATTATTTACATCACAAGCACCAATTGCTTTAATGAGAAAGGTCATGAACAGATATAAAATACTTAGTAAATGCTACCTGTAAAAACTAAAAAATCAGAACTAGAAATAGAGATTACAAAATATAACTGTTTATTGTAACACTGGAAACAGAATTTGTCTGTTATTATTAATACTTTAAACATAGAAGAAGAAAGTTTAGTCTCACAAAGCAAAAGTATAACATAAAACAAATCCATGTGCTATTTCTCTTCTATTCACTCTGCTATTAATGTGTGGAAAATTATCTGTCAAACACCTTCATATCTTAAACCACTTTTCCATCAGACTCATACCCACTCTAAGGACAAGTTAAACTCCCCAATTTTTAATCTGTGATGTCAATAACAAAGCATTTACCAAGATAAAATTATTCATATTAATAGACTTTCGGGTTATGCCGTGTTGTTTATTTCATTACTTGAGCTTTCGGCTGGTATCCTACAGCCTTCAGTATCTCTGATGAAGGCTGTAGGATACCAGCCGAAAGCTCAGGTAATGAAATAAACAATGCGGAATAACCCGAAAGTCTATTAATATGAACAAAGACGGCCGCAGAAGTCTTAGGAATCATTTAAGATAAAACTAGCATCTGAGAGGGCTCACCATTGTGACCTCGATGGTGTCATTGTAACCTTGCTTAAGGTCACAAAGTAACACAAGACGGGGTGGAGATTGTAGCTTAGAATGTCCTGCTGCAAGCAGTCTGCGAAGGTCACCACACAACCCTTCCACTGTAACTCCTCTCGGTAACTGTGCACGGTCCAGCAGCAGAGTGAGCCGTGCACAAGAGTTGCTGAGAGCTGCCTGGTTTGGCCAACAACCAGGAGGTGCTGGTAGAGAAGGAGGTCCCACTCTCTTGCCCGTCTCAAGGTTTCGACATTCACCCCAAGGAGAACAAGGTGGTGTGAGACATGTCTCACGTGGTGATGGAACACACACCTGTGGGCGATACACAAAAATGAAGATAAATTTCCTGTCAACACCATTATGTCAAAAAATTCTGAGCTGAGATTTAAGCAATAAAAATAGGTTATGATTTCATGGCGCTAAGCTTCAAAGCTCATGTAATCTGTATATAAATAGACGTGTGTCCCCCATATTCCACTCCGCAGCCATAACTACCCAGCGCAGATCACTGGCATTTGTTTGCAGTAGCAGCCTCAAGTCTTCCATCGAGCACTAAAGTGATGACATGTCGGTAGCTATGGGGATGTGCGAGTAATGGTGGCTAAAAGTGGTCTACCTGGGTCATTTTCACATTTCGAGTGTTCCAAAAAAATCCATGGAATCTACTAAATGTTCTAAGATGATCTAAAATAAGACATATTTTTCAGCTTTTTCAGCTATTAACAAATATAAATAATTTATATGCAACATATTTAGTGTGTGAACTGATTTAGATGGGACTTTCAATGGTGGATTTCTGATTTGGCAGGGGGTAAAACAGGCTACTGTCTATCCTGGAAATATTTAAGGTTCTGGGAAAAAACATAAAAACCTCCACATTCTTGACAAACACAAATAAAGTAATTGGGACCAAAATCCAAATAATACGTTTATTTCTTTTGAAAATAAAATGAATCATTCATGATGAAAAGTGTTTTAGTTCTATTCCTTATCAAGAAATAAAAAATGTATACGCCATTTTTCCTCAATATTATAGTTGTTACACGTCCAGTTACTGTCAGACTATTCACTAAATCTGTCTTTTTTTTAAATATCCCTATGATGGATTATTCATCTTGCTATCGTTTGTAAATAGTGTAAGTTATCTTATGAATGTCAAGTGATAATTTTTGTTTTTTTGTTCAATGTCCAATTTCTTAGCAGTAAATTGAGGAGTATTCCAGTGTTCACCTAGATGATTATGTAAAACTACTGAGTACCATAATTAGGATAAATGATGTGTTGGATGTAAGATCACATGTGAGTACATTAATGTGAATGGCTGGGCTGACAAATTTTCAGGTTACCAATCTTTATTACTTCACTTTGGACATATCACAACCTTAGTGTACCGGTATCTCACTATGTCTATGTGTTTTTTTTTAAATCAACATTTTCATTATTTCAAAAATAACTGTCAGTTAGAATTAGGTTTTTAATTCTTCTGAGTGACTTTAAAACTTGATGTTACATCAACACTTCAAGGAATAAATAATCATTTATAATCTGAAGTTTAAATATGAAGACTTTTTAAGTAAGAATAATAATGGAAAGAAGAGGCTAGATTGAAGTGATGCTTTAGTCAAATAAGGTATAACAAATGAATATATCATTTTGTGTCTCTGATAACTCAACAACTATGACTTTATACAGCTTGTTTCTTCTGCTAGTGTCTGCATATGACTCACAAGCAGAATGAAATTGAATAACCAGGATATTCTTGGTGTAAAATATATTTTCTCCTTACTTGGTTTGGTTGGCAAATAATGGCACCATGTGTCAGGTTTGGATGTCCTAAGCAGTTTCCCAGTCCACACCAGACTTGTGTACACACAACTCCAGTCATGGTACATGTGCATCTATTGCAGTCATCCAACCATGTTGCATTTCTTGCATAATGATGTCCTTCCCATTGACATTCTCCATGAGTTGGGATGTGATCCTCCACTAAAGGAGATAAATACATATATTTTACACTTGAAAGAATAATGTATCTAAATAATTTTTAAACTAATATTATACCATTTAGCTTGCAAAATCATAATATGATAAAAACTTAATGTTTGTACAACAATTCAGAGAGAGAGAGAGAGAAAAGAATAAGTTAGTAGCAATTCATAAACATGGAATAATAATCGTATTGAAACAAGTTAGCTAATAAATAAACTCTTTTCGGCCCTTCAGCCTGGTAAAATTGTCGCAGTTGTGGGACGTTTCAAAGGCATCTATCTCAGCTCTCATTTACAACTAAATGTCATTGATTAAATGTTTGTTTACACTCTGTTGTGTAAATTGTGGAAGATAAAAGTCAACACAGCACGATGACATCATCCACTCTTCTGCTCGTTACTGAGGCGAAACGGTTTCAGCATTTTAATAGCCGGGTCCCAGGCTGCACTGAGTTGATAACCTGTGTCCCTGTTAATTAATGAATCAGTAGTTCTGATTTCTACAGCTTCTGTAATAACGCTGACCCAAAAATCTTTGACCTGGGCTAAAATTGTTTTTTTTTTTTTCAAAATCAAATGTATGACCTTCTTGCATTCTGTTCAGCCACTGCAGGTTTCTCTTCTTGCCCAAGACAAACAGTTAATCATAGATATTTGATCGAAAATGAGGGCTGAGATAGATGTCTTCGAAATGTCCCAGTTCTACATGGCTGGAAGCCAGAGAAGAATTTATTTATATACAATGCTGTGAAACACTCCGATCGTACAAGTTAGCTAATGATTTCAGTATTCCCTACATCATCTATTCAGTAGCTAAGCAACCAGTTATATCAGGGATACCCTCCATCTTTTACTATACAACATGATGTGAATATGAAGGAGATGTAATGAACTATAAAATAAACATTTATGATGATTTAGCAATATAGTAAACAAAATAAGTGGGATATAAAGTACTGATGCATATTTTTCTCTTCTTCTTGAACATGTTGAGTAACATTGAACACTAAATTGAACTCTTGGTATTAAGTACTGAAGCAAGTTTTAATTACCATGTTCACAACGTGATCCAGTACGTCCAGGTGGACAGATGCAGTGAAACTCTCCAATTCCATCTACACAAGTACTTCCAAAACTGCATGGATTTGAGGCACAGTCGTTAACATTAATCCTACAGTCAGGTCCAGTAAATCCTTCAGCACACTCACAAAGAAACCAGTTGACACCATCAACACACTTCCCTCCATTATAGCAAGGAGGTGGGTTGCAGTCATTTATGTCATGTTGACAATGTTTCCCTTCAAAACCATCTTTGCAGATACAGGTGTATATGTCTCCAGTGTTGACACAGGTGGCTCCATTTTGGCATGGATTGGACTTACATGCATGTGATTTTGCTGCAATATTTCAGAAAACAGTATATTTAAATTAAATATTTACTTTCCATAATTTAATTAATGAGTTACAGTAACAGAATTTAAGTGATGACTAACCTATGTGGCATGTTGTGCCCTCCCAGCCTGGTGGGCAGTGGCACACATAAGTGTCACCCAGATCCTCACAAGTACCACCATTACGGCAGGTTGTATGATCACAGTGACTATCTTTGAGGTTACATGTCTTTCCTTTCCACCCATCTCTGCATATACACTCAAAATCTGCCACACGGTCCAGACAGCTTCCATTGTTTCGACAAGGATTTGAGATACATTCATTTTTATCTGTGGCAGAAACAGAGCATAATGATTAAATAAAACATAGTGTGTTATTTTTTTGTTTTAGGGTGTGTTAACAACGCAATGTGATGTGTTTTTATTTGAATAACATAATAACTGATTAAATTACAACTGCATTTAGAATTATTTTAGCATATAAATACAGTCAGAAGACATTCCCTAGTGATATATGAAAGAGAGAAAAAAAAAAAAAAGAACATGAAATTGTACAACTTTTAAATAACATTAAGTGATCACTAATGTTAAATATTTCAGTTGCCATCCAAGGACAACAACTAATGTACACATTTCTTGGAAATCTGCAAACTTTATTAAATTTTGTTTACAAATCTCTCTAGGTAATAAACAATTATTTACAACTAAACTCAAACAAATATATTTCAACTTACTTCTTTCACAAATTTCACCTTCCCAGCCTTCTTTACAGATACATTTAAAAGAATTTACTTTATCAACACAAGTCCCTCCATTCTGACATGGATTTATTTTACAGTCATTGATATCTGCAAGAAAATGAGGAAATATAGTATTAGAGTAAATGAAATAAAATATTGAACTCTTTTCCAGCATAGGGTTTTTTCTTTTTTTGAAATTATGTGGACTTACTCTCATGACAATATTTTCCAGTAAAGCCAGGATCACAGTTACACCTGAAGCCACCTTCTGACAGACTAATACACATTCCATGTTCCCCACAAACTCCTGAACTAATTGAACTAGTGGAAGAATTTCCTGAAGGAACTGTGCAACTGTCAACAACTGTGAAAAATAAAATTTTATTAAGACAGTATAAGACAATCTTTGCCTGCAATTATTTTGTGTTTAGTAAGTAATTCAAATTAAATTAAAAGTTAAGAAACTTAATTTTTTAAACATAAACAATGATGTATTACATTTACAATAAAACATTAATTTTGAATTTTGTGCTTATAAGATCAGTACTGGTTGTAAGAAATTTACAGTAACAAGCAATATCATCTCTATATTGAATATTAATTGGTAAGTCAATTTCAGTAACCAGCTGCATGCTATAATAAAAAAAACATTAAATAGCTTACTGTTACGCCTAACTCGCTAGACTTGTTGAGATTTTAATCACTGGTTTCAGAAATGGCTAAGAAATATATTTTTTATAGCATTATAATTAGTTTTGGTTCCACTTATGGTCACAGCAGGGTGTCAGAGACCTCCTGCTGTCTCCCTAATAACTTATCCCATGCAGTGTACATGCATGAGCAGTAGACATAAAAACAAATTCCCATTGATCATGACATCATTTTAACTTGCAAACTCCATTGTAAAAAAAGAAGAGAGTGGACAAATATTCAGACAGATCGAGTAAGAGAAAACTTACAATACATCATGAAAATAATCAATTTATTCATCTTCTTAATGGGGCATCTCTGATGCATGTTTCATACTGGTAATAATCACAATTTCCCCCATTAGAGAACGTCAGTAATTGTATAAGCCAGAACAGAAATATTTTGTCTATATTAAAAAAATATTTTAATGGTTCATAAATGAATACAATAATTTTTTCATATGGGACTGTAAATATATTTACCATTACAAGGAGGATTATTGCACTGTATCCTGGGTGTGCTGCAGTTTTTCCCTTCCCAATTTTCGGGACAGTGACAGTAATAGTCAGCTTGTGTATTAAAACATGGTGCAGAGTTTTGACAAGGATTTGGAGTGCAATGTGCAGGCTGTATCTGAAACACAAAAAAAACATCAATAGTCCAAAGGTAACTAATTATCTAATACAACAGAGATCCAGTATGCCATAATTAACAGAAAATACCTGTTAAAAGAATTTTAGCAATTAAATATTGTTACATGATAACTAAATACATTTTTCAATTAAATAAAAATAAGAGAACACAATATTATAAATGAATCAATGTTCTAAGGAAACTTCATACTCTTCCTACATGAGTAAAATAAGGCAGTGAATACTGGAATACACATTTATGAGTATTTATATTCAGTCTCTATTTCATACTCAAAGGAAATGTAAATCCAAATTGGCTGTTGGAATATTGAGTAAAATTATATTTGATTTCTAAAAATTTACCTCACATTGTTCTCCCGTGTAGCCAACAGGGCAGATACAGCGATATCCATTCACTTGGTCAGAGCATTCACCACCATTCTTACAAGGATTGCTCTCACATTCATTAATGTTCGTATGGCAGTCTCGTCCTATGACAATGTAAATTATTTTTTATTTATTGTGACATATGATATGGGGCTGTTGCTGCAGGACTTATTTTACTTGGAGATAAAGATTAAACAAACTACTGAACACAGTGTGGAATACCAAAGTGATATTTTTAATAATAAAACACTGCAATTATTTCCCTACTGTAGTAACTTCCTTATCATCATGTACGTAACGAGGCAAATACGAGGGTGAATCAAATATAAACAAGACTTTCGGCCGTTCGGGCGCAATAGTGGTGGGAGAACGTTCCCGCTTCGTTTGGCGATAGGTAGGTTTGTCAGGAGTGGGGGAAGACCGTTAGCCCCCTCCCTCGACTCGCTCAGTGCCAACCGTCACGATGTCGGAGCAAGAGGTACACTCGTCGATTGCGCAACGTGTTATAATCAAGTTTCTCGCTGCAGAAGGCGTAAAACCGGCAGAAATCTTGAGGAGATTGACTGCCCAGTTCGGGAAAGAGACACTGTCGCGAGCCAGAGTGTTTGCATGGCATAAACAGTTTGTGGATGGTCGTCATCATGTTGAAAATGAGAGCCATAATCGCAGACCCCGCACCAGCATTACAGAGAACATCAGCTGTGTTAGACGGCTTATTGAAGATGACAAGCGTCTTACCACTTCTGAAATTGCAAGTAAGGTCGGAATAAGTTATGGGAGCACTTACTCCATACTCACAGAGGAGCTTGGGTATCGTAAGGAGTGCGCCAGGTGGGTTCCTCGCCTTCTCACAGCAGAACAGAAATTGAATCGACTTCAGGTGTGTGAGCGTCTTCTGGCACGATTTCGGGAAGAAGGGGACCCATTTCTGACTCACATCATCACCTGTGATGAAACTTGGGTGCACCACTACACCCCTGAGTCCAAACAAGCGAGTATGGAGTGGAGAAAAAAAGGAGAACCTGGACCAGTGAAAGCCGTCACGACTATCGGCTGGCAAGGTTTTGGCTACGGTTTTTTTTTGACCAGCGTGGTTTGCTGCACCTCGATTTTTTGCATGAGCGCAGGACAATCAATGCGGCCTACTACTGCGACATTTTGAGTGAGGTCCGACTTGCATATCGCCGCAAAAGACGATACCTACCGATGAGGAAAGTGGTTATTCTCCATGACAATGCTCGCCCCCACACAGCAGCCTTAACCAGGGAAAAATTGGAGAAACTGGGGTGGGAGACACTGGACCACCCTCCTTACAGTTCAGACCTGTCACCCTGTGACTTTCATGTGTTTGGTCCTCTCAAGGAAGCTTTGGGAGGCCAAAAATTCAACAGTGATGCTGAGGTGGAAGCCTACGTGCGCAATTGGCTGCAGACACGACCTGCATCTTTCTACATGGAAGGAATTGGGAAGCTGCCTATCCGCTGGGAAAAATGTGTTTCTAAAGCAGGAGATTACGTAGAAAAATAAGATATGTACTTTTTTGCACTTAAAATAAAAATAATATTTTTAAAAATAAAGTCTTGTTTATATTTGATTCACCCTCGTATATTTAAATAAACGCATAGGAATTAATTTTTGCGAGTAATGTACAATAATTTTAATTTAGTAACAAAAGAAAAATCATTCTTTGAGTTAGCTTGTTTTTACTATTACTATCAACCAAGTTAGGAATGGCCTACATCACCGATCTCACCCCAGACATATGGTTTTCAAAGGAGGTTTCACACCGAAAAATTTCACATATTTGTGTTTGTATAATTTTTTGTTACTGTGCCCACTACACCCTTTTCTGTGGTAAGTATTGGCCTTCCTCTCTATCGTTAATTATGCTACAAAGCATCCTTTATCACCAAGTGATGTGTGCCTACTTTTCCCTTTTTAACTCTTTCAGTATTCAAGGTAAAATATTCGTGTTATTCCTCAATAGTTAATTCCAGTCCCTGACACACTTATGTACAAATTAAAATTCAAATTAGCATTGAATACCGTAAAATTACACCTGTTTTCTTATAGTTGACACACATGAAAGCACTTGCTGTGGTTGCCCATGTTAGAATTATAGATTACCAAACTCTCAAATGCTTAAGGTGTCACATAAAATGTTGTTTACTTATTGTGTTTGTAGTTTTGTGTCACTGCAACCCTCCTGTATTCAATTTTGGGAAGTGATGGTTTTGCTGTCTCTGTGTTGGAAGTCCTTTTAGTTACAGTTTCATTGCTGCGGTGATTGTATCTTGTATTTTTTAACACCAGTTAATTGGCCTTACAAATGCATCCAACTGATAAAAATGGTTACCAGATATTGCGATTCCACTATAACAACATTCACTAATGATGTCATAATACTGCAGCAGTCAACTGCAAGACATGCTATTTTCAAGCAGTAATTCGGTTGTAATACAGCCTGGACCAGCATGATACCACTAAATGTACCTCAGAAAGTAATTCTAATGGTGTCTTGGATTTGACTACTGCAATATTATTATACCAATTTCTCACAGAATCGTGATCACCAGTAGTCCCATAAAAACTACTAAGTTTAATTAATTTAATATCAATGGAGCAATTTCATTCCACACTTACTTTGCCATTTCATCATCATTATTTTTTTAATCTTCAATTCACCAGTGCAATTTCAACAGCAGTCAACTCTATCTTGCCCTTCATAAATTTTAATTTTTAACACTTCCAGTGTTTTTCAAAATTGTTTAGTATTCCCCATGTAATTTATCCCAGACCTTAATTATCTTTCCTTACCTCGCCTTAAATCAAGTGTTAGCTCGAGGATAGAATTACATCTTCCCTTCCATGCACTACATACAATTATTGATTTAAGCCTCATCACCAAAATATTCCTTGTGCATTCCAAAACACTCTCTTTACCTGCCTCCTGCATTTCAATGATTCCATAGGCAGTTCCTTTATGATACTAGTTACCATTTGTGTTCTATGGAAATTTCCTGCACTCCTTTGAACCCCTTGCAACACCTGAATTTGATACCAGAAGTGTGGGTCCTTTACCACATCATCATATACCAATATGGTTGGACCAAGGTTCTGTAATGCAATTCCCTCACGTCCCTGTTACATACCCTCATCACCGATAAATGATGAATTTTGAAACCTCTCTCTAACATCTGCCCAGTTAACTAAGATATTTATACTCGAGACCTTCAACATGCAATTCTTCCCGAAAACAATTTTTCAGTCCTTCCCCTCCTCATTTAATCTTGAAATTAGCTTCATTTACCCCTTCACAAAATTTAATTAACAGTCACCCAATTATGAAAACATAACCTGTCTATAAAACCACATGACTTGAAAAATATAGTTTCATTGTTAAGAATTCTGACTTGTGATAGATTTCATACCTGGAATTTCCATTTGCATCTAACTGGGTCTTTGTCTCTATCAAAGCCTGTTTTGTGCATCTAAAGCAGCGGTCGGCAACGCGCGGCCCGCGGGCCGCATGCGGCCCGTGACCTCTCTGTTTGCGGCCCGTGTCCGTCTTATAAAAATCATATCGAAAGCCCATATTATAAAATAATAAAATATAAATGCATAAAAGAGTGAACGCGATCTAACAACGCAGCGAATGAACTACGCGAATAGAGCAGGACAAGTGCGAGCGGGAACGATTCCCCCACTCTCTATGATTGAAACAATGGGTCAGCGATGACAGTAATCTCTCGCTCGCCCGCCGTCCGTCCGCGCTGGCTGTCATTGAGTGAAACAAATAATTTCATGTGTGCACACCGCCGCCGCGGCCCTGTACATACGATTTAGTTATTGTTCTGTGACCTACGAGTACCTACTATTTTGTTTACATTTCGGTAAGTGTGAGATATTGAAAGTTCATACAATTACATAGCGAAATTAAGTGACATGTTTCCAACACGGCTTCTATTCTTACAGCGTGTATTTGGCATTGTTGATTATACGTTTTACTGATGGCTAGAAAAAAGAGGAAGTTATTTGAAGAAAATAGTGTGTTTAACGATGCATGGATGGATTTATACTTTTTTATTAATTGCAATGGAAAGCCGCGATGCTTAATATGCCAAAAAACCCTTGCTATACAAAAAGAATATAACGTCAATGACACTATGGTACCGAGCCTAAAGCAAAATTTGCGTGCCTAGTTGGTGATTCCCGGAAAAACAAAAACTCACTCAAATCTTCATTCAAGAACCAAAAAAGTGTTTTTAAGGTGCAAATTCAAAGTAACGATTCAAATATACTTGCGAGTTTAAGGGTGACGGAAATACTTGCCAAGTCTGGGCACCGTTTACCGACAGCGAATTAATGAAACAATGTGCCTTAGCTATGGCTCAAGAGGTATGCCCAGATCAATAAAAGAAATATGAAAATATTAGCTTATCTGCCAGAACTTGTACCCGGCGCACTGCCGATTTAGGCGCTAATTTATGCGAAAAACTTCCGGAAAAAGCACAACAATTTGAATGGTTCTCCTTAGCACCGATGAAAGTAATGAAGTGTCAGATACTGCCCAGATACTAATATTTGTTCGTGGAATTGATAAGTACTTCAACGTGTGTGAGAAACTTTTACTGTTATGTAGTTTGAAGGGAACTACTACGAGGGAAGATTTGTTTTGTCACTTAGAAAAGGCAATGATGTCAATGCAATTAGCGTGGGAAAAACTGGTAAGTCTAACAACTGATGGAGGTAGAAACATGAGTGGGCAAAACAAGGGCCTGGTGGGTAGAATTAAAACAAAATTGGCAGAGATAGGATGTGAAATCCGATTATTTTTTTCATTGCATTATCCACCAAGAAGCTTTATGTACCAAAGTCGTTTCATGGAGAAAAGTAATGGACATCGTGATATCCACTGTAAACTATATCAGAAATAATGGGTTGACACATCATCAATCCCGAGAGTTTCTTTCCGAAATGGAAGCAGATCATCAAGATGTCCTTTATTATTCAGAAGTAAGATGGTTAAGTAGAGGTGCAATAGTGAAAAGATTTTTCGATCTCAGGAAAGAAATCAACACTTTTATGAATCAGAAAGTTAAATCTGTTCCAGAGCTAACAGACCCTCAATGGTTAATAGATCTTCGATTTTTGACAGATTTAACTCATGAATTAAATACGCTGAATGATAATTTTCAAGGGAAAACAAATTAATATCTGATATGCGTACAGACGTAAAGGCGTTCCAAAATAAAAACCGGCTCTTCATAAACATATTGATGGAAAAAAAGGGAGATCTATTCCCGAATTGTCTAAAGGCTGTCGAGGAAGTTGGCATTGATTTTAATTGGGATAGTGAGAAAATGAAAGAGATTTTAATGGAGTTACAAGGTCAATTCAATGTCAGATTTGGTGATTTCGAGAAGGTTTAGAACAAACTAAAGATTTTTGCTAACCCTTTTTCATGCGAGGTTTAGGATGTACTCAGTAATTTACAAATGAATGTGATTGAACTTCAATCCAATGAGAGTCTAAAAAACGCCTTTTACGAGATTAATGACTTCGTGAAATTTTATGGTAGCTTGCCGTCTGATTTTGTCGAATTGAAAAAATTTGCTGAGCAGTTTATTTCAATTTCTGAAAGCACTTATTTATGCGAGCAGACTTTTTCAATCGTCAATTATCAAAAATAAATAAATACGCTTCTCGTCTCACAGATGAGCAATTGAGACGTATATTATGTATTTCAACTTCTAACATGAAAGCTGACATACAAAAAATAGTCAGCCAAATACAACCTCAAACGTCACACTGGATTTAGTATGTAAGAACAATTTTGTAACTTTTCTTAATTTTTATCCTCATTTGTATTAATAAAATTTCAAAACTGAGTTTTCGCCTTTTTACTGTGTATGTACGGCCCCGCCTTTACTTTGTTTTGCCACCGTGTGGCCCTTGCCTGCTAAAAGGTTGCCGACCGCTGATCTAAAGTATGCCTTGAATCAGTGGTGTAGCTAGGTCAACAAGGGCCCCGATGCAAAAAAATTATTTTGGGCCAGATGGGCGACCTTTTTTTTTTTGCTTTGTGTTGCTGGTAGTGGCCCCCAGAGCTGAGGATGGGGATGGGGGCCTTTGAGTTGTGCTTAGGGCCCCCCTGAGCTGTGAGGGCCCTTAGTGAGGGACTCTTTCTGTGTCTCAGGGGCCCACAGTAGAACTAAAAAAAAAAAAGGTCGTCAGTTTGCCGTGAAGGCTCGTGGGCCCTCTGGACTGCGCTTGGGGGCCCTCAGAGGTATGCTTGGGGGCTCCTGAGCATGGGTACCCTGGTGCAAAGCACCTCCTAGCCCCATAGTAGCTACGCCCCTCCCTTGAATGCAGTGTGGTTCACATTACACATTGAAGTGTAGGTCTCCCTCACATGACAGATTTTTTATTTATTTACAAAAAAAAAATAATAAAAAAAAAATAACAGTGTAAATCTCCTTTGCCTGATGAGGTTAAGGGGAACTATGCCATGTGTAGAATCACAAGCACTTGAAATTGTGCCACAGAGTCACAGAGTGATTAAGGTACACAAATATATTATTCTAGCAGAATGTTAGAATTACAACTTACCAGTAAATCCTGGTTGGCATGCACAATGGTAATCATTGACCAGGTCTATGCATGTAGCCCCATGCTGACATTGGCCGACACAGTCATTTATGTTAGTATCACAGTCATGTCCTTCCCATCCTTTCCGACATTTGCATCGATAACTGCCGACTACATTATGGCATGATACTGCATTTTTGCATGGATCAGGATCTTGTTGGCATTCATCAGCATCTGTTAAAGGAAACACATACAGGATCATTATATTATTACTTACATTATGATTTTAATTGTACAAAAAGTCATTTATAATGGCCCCAATTATGAATTCCTCCAGTTTTGAAGCATGTAAGTTAAGTCACAGTACAATGTTGCTACCCAGGTTGGAAAAATTCATAGTATCTTTTAACATTCTGTGTTTTGTCATTACATTTTGGACAACTGTTTCGTGTAATAAAAGAAGCTGATTAAATGATAATACTACATATATAATGATACTTAGAAGATTAATTTGTAAGAAAATCACTAAAGGATTTAAAATCATTGAAAGAAATTAGATGAATTTAATACTAGAGAAAGATGTTCTGAACTGCATATCAAAGATATCTAGCTGAATTTGGGAATATATTTTGCTGAAATTACTGATTGCTTATATATATGTTTGTGGATGTGTTTAAAGAGGTAATAGTCCAGTGGCGGATCCAGGGGAGGG
This sequence comes from Vandiemenella viatica, assembly GCA_031002005.1. Taxonomy (NCBI): domain Eukaryota; kingdom Metazoa; phylum Arthropoda; class Insecta; order Orthoptera; family Morabidae; genus Vandiemenella; species Vandiemenella viatica. The sequence continues at coordinate 266,841,495 of JARYHS010011408.1, read as the reverse complement.
GGAGGGGGGGCTAGGGGGTTGAAGCCCCCAAAAGTATTTAGGTCCAAGCCAAACGATATCCGCTCAAGCCCTCCCCAAACCACAATCCTGGATCCAACACTGGGTAATAAATATATTTAATTGTGACTGTAATAATAAAAAAAAGTTACTAGCAAAATTAAAGTAGGTACAGTTTCTTTGTTTGAATGTTACTCACCAAACTGACATGCATCACCCTCCCATCCTGGTGGACACTGACACATGAAGCTATTCACCTGATCAATACACGTTCCCCCATTTTGGCAGGGTGCTGATGCACATTCATCAATATCTGGAATGGGATAATGGCAACTTAATTTTAATTTAATTGCGATGGAGCGCACACTCCAATGACAATTTCCTTACACTCCTATTTTCTCCCCTTTCTGTTTACTTGGAAGATATTATATAAAATTTATTGATTTTTGTGGGCAAATTACTTCGTAAAAATCTATTAAGAGTAAAAAAATAACTATGTTTAAACAAAATTTTATAGAGCAGCAACAACCAGTGTATCTGGGCTACAAAATGTATGTATTGTAATTATTATAAAAATGGATTAATTAAATCCATAACAAAGTTATGTTTCAGTGTTAATTGTTACCTTGACTTATAGTCTCTTTATAAGATACTAATGACTTTGATGCAGGAATGAAGCATTACTTTTCACTACTTAAGATATTTCATTACACATGATGAATGATAATCGCTGAATAGTTTATTTTAATACATAGTCATTAAGTTTAAATCTTTTGTAATTCATAGAGAAAGCAGTTCACATTTCATACTTTAAAACAAAAACTATAATAGTTATTCGTATCCGAATAATAGATGTTTTGAACAAAAAGATAAATATCGTACTGGGTAAATAAACCATTACCGTACCTAACAAACTCATGAGCAGACTCCACAAACTTTGTGGAATAGAAACTTATTCGATGGTAGCATGATTTAATCCACCTATCAGAAAATGGTTCTAAAATCTTTAAATTTGGATTAACTGATTAACATTTCATGGAAAAGTCGCCAAAAATTAAATTAAAAATGCGGAAATGTGAGACGGTTGTGCAACTGCAAAGTGCCACCAGCGTTGCAAAAATAACACAAAAATTATCGGTACACAGACGTCAGAGACACCTAAACAGTTTTGTTTTCTCAATGTATTGGTTGGGTTGAAAAGTGACGTGGCCCAAGAGAATTTTTTTTTCTTTTTTTCTTTCCCCCCCCCCCCCCCCCCCCTCCCCCTCCCCAGCAATGTCTATCTCGGAAATGTATTTGTACGATAGAACATCCAAGGTCGATGAAATACAGCTCAGGCGTAGATTTTCTATTTGTAAATTTCGTGCGACTTTTTATAAGCTGAAGTTCCAAGTAAACATCACAACAAAGGACTTAAACAACATTTCAAGAGATAGTTGTGTGACACTGCTTTCGGAATTTTTAATTTAATTAGTGGAAACTTTTTCGTAAAATTTGAGTGGGAAAGTGAAGAATACATTATACTGTAACAAATAATCAAAGTTTCGAGAGGTAGTCCATTTTTTTATGGGTGGAGAAAGTCGTGTAATCCTCACTTCTTCCAATGATAAAAGATGGTAGAGCTGATGACTAGCATATTGAGCTTTATTTATTGCATTACTTGACGAAAATATGGTAATGCGAAAAGAATTGCAGTTTTTGTCCTTAAAGATAGCAAATAATATGGAAAAAATATTTAAAGCAGATGAATTAATGTGGGTGTAAAGATGTAGATATCGTTTTGAGCTTTATTGTTATTTAAGAGAAATATTATAAATGGGCAGATTGGCGTGAAGCTTTATCGGTAAATTCCAGACACGCGCTAACACAGCCAAAGTTGTGCAGTTTATGAATACTGAGTCGCATGTCAGCAATATCCTCCTATGACGTAACACTAAGCTGAATAGGGCCCTGCACAACTGATTAATCGCTTTCTACATTGCCAACCAGGAGCAACATAGGGTAGCGAACCGCTAGATTAAATCCGTAGCTAACCTTACCTCTAACAGTCGTAACGATCTTAACTTCCAACCAGTAATAACTGACTAACTATCACATAACATCATCTAGATTCAGCTCATCTATCCAGTAGGACAAGTGTGTACTCTCTACTGTACTTTTCGGTATGACCGTCAATCGCACCTGTTGCAGTCTTTATGTAATTAAACAGCTCATCCACATATTGTGTTAATTATTTCAATAGTCATAATTCATACAGTTACAGGGGCGTGACCTATCCACGTAGCGTCAGACAATTTTGGTTATCCTGTTTAGTCAGCTTATATCGTGGCTCCAGTTAAAAGAGGCAAGTAGATAAAGGTCAGTCAATACAAACCACATTCCTATTTGTGGGTAAAAAACCCCTTAGCCTTACTACAAATTTACCCCTCACTATGGGGTTATAGGAGCGTAATCTATGATATCGAATTTTAGTTTGGTTTTAAATGCGGAACCATATACTAGGTCTTAAAAGTTAAAAATGATAAGTGAAAATTTCATGGTCTTTAATATTTTATTTATGTGAAAATCGTTCATCTAATGTGGGCCTAGCACTGAGTATCATTGTGTGTCATAGTCAGCTGCGACTAAAGGACCAGTTACATAAAAGTATTATCAGTTAACATCATTTACGATCTAGAATGATCTACACGCCGCATTCTTAACACAAGTCGCAATACAATTCTGTACAGGTAGATAGCGTTGGTTTCTTGCGACCTCCGGGTCAGGTGTAGAGAAGTGGACCTTTACCTGTTGCGGTCTGCCGACGCGAGACAATCCAATTTGGAGCCATCATCTCCCTACCGGCACGGAAGGGGAAGCCTCCAAATTACTGGGGGCAAGCCCTGCGGTGGTAAAAAAAGGAAAGAGAGCCGGTATTGAAAAAGGAATAAAAGCGGGTCCTCCCTTACAGGCTAGCGGCCGGTCGGGATGCAGGTTTTGTCTTAGAAATTCACATGTAGCACACATCTTTCGCTCTCACCATTTGCGCCAATAGTTAGAAGGCAAAATGAATTGAACATTTTTCATAGAAAAATTAATAACTTTGGCGCTGAAGGCGAACCTCGACAGATTAAAAATGATAATGATCTCACAAATCAATAGAAGTACATTGATGAGTTTTTCAACTGTGCTAGTACTGTTTTCTCCCCGGCGATCAAGAGGAACGTCATTAATTTTCTGAAATAAGCTATTAATCAAGGCATAACTCACTGGGGTAGCGAATGTTCCCTGCTGCATTCTAATCTGTCCTCCACACTTCCCCAAACATCATAAAACAATTATTTTGCGCCTATTATCGATTTGAAATATATAAATGACACGGTTTATATGTATCAGTGCTCTGAACATTCGCCGCATATCTGCTTCCTGTAAATGCGCTGTTTTAAAATGCCTTCTTCTGGAATTAAATTTCATAGTAACAAAATAAATCGATTAATTTGCGACCACCGTCCGTCCCTTTTAGCCTCTGATAGTGTTCCACCAAAATTTAAACTCATTCCCCTCGTCAGAGATAACAGACAAAATTGAAATCCATGCCCAATTATATCTCTGCTCGTTACATCGATATATCGGTATCGACACCTGTGGATCAGTCGCCCGCAAATGGCGGAAACGGCGGAATAGTTAAGTCGTATACAACAGAGCGTTGTTCTTAATTTCACACCTTTCTTTGATACTTTTCAAGCAAAGATGCAATTACAGTTATTAATTCCGATCTCAAAACTGTAAGTATTGTGGATAGGTTGAAATGCTGCCCAGACAACTAGTTGCTATGATAAGCTATATCGCGATTAAAACTGTGAATTTTGAAGATCTGTAACCTTCCTCGGGATCGAGAGCGCAGTTTAAGAACTTATCACTATGGTTCTATAGGTCAAGATTTCATGAGGTCAGTATTTTTCTTTTTCTATTCCTTCTTTGGCGGTACATCTACATTATCTTATTATCTTCAGGTTGTGGATTTTTAGCCTAAAATAAAGGATTTCTATTTTCAACTTGTCTGGAGAATCTCGAAGTGACGAAGATTACATGCAAATTGTCTATGGTGTTTGATTATATCGTTAGAAACTATTAAAAACAGGAAGCTACACACAGTTGTAATTACTTACATAAAGCATACTTGTCCATATGAGTAAAAGTTAACCCAATCTGTGACTAACGTCTTTTTTTAAATAATGATCGTCCTTTTATATTAAGTTTTGTGTCTATCAATTACATAAAGAACAACTCAGTGGCTGATAGTGTGAAGTTTAACAGTATTATGAAGATATTTCATCTTAAGTGAAAAACAAACTTGCAAATATGAACTGATTAGCCACTGAGAATCCTAAGTCGGCAAGATAATGTCTCTGACATCCATGTCAAAGATAATATTCCTAAACGGTAAGATAATGACTCTGACCATAGACTCCAAGGCAACACCTCTGAGTTATAATGCTTAGTTTTTATCGCCTGCTTGCCCCAGGTGGTTTTAAAAAGGTCGCGATAGCTGTTTTGAAGATAATGTGTTGCAGGGGCTTGACTTGCGCTGTCGCCGCGGGCGTCCGTGGGAGCCAGGCTAGCCTGGCGGCGGCGTGCGGTGGCACGGCCTCGGGCTGCCGCCCCCCTGCCCTCCCCGCCGGCCCCTCCCACACACGCCCACAAGGCCCTGAAGCGGCTAGCCTGTTATTTCCTCCGGACAAGCGAGAGGGTTAAATTAATTGGATTCCGTGGCAGTGGCATGCCCGGTTACCGCCTTCCATTCCCGCTCGCTCGCACGCACCTGAGAAACGTCGGGAAGGCAACTTTACTCTTTCGTTGCGTAGCAATTCGGTCTGCGTATCAATTCAACTTTTTTTTGTTACTGGAAGGACTTATGCTACAATCGGCAACCAGAAGTCTTAGCAGTAAAGATATTTTGTCAGAATTATTTCTGTTATATAATTTCGACATAAACTATTTCAGCACATCTGATGCTCTGTTACTTGTTCATTATCGGTAAACAAAACACTGCACTAAAGTCAAAATTCTTTTAGTTACTTTAAAATATATCACAGATATTAAACCAAAGCGCTATAAAATTGAAAATATCTCATTTATTGTTTAATGTTTATTTATTATGTCCAAAATATAAATAGTAGAAAAATTGGCGAGCGTAGCAAATAGTGTGAATGCTGCTGCTGTCAGTAGGTAAAAATGGTTTTATAAAGTAAAATATTATTTATAGACATGCATGAAAAATCTGTGCTCTTTTGAAAGAACCATTTTCCTGTACTTATTCAGGAAAATCTTAGAAAACCGAAATCTGGATACCGAGCGTGGTGGGTAAGCGGTATCGCTCTGGCTTCGTATTTGGGAGGATGCGGGTTCGTATCCCCATCCGGCCATACAGATTTGGAATTTCCATGGTTTCCTCGTATCTCTCCAGGCGTTCAAAATGCCATAGCCGAATTCCTTCCCGTTACTTGCCACCAGTCCTTTTCCGCCTCTAATGATCTCGACGAGGCTTAAAGCCATAAAAAAAAAAAAAAATCGGATGGCTCGCCGGGGATAGAACTCACGTCCTCTCGAATGCCAGGCTCGAACGATAACTGCTCACCCACCAGGCCAGAGACCATAGATTCAACAAAAAATTACAATTGGAAGTAACACCATGTTATGGGGATCAAATCAATGATTTAAGTAATTTAAAAACGTTAATCTTGGGGAAAGGGCGTGAAGACGATCTTGACCGACTAGAACGCATTGCACCAAAACAGGTAGATAAGATTTCGTTATTTTCTCACGGCAATACACTGTAAACCATGCGAGTGTCGACAGAATCCTCGAACAAGATGCCATATGGAACCGCATAGGGAGGAAGCAACTGGCTGACAGATGGCAGTATTTTGGCAGCCCTGCCCTCACTTCTTTGCCTGTAATTCCCCGTCATCTTGTGGTGCAGCTCTCCCAGTCCGCCTCCATTGGAGGTAGTTTGGGAACAGTAAATCAGCGCAACTAGCAATTACGACTCGTCCCTCGAGTTCCTTGTTTCTCCGGGCGGGCACGTCGAGGGCCCTTCCAATCTCGATAAGTCCCGCCAGGCTGCCCCAGAGGCCGTCCCTTCATTACCCGCCGCCACTCCCCCAATTTATTGTAGCCGCAGAAGCTTGGGCGTTGGCGAGGGGGCGTCCAAAGAGTGTCTGCGGTGTTTCCGGTGGCAGATTTGCACAACTTTTGCCCGCCTCCAGAAGCACTATCTCTTCCGAGCCTCGAATGGTGTCAAGCCTTGAATGTTTTTATGACTAGCTTGGGCGTTCCAACGGGCAATGAGATGCATTTATAATTTAAACATTGTTCCAAAATAACTGGGTGCTAGTTGAATAAATATCCTCTTGTGATGCCTTGGAATGTGTATTTCAATTAAGCAAACCTTAACATACATGCATGAAATTCAAAAAAAAAAATGAATTATTTACAAATGGTCGGTGTAGAACGAACTTCTTGGGAACATTTAAAAGGATAGAAATGTAGTATGACAAGCAAACGCAATAGACGAAGACAGCGCTCAGACGTCCAACACATTGTCGGTCCCATTGAAAAAGAAAATTGTTGAAAATTCTGTCATGAACTAGTGAGCTCGTGCCTTCGACGTCTAGCCGACAGTAATGGTTAATTAGCAATGAAGGCCGGTTAGCTTTAAACTAGCGAGCGTGGTGTGTGAGTGGCCTCGCATTCGGGAGGACGCGGGTTCGAATCCCTGTCCAGCCGCCCAGAAATTCTGTTTCCCCAAATCACTCCAGGTGAATGTCGGGATAGTTACTTGAAAAGGCCATTGCCGAATTTCTTCCCGTTCCTTGCTCGCAGCACTTGCTCTCTTCTAATGACCTCCACGTCTATGAGGCGTAAAGCCATAAGGGGGGAAAAAACCTCTTAAACTTTATTGCTCTTCGATAGCAATATTATGAGATACACCATAGTGGCGTAGTGGCGTATCTAGCGGTTTGTTCTTACAGAACAGAAAGAGCTCTATTATTACTTCTATTAAAGAAACATACAAGCTTTCCCCTATTTTGAAGTTAAAAAACCCAATTCAAACGCGCCAGTCCAACTACTTAACAGCTACGTTACAGTCGGATTGCGATTACCGTCGAAAGATTTTATTTTATAGGACTTCGGGAAGCTACTAAACCGGCGGGATTAATACATTATAAAAAGCGAGATAAAATGTGATATGGAGTACCTTTATTTCTTTTTTACGCTCCGCTTAAACAAATATTTAAATAAACAAATTTTCGTTCGTATACAATAGGAATACATTATGGATAGAGGTTAAGAAACAAAAGAGGTAAGTTTCGTTGCCCGACGACTGGAAGCATTGACACCGAAAAGAAAATATTTCTTTCGTTATTGTAAAAAAGTTTTATAGTCTTAGTTTGACTTAGAATCGATGAATTCTTGACTAATCAGTTGAGTTCACTACAAACATGGTCTTTTTGCCGGATATCATCTCTTTTCTAAAAATCAACATTCGAGACCATTAAAATTCCAAGACTTCGTTTACGCCATGAAGTTTAACCGGTAGAACTTACCAACGACAGTTAAAATTTTGTTATGGAAATGTTCGATGTTTCGACTGGCTCAATAAATGTCCAGGTGAAGTCATTTAAAATGGCGAGGAGCAGGAGATGTGTGTGACCTTTGAAATTGAGAACTTCGTATACAATACCGATTTTTTAAAATTATTTATCAACTATTTTCAATCATTATCTGATGCGTCCTCTTAGAGTAGTCACTGATCATCATCAACTTCTAAGCATATGAAACGTAGTCACTAAGTTTGCTTCAGGGACGCGTTGGCGACTCTCCCGCTTGCTGTGAGCAACCTATTCTAATGGGGGAGCTTAAGTGTTGCCATCTGCATGCGATCCGAGTAACTTATTTTCTCTGAGACAGGTGTCTTTATGTTCGTGTGAAATGTGTAACAGACCCAGCATTCACCTACGGAAGTGGAAAAATGCAAGCAAAAAGCTTTATAGAGTGGTGTAAGATTACGAAAACCGGTTTTATTGTGAAAGTTCAAGAAAAATGCTCTTGTGCATTTCATGACAGAATAAATTCTGAAAATGATCTTTGGAAAACAATTAAATTTAAATTGACTCGGTTTGCTCGCTGCTTTTATTTAAATGTGTCTTCAGGGAGGTGATATGTTATAGTACAGTGTTTGTCGGCAATGTCCTTACATATTTTGCTCTTTTAAATCCGACACATAAAGGAAACAGTAAATAAATTATTGCTTTAACTCTTGGCAAGATTTTCATGAGCAGCAAAGGTTTATTAATATTATTTTTCAACATGGCAGAGAACTCGGGCGACAACAAAAAGTCACTGTTTGTCTATGGCTGTTTGTCCCATTTGTTTATTTTTAATTTTTGTAAAAGACCAATCCTTTGATTCTACTATTATCTGTATAGCTACTAAATTCGAATCTGTAGAAAATAGTCTTTGATTCACACAGCGATCTAGATTGTAAATTAAATTGAATTTTTTTTGATTGTATCCTTGCTGTCAGTGCCATGGATCGCGGTCACTATAAATACTTTAGCATTCCTTATTGTTTTAGCAAGGATCGCACTCACATTCAGGTGCAAAAGTACTAGGTCAAGGGGAAAGGGGAGTGTGTTATTCCCATGCAGATCGCAAGCTGTATTTTTGCGGCCTAGAACAAATAATAGCCTCCGCCCACCTGAAAGGAATGCAATAGGACAGAATTAGAAAGAACAGAATGTGCTCTTTTCTTGCAAAATGCATGATTTGCTGATGTATCTGCTTTGTTTGCAGATCTACTCTTATTTGCTTGTATTTGTATGATTTGGATACAAATAAATAATTGGAAAGATGAAACATTTTGTAACTGTTGAGGATCATAGATTAAGCTGCAAGTTGGACCATCTGATGATGATCTTAGATTTGCGTTGAAACGTTATAACAGAAATAAAAAGGGCTGTAACTAATAGCATCGTCTGTGTATTTGATCTTATTTCAACTCTCTAGTCTTAAAACACTGACTGCTCGATTCACGCACGTCAATGCTGGTTAGATCGAAATATGTGTTAGTTGTTTCAACCGGAGAATGAGTGTACAAAATAGCATTCTCACTCAGTCCTTGTGGTATACTGTACTTACTGAGGAGGCACGTCGGCCCGGTCCAACCAGGTGCACACGTACAGTTGATCTGGCCGCCTCCATTCTCTTGACAGGTGCCTCCGTTGGCGCAAGGTTCGGTGGCGCACGGGTTATCCACCACCTCGCAGTTGAGCCCAGAGAAGCCCTCGGGACACGTGCAGCGGTACTGGTCCGGAGCGGTGTTCTCGCAGGTGCCTCCGTTCTGGCACGGCTCCAGCGATCCGCAGGTGTTTAGGTCTGCAACAAGAGATAACCAAGCGCACTTGAGATACGACCATCTGGTGCCGCGTCATGGTTTGCTGAATTTTCAAGGTGTAGTGTCATTGCCCCCAACTATAAAAACATGGAGAACCATTTCCTCTCTTCCAGTATTCTTTGGGTGAATAAATCATTCCATGATTCTAACGTTATTGCTGCTAATCTATACTATCATAAACCCGTACGCGGGCTGCGTCCGCCCAGGCATCACGCAAAAACTATAGAGATCGGGGTTTCATGGTTTGAAAGCTTAAAAATCTGCGGAATATCTTATGACAATGTTACCAGGGAATGGAACAAGAAATAATAATCAATTTATACCGAAAAAAGTTAGGCACCACAGATTACACTGCTAGTAAGATGAACACTCCTCTACGAAATTCCCACCGAAGATCACGTTACAACACTCCTCGCTTTGAATTCGATCAATACTGTATTTTGACTACGTAAATTTTGTTATTTATTTCTACACTTTTCTCAGATATAGTATGTATTCAGGTAAAACGTTAATCAGACCACTAAATTCAAGCTGAATAGCCAAATAAGCATAACAAGTTGTGGAATTTAATTTACGATGAAGGTAACAAGAAAACTACACTACAAACATTTATGCTTTGCTGTTAGAAACAAAATAAAAGGCAAGCTTATTTCTAAGCTCACCTAGATCCACGCGAGTGAAAGCGCGGGAAAACTTCTAGTTAAAGATAACATGTCTGACCACTATCGATGGAGCGTGCGAAATGAAACAGCTCCTCGCGAATATTAAAAGTAATTCTTAATGACGAACTAGTGCTCTGACAACTTAATTTCGACTACCTGACCAATCGCAAGTTGAATATAGATGATAGTTGTCGGTAAATTCTAATAAATCGGTGGTCTGCACCTTCGCAGTAATTAGTTCAAAGCTTTTTAGCTTTGCTATCTCTCAGAATGAAGAAAAAAGTTTGATAAAATACACTTCGAAATGTTTTCTTGGTTTCCCTCGTACCAGCTGCTCAGTAAGAAACAATTCCCTACAAGTACAGTACTACGGCTGAAACTTTGGAAAAATCGTCTTGCAGAATCTGGAGAACAAAGAAAATAAGGAAAAAATTGTTCACAAGAGGTATGCTAGCAAGCTAAAATTTCCTTAATCAGTAACTATGAATGTCAAGGAGAAATTGTCAATGGGAGTCAACTTCTGAAACTGTTGTTTCCCACATAATATCACGAGGTTGACGGCGCTAATGATTCCTATGTCAACGCGCCCTAAAGCACCAATAATACTCGTAATAATAATAATAATAATAATCATAATAAGGCTGACTACACTCCTTTCAGACAAAATTGGTTATTTTTGGAATTAGAAACAAGGTCTTCCTGTTGCACGCTTACAATAAATGGGACGGGTTAGTAAAGAGTAGAAGTGAAGAATACGTGTATCATAAATTTTACTGGATGAAATTGTAATTGTTCGGTCTGACAAATTAAACTAGCCGGTGCATTGTGAAGAAACTTTATTATTGTCCTAAACGATTTATTCATACTGGTATCTACTTGATTCGTATCACACGACTTATCCCGGGCGAAACATTCATTCTCCTAATGTACTTTGCTTAGTGTCAAGATTCCTTATCAAGAATTCCGAAAGAAGGAGACGTATTAATTTTAAGCTGTAACGGTCTTTCTCGTTGAGGTCACGGGGTCGTTACTTACTAAAAGGAATCAGACGGCAATTTAAAGTATTTCAGCTTGTTACAGAAGTTGTTAATTTCGAAGTCCAATTAGCCCTGACATGAGTCGACATAGAAAATAACTGGCATAATTAAGATGGCTAATTAAGCCGTTAATTGCATGTTACATCGGTCAGCAACTGGTTTATCCTTCTACAAAAATATTCCTCTGAAACTTTCTTGATGCAAAAATCATCTCGATGTGTACAGCTTTTCTTTCATTAATTTGTCGGCCTCGCATGTATATCGGATTCTTAGTCTCAAAAAATATGCCAAATCCAAAGAAATATTAACTTCAAAACTCGGGTAGAAACAAAATGAGTTTGGCCGACTTTTACTGAAATATTCTTGAAAATAGGCGCACAAGAAATCTTTCGAATTGGAACAGTCCAGAACTCGCCATTAAAATCAAACAACCGCAACAAAGAATTTGATCGATTCAACTAAAACGTCGACAGTGCTAATTGCACAACATTTGTTAATTGTTGAAATTCAATGGATATTTATTAAAGTAATATTGAAATGATTTTAAGTATTAACAATTTATATGATTTTTCTGTGTTGGCGAAAAGTAATTGTTACATTACAAATTTCATGTCTTTAGGAGAAGATGTCTAAGAGCGATTTTGTAAAACCACGGATATCAGAAAAATGTTTGGCTGGTCGCCTGGAATCCCTTGAAGAAGTTAACTGTTCACGGTGTATTTGATTTATCTGTAGTAATCTGTAAGCAATCTTGAGATTTCTCGAGGAATGTTAACGCGGTCAAACAGCTAATCCGGTTGGTAGCCATCCGGGGCGCAGTGCTTCACCGCAGGCGATTTGTTTTCCTTCTCCCTCCCGGGGGGTTGTCCTGCTGGGAAGCGAGGGAGGGACGCTTCTCGAAATAATGATCCTCCGGTTAATAATCGTAGCCTCTCAACCGCGCCGTGGCTCGAATTAGCAGTGGATTTGTGGAGCCGGCGGAAAACAACAGCACGCTTCTCTCGAACCCAAATTACTCGAGTCGGCGTGCCCAAATACGGCCTGTGCCGGAATACATTGTGCGCCCAAGCTAATAACGGCCAGGGAGGCAGTAAAAACAGAAGCCGCGATAGGGCACAGCTTCGCGTGCAATTGAAAGCAATTTCCTGAATACGAATATCATCTTGCGTAATTCGATCGGCAGCAATCCCGAGTTCGCTCTGCACAACTCGAATTACAGTCTACATCTTTGCGTGTGCCCTCTGCCCTCACTGCAAACGATAATCGGCAGAGTCCAGTAATCTGGAAAACACTGTACGCGAACGTGACGTGTTTCAGCTTCTGTCTACAGATTTCGTTGTAGCAAGCGGTCCGGAAAACTGTAATTATGGTGGCCGAGAATCAAACCCGACAATCTCAGATTGTGAAGTGAATACCTGGAGTGTATAGATAATTTACTATGCATTTGTTTGTACATTTAGATTTTAAGGTATTGTAGTTCCATCCCCAACTCAAGGTAAATGTAATCTTTGGTAAAGTTGACACTGTAGGTAGATGTAGGGTTGGTTGGGCTGTAAGATAGTGAGCGGTTGGAGAGCCGGCAAGAAAGACGGCAATAAAGAGATTTGAATTTTGGCACAAGTGATATGATCACAGACTTGGGTAACAGCTACAAGGACACTGAATAATGAACCCAGTAAAAGAGTGAAGTGTTAAGGAATTGTCTGAACTGGCATATAAGTAAGTGAGGAAGAAATTAATGTAACCAAATCAAACTCTGCTAATAAATGGAAATATCTTTCCAGACGAGCCCAGTTTTCAATGTTGTGTAACGTCAACGAGAATAGATAGTTGTTCTGAAACAGTTTTACTTTTTCATTTGTTGCAACGAAATGAAATCTAAACAAAAGTATGGTGCAGTGAATATTCTTTTACAGGTTTGATGGAGAATTACAATCAAGAAGTAGAGTTATCTTCCGTAGTTATTAGAATTTAAAGAACTCACAAAGGGCTCATTTTTCAACGAATGTATAATACCCAAACAAGTGGCTTCGCGTGACCTGGGCGATAATGGATGCGCACTTGCGACTAATAACTACCCTCCCAAGATAGTCTAATGCTTGTGATAAAGGTTATATTATCACGCTCCGTGACACAGTTTTCTTTATAATTGGAATTTTTCTCATTTTTTGTCGATTAAGGAAAATGTTAAGAGTTATAGCAGTCAGAATAAATACATGATGTACGATGTGATGAATGATTTGACTTGTGAAGTCATATTTTCTTTAACTAATACTGTCATGAGTTCAATCGCTGAAAATGTTTTTAAAAACTGATAAGATTCAGGAATAAGTAATTTTAACGAGTTGTTCACTATTAATATGTTTGTTTATTTTCAATATTGGTAATCCTAGAATCAATTATCCTTGCATAAATGATTTGTTTTAAATGTTGCTGGATCTAAAAATAATAATTCTTAAAGTCGGTCAGTTGCTAGTTTTCGGTAACATCTGATTATCTTTTTGATGAACTTGCATTGGTAGAATCAATGTAATAATGCATTTGTCATACTGACACTGCAGAAATTTTGTAATATTCTATGATATGTTATAGCAGGTAGCTTTTGATGCATAAAAATGTCTACTATACATTTTATCTAGTTATATAACTGGTCCTATGTTGCCATAACGTCATTCTTCAAAATTCTTCTTCTATGAGTGCCATACCCGCATCCGGTTACCTTGGGGATGTTTACCCTACATGGTAACGTCCAGGGAGAGATCAATTGGGATGATTTCCGGTTGTTTTCTCCAGTGTGACATTGTGCGTAAGTGTTATTGTAAAAGTGCATGACTGCAATTATGTGTATGTTCATTGTAAAGTGTTGTTTGAGTTGTGGATGCGATATGAAAGAAGGAGGAGGGTAAAACACGATGCCGGCCCATTTCAGGCCTACTTTTCCGAAAGATATCAACTGGACCGTCAAGCTTAACGTCCCCATCCTGAAGAGCGAACCATCATCAGCAGTATCGTATGCCGTCACTCCATACGCACTGTGGAGAGGTTTGGTATTAACCCAGGAATATGGAGAACAAGCTGTTGATTAGCAATTGTGCACCACCAGCCCTTCTATCCTGACGGCCAAGTCCTGATGATAACAGGAGACTCGAATCAGCAAACTCCTTGTCAGCACCGGACACCATCACGGTGCCGTGCCAACTGAAACAACGGGGCGGGCTATTCTTCAGAAAAGCACGTAAAAGAAACTGTAAACTGTCTTGAGGAAGGATAACTCAATCCGCAAGAGCTCTTCTGTTTTTACTAGAGTTCTTACTTAGAAAATATTTTTGACTGCTTAAAAACAAAATTTGGCAAACAAGATAGGATATTTCAGGCCATGATACAATGTACCACAGGGTTAGGCAAATCCTAGCTACGGTGATCTTACAGTCTTCTTTCAATCGTATTGTGATTTGCCACATAATTTCTCCACTGTTTCCCTGACAGTAACAGGAACAGTAATTACCATAGGAGCTCTGCTGTGACTCGATTTTTTGTCGTTAATTCATAACAGCTTTGAATGTATCTTCGACTGTCTTATCCACTTAGTATATTTCTTTGATGTTGGATTTAGTTGTTCGTCGATGGCAGGGTCCTTAGTGCCCAGATATAAATGCTGACGTCAAAAGAAGTAGACAAAGAGAGATCTCGAGAAACCCGGAAAAACCGAATCTAGATGATCGAAGCTGGAATTCCAACCGAAATGTTCCTATTCAGCCTCTAGCCTCGGAAAGTTCTCCAATCCTTGTTTAAGATATACCTGTCTAGCATTGCTTTCACCATGCTTTATTGTCTGTTGGATTTTAAACTTTGTAGGCACTTAGGTCTTAAAACGCCGGATCTTAAAAGCGAATTTCGCTAAGACTACATATCGTTTGAGCGCTTGTTAATATTCGTAGTGTTATTCTGTCAGCAAAGTGTGTATTGTTTTGTGGAAATGGGGAATCGTACTAGCATTTAGTAGAATAACCATTTTAAAGACGATCCGTTGACCAACGGTGGGTTTTGATTCACGGTGCACCCATTTTCCAGATCAAATGAGGTGGCGATGTAAGCAAACTGGGTCAAACTGGAGGTTTTGCCTGAATAGCTCGAGTTTAACATCCTTTCCTTACCCCTTTCTGACGCACGCTTATCCCTCGTAAAACCCCTCGAAACCAGTCAACTGTGTCGGTTCTACGAAGCACCTTCGCCTCTTACTGGTCGTAAGCACGTCTCCGGCAAAGCAGCCGGCGAACGATCGTAAAGCGCCGACTGCTTATTATCCAAATCTTTATTGCACGACCAAAAGGTATAAAGCGACTATCGAGAAATAACCCCGACGTAGTGCAACGGATGCTTAAAAGCCAATCAGAACAAAGATTTAGTTGCAATAAAGACAAATATTGTTAACGAAGTTGCTCTACTACGGCAAGTACTGTTGCTTTTTGCCGCAGCTGCTACTGGTTCATGCAATAAGGCAGTTAACAGAGTATTAAGCGGCGTTCTTTGCTCGTAACTGGTTCGAAGAAAGCAAACTGAACGAGCGTATTCATTACGTCAGTTGACGTAGCATTCAGAATCGCTGTCGATTCAAATTTAGTCGCGAGTGATTGTAAACGAGCACCCATGTGCTGCGTCGTTTAGTAGACAGACCTGAAAAATATAGGCAACCGTCCTGAAAACATTTGCTAGAGAAACATAACTTTTTTCCAAGTATAATCGTAATAAAAATTATTTTACTTAACGTTTTGCATCGCTCAACGATTTTGCGCTGTTACAATGAACTGAAAGTAAACTGCGTATTTAAAAGCTACATATACGCTAACCATGTCTTTGGTTCATCTGTTGCGTTTTAAATGCATAAATTTAGCTTGAATACTGTTGTCAGTAACAACAAAGGATTGGTAACGAAATTAAAGCATGTGTAATTTGTAGTGTTCTTATATGATGCCTTAAAATTAAACAACTAATATAGATAAATAATAGTTGACATAAACAATAAAATTAATTTGTGATGAATCGAAGGTTGGCAGGAGATAACATGTCTTGTATAAGTCTTATCCTGATACAGGGTGTTTCAAAAATGACCGGTAGATTTGAAAAATCAATAAAAACTAAACGGGCAGCGATAGAAATACACCGTTTGTTGCAATATGCTCGGGACAACAGTAAATTTTCAGGCAGACAAACTTTCGAAATTATTTACAATTTCCAACAACAGATGGCGCTGCAGTCTGGAAAATCTAAAGTTTTTAGGAATAAACCATTTTTCACAGCAAACTTGCAACCTGTGAACAGCAGAAAGACGACTTACAGAATGGCTAACTCACAGACTGCGTTTACTTCTATATCTTTCAAATCACCTGCAGCACCACCTGTTGTTGAAAATTGTAACTAATTTCGAAAGTTTGTCTGCCTGAATATTTACTGTTGTCCCAAGCAAATTGCAACAAACGGTGTATTTCTATCGCTGCCCGTTTAGTTTTAATTGATTTTTCAAATATACCGGTCATTTTTGAAACACCCGGGTAGCATCTAATTTGTCTGTTTTTTTGCGATTGTTGTTTTTTTGCGTTGTTAATTCTGGTGTAAATAGTGATGCAGCGAATGCCGTCACTTGTATAAGAGAGACACAATGGAAGCGGATAGAACGAAGCATAAGGTGCTTTGAATGAAAATTTCCTTTTTTTTTTTTTTTTTTTTTTTTTTATTTATTATTGCAGTGGGTGGGCCGGTGAGCCATATGCCATATCAATTGTTACATCACTTATTTACAGGTATTATTGATCATGGAATTGTATCTCACATGCCACAATTATGACTTCTCTTACACATTACTTGGACATTGTTACAATATTTCATATCTCTAATTACCTAAAGCTATGATTACAGTACATTGTGTTTCCACGGGAAGACCTGGTCATGATTAATATGTGGCGCTTATGGCCTTAACACAAATTATAAGCTCTCTCACATATACATGGTTTCTATTACTTTGCGTAATGACAGGAATGAGAATTCAATATGGTTGGTCTTACGTCTCTAGCTACATACATATTATACTGGTCCTTGATATTATGTGACATTTATAATTGTATCACAATCTGTGATTTCTCTGAACAAAAGAAGATAGAGTAGGATAAAGATAAGAATACCTGGTCGTTATTACAATGTTTCATATCTATATTAGGTATTTGATATCACCACGGTTACCTGAGCTATCCACACATAGCTCTAGTCATAACAATTATGTCTATAACAGTATATGGACTTCTCTCCCAAGTCCTTGGTCGTTATTACAGTACTACATTTTTATTATTAGGTACATAAAGTAATTATAGTTATATCACTTCCACACAAAACACAGGTCCTGAATGTCATGTAGCCCGTGTGTCCATCTCACAATTTGTGGCTTCACTCACACTCACATGGTTAGTGACACAGTGTTACATATCTTGCGTTCAGGGTCTAATGTCTCTATTTTACGTAACATATTGTTATTAGGTGTGTAAAATCAGGGATCGTGGATACTAATGTTCTTGGAGATCTTTGGGGTTTATATGTCAATACCACCGTCTTTCAGGAATCTGTACAGCACCATGAAAACTCTGGCGTCGTCGGTCGTCAGTAGGTGTGACACTTTTGAGGGTGGAGAGTGACCTAACCTCACTAGTTCCTCTATCAGGTCTGTGATGCTATCCTGTCTGTTTTTGCAGCCGAAGAAGATGTGGTCCATGTCCCCTATGCTCGTATCGTCGCATCCACATAACGGACTTTGGGCAATGTTGATTCTGTTTAGGTGTGCCGGGAAACAACCGTGGTTGAACTTTAATCTAGCGATTGTTACAATAGCTTTCCTTGGTAGGTTGAGTTTGTGGTGCCAATGATGGTGAGGGATGACTGGGTGGATTTTTCCATAGTGTTTCCCTTTGATCAATAGAGATTCTTCCCATTCTCTATTCCATGCGTCTCTGGTTTGTTTCTTCACAGTTGCCAGTAGGTCCCTCGCAGTTAGGAGGGGGTAGTCGCCACCTTCTTCGCAAGCTCGTTTCGCCAGTTGGTCCACCTGTTCGTTACCGTGCAGACCGATGTGGGCTTTCACCCACACGAACACAAGTGTTTTGCCTTTCTGTTTCGCCCGGTATGCTGCTTCCAAGATGTTGCATAAGATGTTGTCTTTGTTGGTAGTCTGCGTGTGTCCTTGCAGGCTGGTCAGCGAAGAGAGGGAATCTGATATGATGACCGATGTTGTGTCCTCCAAATCCTCAGCATACTCAATTGCCTTTTGAATTGCCACCATTTCCGCAGTGAAGATGGTTGCTTCCTTGCGTAGTTTCAGCATACCGTATGACTTCCTCTTCAGATCCAAAATGCACAACCAACTGATGAACCTGATTTTGACCCATCTGTGTAGATGTGGGAAGCATTTGGCCATTGCGCGAGAAATTCTGCCAGTCTAGCGGAGTTGTTCTGACTGGAGTCTTTCAGCTTGATGTCGGTTCTCACGTTGAGAGGTGTAATCGTTGCTTCGTATGGCACACAAAACTCTGGTAGGTGGGAGGTCGACATTATGTTGTTGCTGTACATGTTGATTTCATTTTCTGCTATAATTAGCTCTGGAGTCCTTTTGCGTGGCCAGTTTCTTCTATTAGTGAGCTGACTTCCAAGTGCCTCAATCTTCTGGATGAGGGGATTGTTTGTAATCTTCATTTGCTTAAGTAGAAACTGTTTGCAGAGCTGCATTCGTCTTATATGAAGAGGTGGCTCTAGCGCTTCTACCAATAGCGCGTTGGTTGGGGTTGATGTCATTGCACCTGTGCATATTCTTAGTGCTTTGTACTGCAGTCTATCAAGGGTTTTTAGGGTGGTCTCTGCTGCTGATCCGTAGAAGATGCTTGCATAATCCAGGTGTGGTCTAATGAGCGATCGGTATAAGGTCATGGCAACTTTAGGGTCTGTACCCCACCAAGGTTTTGTGGTTGCCTTCAAGACGTTAAGTGCCGCCTCACATTTGCTTGAGATGTCTTTGATTTGGGGTTTCCAGCTGAGTTTGTTATCTATTGTGACCCCTAGGTATTTGACGACTCGTCGATACGGGAAGCGGTAGGGTCCGAGCTGTATCTCGTCCATGTCAGGTATCCTGCGTCTGCTATAAATTGACACCGCTGATTTGGTTTGGGATATGTCCAAGCCATTGTTAACGAGCCATTTTCGCAAAAGGTTGACAAAGTCTCCCAAGACCTTCTTGCAGTCAGCTAGCTCATTCATCATTACGTAGAAGCACAAGTCGTCTACATACTGGAGCATCATTACCCTCCCTATTAGCAGTCTTCCAAGGTCGCTGGTATATATGTTGAACAGCAGTGGTGATAGCGTGGAGCCTTGAGGGAGACCGTGAGATGCAATTCGAGGGCCTACTGTTGTACCATTGATGTGAATTTCTAGCGCCCTATCTGCCTGCAATGACATGAGGTTAGTTACGAATCTGCTCGGTAGGCCTAAGTCCAATAGTTTTCTAGAGAGTATCGATGGAGCCACATTATCATAGGCATGTGTTAAGTCCACGTACAAGGCCATGAGATACGCTTTACTGCGATAGCATTCATAAATGTCTGTCATTAGGTTAGCAACTACCTCTATAGTGCCTTTTCCCTTCCTGAAGCCTATTTGGTGTCTTGGTAGTTTACTTTTATTTTCTAGGTGCCACTCCAGCCGGTGTTTGACCATTCGTTCTAGTGTTTTAAGAGCACAGGATAGAAGAGATATTGGCCTGTAGGACGAAGCAAGTGCGGGGTCTTTGCCCTGTTTCAGGATAGGTACTACTCTTACGCGCTTCATCTCTGGTACACTCACGCGTTTGCTCCACACAGCGTTAATCAATCTTAAGAATATATTCTTCCCTCGCCTTGGGAGGAATGAGATCATGCTGTAATGGATGTTGTCTGGGCCTGGGGCACTGTTGTTATTACGTTTAAGTGATGCTTCAAGTTCCTCTTCTGTAAAAGGCGCTAACAGAGGGTCATGTTGCCTCCCATCTTCTGTGATCTCCACCTTCTCCGAGGCTGTGGCTGGGGTAAGGTTGCCCAAGATGTCCTCCGCAACGTTTTTAGTTGGAGCCGTATTAAGTGTAGTTCCTGTCGAGTTCTGAAAGCCTTTTATTTTCTTCCATATATCTTTTACTGGAGCAGTTCTGTTGAGAGAGTTACAAAAGTCAGTCCAGCCCTGGCGTTTTTTCTTCTTTAGGACTCTTTTGGTCCTTGCTACTGTTCTCTGAAGATACAGGTAGTTTTCTTCTGTCGCCAAGACTTTGTATTTTCGAGGGCCATCTGTCTTTCTTTTATTGCTAGTTGACACTCTTTATCCCACCAAGGAGGTGATTTCTTATGGCAGGTGCGTGGTTTAATCTCGGGGATAGCTTTTATTGCCGCCTTTTCAATGACTGTCATAAGGCCTTGGTAGTCAGCTACTACGTCGTCCGAGAGTTCGAAGCTCTCAAGGTTTCTTGTGACTTCCTTCTCATACTGCGACCAGTCCGCGTTAGTTATCTTCCAGCGGTATGGCGATCGTGTCGGTGTTATTCTTTGTCTAGTCACAGGGAAGGTGATCATTATTGGTAAGTGATCTGATCCGGATGGGTCTTGGATGACCTGCCATGTGGCTGCCAGAGAAATGCTGGTGATGCTAGCGTTATGTCCACTGCGTGATTTTTGTGTGCTGGCCCAACTATCCTTGTTTCAGTGCCATCATTTAAAATTATTATATCTGGTCGTCCAACGCATCTAGCACAGTCTTCCGGCGCGGTCTGTTCTTCCACATCCCCATGTGCTATGGTGTGCGTTTAGGTCAGCCATTATCAGGGCCGGTTGCATGACATACTCAGATATTTTGGAAAATGCTTGTTTATCGAACTGATGTTTGGAGGCCGTAGAGGCCATGACCGTTGTTTCTGTCCCATAATTTTGAGACTATCGCGCAAGCCTCGATATTCGAGCAGTGCTCCGGATTTTATTTCAGAAAATTGTATGTGTCATTCTTTATTAGTAGAAGCCGCTCCCCCGTAGCCGCCTGGACGGTCGGCACGCACTATTCTGTAGCCCGCGCACTTAATTCCCTCTTCGGGTTTCAGCCCAAGTTTCTAATATGGCGGCTATGCTAATGTTATTTGATTTCAGCAAGTGTTCTAAGGATTCCTTGTTTGAGCGGATAGACCTGCAGTTCCACTGTAAGATATTGGGGCCGTGGTTACCCATCAGTACAGTTATAACGAGATGCGATATTGTCGTTGTTTGCCATGATTGGTTTGTGTATTCCACATAAGATCTGTTCCATTGTCTCGTGTGTTTGTCTCTGCTTCTTCCTGTGGACCGTCCGAGTTTAGGAATGCGGCTATGTGTTCCCTCAAGTTGTGTGGGAGGTTTCCGTGTGGCCATACTGAAAAGTGAGGTCACAAGTCTACATACTCTATCAATTGCTTCCTCGTTCGCTACTGTATTACTAGCACCGTGTGGGTTATTCTGTATGGGAAGTCCACTGGCCTGTGCATATGCGTCGTAATACAACTCCGCGGGGGGCAGGTTGGTTCTTCTTCGGGGCTGGAGGTTTTCTGCGTCATGTGTTGCCTGTTTCCTGTCTATTCTGTCTTGTTGCCGACGCCCATGAGGAATGGCGGGTTGTTCTGTACGGTTGTATACAGACTGTGGGTGTCGTGGTTTTATGGTGTAGTGATTTCTCGTGGCCCTGGCTTGTGGTATGAGTGGAGTAGTACCGGCTATTTGAGCAACTGGCGACGGTGTGGAGTATTCCACATTATTACGTAGCGGCAAGGGGGGGGTATTCCTTGTTGCTTCTGGGTGGGGGGTGGTGGAGCTGTGCGTTTTGCATAAGTTGACGTATTTTCTAAGGTCAGAGCCTGTTCCAGAGTCATGTTATGGAGGATGATGTTCTCCTTAATCCTCTTTTGTTTTTTGAATTCTGGGCAATTGAAATTAGTGGCCAAGTGGTTGCCTTCACAATAGATACAGATGACTGGGCCCTGAAAGTCGCAGCTAGTTGTAACATGTTTACCCCATGCACTTGGCACAGCGGATGTGCTGCGGCACTGCTTGCTCAGGTGTCCAAACGTAAACAGTTAAAACATTGAGTTACACGGGGTATATATGGCTCTACCACTACATCTTGTGCAAAAGATGCTAATATATTCAGGTAGTCGCTGTCCTCCAAACGTTAGGCGGACCGATTGAGTCGGAACGTATTCAACCCCTCCGTCTTTTACAACTTTCCTCATTATACGTCGCACTTCCAAAACTTCTATAGCGGATTCCACTTCCTGCAAGATTTCTGAGTCAGTAAGCCCTGGGTCCACATTCCTAACCACGCCCTCCTTAACAGTAAAGAAACGAGGGATATAATATTGTATATGCTTTGGCTGGTTGTTGGAATTCGCCAAAAGGTTTGCCCACTTAGCAGATTTAAGCTCAATTTGAACTTTGTTTCTCCCTTTGTTTCTTATGTCTAAGATAAAGTTTCTTATGCCGGGCACAGCGTCACGTATTAATTTCCCTACCGCCATTGGGTGCAGACGGCCTAGGTTTGTTTTGTGCTGCTCCACATAACTTGCTTCATATTCTGCATGTAC
The DNA here is from genome assembly GCA_031002005.1 of Vandiemenella viatica. Taxonomy (NCBI): domain Eukaryota; kingdom Metazoa; phylum Arthropoda; class Insecta; order Orthoptera; family Morabidae; genus Vandiemenella; species Vandiemenella viatica. The sequence continues at coordinate 266,818,704 of JARYHS010011408.1, read as the reverse complement.
AACAAATGGACCGCAATCTGTTTCTTTATAGAAATGGGGCTGCCTCAGCACTGCGTTAGGATCACTGGCTTGCAAAGCGTCTTCACTTACCAGTCCAGCTGAGTGTGCGGGGATTGTTGACTGTATGCTGTAGGCTGGAGTTGACAGCGACGTGCTTGGAGGAGCTGTTGGCGGCGTGCTTGCTGCAGCTGGCAGCAGCATGTTGACTTCCTCTCCCAGTGCTGTTACGTTGTTCTCCTCTCGGCGTGGTCTTTTCTTGGACTGCTTTTGGAGTATAGGGGCACCGTCGGCGTAGTCCATTGCTAATGTTTCCAGCGCCTCGCCCACTACGGAACTGGTGCACGTGTTACCCGACGGCGCACTGTCAGTATGTGGCTGTATGCCACCTTCACCATACTCGCCACCCTCCATGGTGGCGAGGTACACACACTCTCCTAAACAAAACTTTTTAGTTGGTTTATTGACTGCTATTCACTGTATAATAGTATACACAACTAGTGCTTGCACTGTCCTAGTTCACGCGTTATTCGTCACAAGGAAAACTCGGAGTGTAGCTCTCTAAGCGCCGATGTTACCTCTACGGCGATCAGGAAGCGACTGCGGGGGAAAATTGCCTTTAGTAGCTTAGTTAACGTAAGAACGAAGACTTTCCCGGCGTATGACTGCAATGTAGTCTTCACGGGTATACCGCTGGATAGTGTTGTGGAAACACAATATTTCGACGGCTGGCTCTGCCGTCTTCTTCAGGTGTAGAGACATCTGTAATGGTCTGCTGACCCACAGAGCCAGCCGTCGAAATATTGTGTTTCCACAACACTATCCGGCGGTACACCCGTGAAGACTACATTGCAGCTTAGTTAACGTTTGAAAGCAGATATACGACTTCTTAAAATCTTTAGTGCTTACAGAAACAAATTGACATTTTAAATACGTCGATTTACGCAAATTTAATAGACGGAATAGTAAGGCTTCAGCACATTTCCCATAGCTACTGACTTTTCATGAATGTTTTAGTATACACGTGTTTACGGGTACAAATGAGATAACGAATATTTCCTCAAACGGCTTTCGTCTGATGTAGCACGAAACAAAGTAGAGCTAAAATCCGAACTGCCACTGATAGCGTCATGACTCGGTTCGTTGGATGATGATAATATCCCTGCTACGCAAGGTATATGCAGAGTGTTTTGTTGAACCAACGCGAGAACATACTGTAAGCAAGCGATTGGGAATGACTTTCACTTCAGAAATGAAATCTGCTGTCGCGGGCATAAAGGTGGAAAACTTGGATGATGGGCTCAGCATGCGTGACCTGTGGGAAGCTATCTCCTGAGGCGGTCAGGTGTGCTCCGTATTGCACTGCTTGCGGTAGACCGCAGGTGCGCCTGACAGAAAAGCGTCAGGCCCCTCGCTACTATGCAGTGGCCACCGCTACAAGCGGAATTTCCACCGCCTCTGCTTCGCTATTCAGTTTTTACTCGTGCAGACAGGGAACAAAGCGGACAGGCGTTAAGTGAAGAAGGCAGTAACGAGGTAAATGAGATAATTTAATGGCATTGACAAGAACACTGGAAACAAAGGATGAGCGTAACATTTTAGACACTAGGGCGTCCATAAATGACGGTGAAATAGGGGGGGAGGAGGGGAAATCCGGCGAAATCTCACCAAGAGGGAGGGGGGGGGGTCAACGAAAATCTCACGTGAGGTTTTGGAAATTTTTGTTGGACTGTAGAGCTAAAAAGGTCTACAAAACACGCGAAGGCCGATTTTAAGGGGGTATTTCGTCCAAAAGTTGGGGTGTAACCGGCTTTGGAAGGTTGAGACCTAAAAAAAAGCTCTCAATAAGTTGTGACGGCGATTTCTAGGGGGGGAGGTCTCACGTACCAGATCTCACCAGAGGGGGGGGGGGGGGAATTTCTTGTAGCTCGTATACTGTCGAAGTAAAGAATTAAAACCTGCTTTTCTTAGAGTAATACATATACCAAGATTAAAAATAAGGCTTCCGGCATTTATATCGAGAATTTGAACGCTAGTAAGTAAGATCTTTCTCCTCTTGCACAGTTTTCGTCATTTACTTTCGATTTCGTTCGTGAAAAAGACTAAAATACTGTAGCTAAAAGCATACGGACTGCATGAAGATTTCAACATGAAATTATGAACCGAAATTACATTACCACTGATTTTTTTCTTATATTTGTCATCAATCTCGATTTGCGTGTTACAATCCAAGATTTTTTCCTATTCTGTGTAAATATTCTTTTCTCCTCACATAGGTTACACCCAATGTCTCCAACTTTCTGCTTTAAATTCACTTGTAATCACTCTCCTCTACAGTTATTCTTTAAACCAAGGCTGCCCAATCAATTTTGGAGATGGGCTACAATTTCGATTCTAAGTTAGCCTGGAGGCCACATAATACTTGCCTATAGTTATAATAGATATTTAAATATAACAAAGATATAAGTAACACAGTTATATTACAATTAAAAAGACAATCAATGAGACCTTTGCAGTGGTTTTCCTAGTTAAAGTCGAACATTAAAAACAGCAATGAGACCATTACAGAGGTTTTTGAACTAGTATTGCTGTTGGCGGGCAAATTTAAATGGGCTGTCCTGGGGTTGGGCAATGTTGCTTTAAGCTGTACTCTTTTAAATTTGACTGATATAATACAAGAAATTAACAGAACAGCTTCAAGAGATCTCAGGAGACGAATTTTGGCTAACACATCTAATTTTTTTTATTATTATTATTACATACTTTCGTCCTAACATTACACATGCGAAACGTAAAAATGCGGCTTTGTTTACTGAATTCTGAAGAATGGCTTCAGGTGCTGTATGCATTACTTACACTGGTAAACTAAATTTGTGCTGCAGTTAATGGAGACATTGGACCTCTCATTATGGGCCAGCTCACAGCTGCGTGGTTCACACGCATGGTAATTGTTAGCTGTTAACGTCACTAGGAGAAAGACGATCGCACATCAATGTCCACCTAAAATGGGACGCGGAAGATGTTATCCACAGAAAAAGGCACACATGCGCGATGACTCTGTCGAGGCGAGTAGTGACTTGACTGCTTAATTACTTCACTCTCTCCGCTTTTAATTGCAACTCAATTAACGAATCAGGGGCAGATAAGTAGTTGCCGAACGGTGAACGGTTCCCAAGTTGGTTTAACCTTTGTCGACTAGCTGTATTCTTTAAAGGTGTTTTATTATTATTACTATTTAATTAACATTTATAGTAATGTCCATATGCCAGCACAAGTTTAGAACTAAAGAAATGTATTTGTCCAGCTTGCAAATTACGAAATACTTACTGATAACTTCCCCAAAATTGTCGTAAAAATGTAACCAGACTTCTAATCGCCCGTTTTTGTCTGTTGTCTGGGCAGTTATGGAACACGTAGTCTGGTTCCACTTTTTGCTGCTCACACGTAGAGGATGATAGAAATATAGTAACGTATAAGTGTTTCTTTTAAACTGCATATAAAGTGTTCTTCAAACAGAATATTTTTTCTACCCACTTGTCCCGAAGCTGTGCAGTCTCCTGTTACCTCCTATACAGAATGCATGCAGCTATTCAAGCATCACTATTCTGAAAGGAAACATTACTGGAACTCCTGTTTTCTGATCAACTGATTCAAATGACTCTCTTTTTGATTGGATTTAAGTTCAAGAAAACCGAGAGTGATTGGTGGGAGCTAACAATCTTTCCAGGCATTCGGAATCCACGATGCGTTCATAGAAATTTTAGTTTGCTATAGTTTTCCGAAATCAAACAATTACTCCAGGCTGCTGTTTCCTTCCTAAGTAGCATGGCCGATTTTCTTCCTGTTCCTTGCCGAAAGATCCTGTATTAGTTCTAATAACCCTGCCCTCGGAACATTAAAACTTTAAAAACGATGGACGGCGCAAAGAAGTGTTCTGCAGGTAGGTAAGGAGAATCCAGTGACTTTAGAACAAGCGGCATCGTTTTCTCTGATCTCCAGTGATGGGTTGGGAGAAAAGCTCCGGATGCACGGGCACGTACTCACACACGAACAAAGTCAACACGACGAAGAGCAGATAAAGTGCAGCTGTTTGAGGCAGTTAATACAGAAGGCATCCCGCTAGCATGCAGCGCAACCTGTGCTCGTAAACGATTCCCTGTTGCTGCGTAACTTAAAATTTCACGTAATTTACGTAAATGTGCGATAGTAAAGGTAAACTGCTCGGAGATGCTTAACTCTTGGTGTCGACGTTTTGCTGGATAACAACATGGACTTTAAAAAGTGTAAAGCCTTTCAGTTTTTAAGATCCCCGCTGTTCGTTTTTAACTTACCGATTGCGTGTTTCTTGATTTCTTTTGCAGCATCCTTTACTGTTACGGAAGTATTTTTTTTTGCTATTTCTCTCATTGTTGATCATTTGTATCTACTTCATGTTCCGAAAAATAAGTAAGGGTTTCGTGATAGATCATTACCGCTGTATGATTAAAGTTTTTATAATTCTACTTCTATATCGACAACTTGAAACAGAACAGGTTCTCATTATTTTCTAGTGATTATAACTACTAGCGTAAAGTACTTCGGTATTTCGTTGTTTTTGTGTGTTTCAGCTCTTAGAATGTCTTTTTAATTCTGTTTGCTTTCGGATTCAGCTAAAAGATGTTCCTGTTAGTTTTTTACTGGGTGTACCTGAAAACGTTGTTGCTCAAATCATCTCGGTTGTTTGCCGCAAACTCCGTGCAACCACTTTGCCGTCGGAGGGAAGAGAAAATTGGTATCTGTTAAGGCGATGTTATTACGCAATTGAGCTCTGGTTTACGAGGGTGGACCAGCGATTACTAGGCTCCGTGACGCCGCTAAAGACTTTTTAATCCAGCTCTGATGAAGTGCTAACAGCTCGCGCAAATACTAGTTTACCGAGGTACAGCTCGTTGAAGTCAAAGGTCTCCTTAGCGCTCACATGAACACACAGTACACGTTTTAACACAATTTAAAACATCTGTTCATCGGTATAAATATCTATCTACATCTTTACATTTTTTTCAGAATGGTCAGAAACTTTTCAGGATTACTTTTCATTAGCAGACGTGGGTTAAGGAAATATTTCATCAAACTTTGTCAGTCATACTATAAAAACCGTATCTATGAAAGGAAGAAACAAAAGAGCATAAGGTGCATGCATGCATTCGGAACTCTTAATCTGATCGCGAGCATTTTGTGTAATTTTGACATTTAGTGTTGAGCTGCTTCGTCGACAAAAATCTTTCAGAGGTGGATACCCAAACGTCGTGTAAAAAAATAATGAGATCTGAAGCTATATAATATCTTGGTTCACCGGGTTAAAACCTAACGTTTCTGCCATCTTGCTGTGGCTTTCATCAGAGGACTTAATCATAAGATCTGAAGCTCCTGGAACACAAGAATCCATTTAAATTTAATTTAATTTAATTGCAATTGAGCACACGCTCCGGTGGCAATTTCCCTACACACCCAACTTCCCCCTATCCTACACTCACCTACATTTGCCCTCTACAAATTTTAACTTTAAATTCTTTTAACGTTTTCGGTAGGTTATTCATCATTCCCCTTGGTAACTCATTCCAATCCCTGACACCCTTACCTAAAAAAGAAAATCTTCCCACACCATTGTGCCTTAAATCGAGTGCCAGCTTGTGGTCATGGTCATCTTTTCCCCTCCATGAACTACTTTTCATACCTACTGCAATATCTTTCCATCGACACATAAGTAAAATAATTTTGTATGGAAGGAGTTTGACTGGTAACAGAGATACTGATGAGCAAATTAAGGTTTTTCGCTGCAAGAACTGACAACAGGAGTGACCTTATGTAGTCACTCAGAAGCGATGACTAAACGTACAGTACTAGTGCAGCGCTGAAGTGCAATTGTGTCGCCGTAATTAATGGCACCAATCTAAAATGCATCAAGAGGCAACTGACTCTTGGGCGGCGCGTTGGGCGCCGCAGGGCTGCAGTTAATAGAGACGTAGCACATTTAATGCGATCGCTGGGAAATGACGCGTCACCTATCCTCCGCCAATCAGCGCACCCATTGTGCCCCAGTTTTTTGAGGGAGCCGCCACAATGGTGGTTCTCCCTGTGGGAGCAACAGATGCGCTACTTCACTGGCCGCGTGGCGCCACTGATCGCTAAAAAACGTTCCGCATCGGACGACACATGGGACCCCTGAGATCAAGTGCGGTGCGCATACACACTGCAATAGAGACCACAACAAAAAGGACTTCTCTTTTGTGTCTCCTCCCCCCGCTGCTCTAACAAGTAGCACATGACGCGTTTGCAGCCGTGTGGGAGCAACTGATCTAGAGCTCCATTTCCCAAGGAGATTAAGTAAAGTCCTTTCTTTCTTCTTCTTTTTAAATATAGATATATTTCAAATAATAGAAAAAATATCGTCACTAGGAATAACCTCTGGTGTCAGAACTGTACCAGAAACTTACAAATTCACTTAATCGAGTGGTAACGTTCGGCCCCGGCATTTGGGAGGACACGGTTTCGAATCCCCATCTGGCCTTCTCCATTTCGTTTTTACATGGTTTCTCAGAATCACTCCAGATGAATTCCGGGATTTCTTCAAAAGCCAATGACAAAATTCCTTTCCGTCCATTGCTCCCAGTTCTTTAATGACTTCGAGGTTGATGAGGAGTAAAATCCTAAGATAAAAAAGAGAAAATCAACTTCACTTCTTCCATTACAGACAATTTAAAGATTGTGATGCCATCAGATATTGTGGTTGTTTAATTTTTGTTTTTAGAACCTTCCAGAAACATCATTAAATGAGTAGTTTTCTTTATTTATTTTTTAAAGAAAAAAGAATCAGTCAAGTAAACGATTTTAGATGGACGGAACATTTCTGTTGTATTTATTGACAGTGTTTAGTATATTTCACACTGCAACGTAAAGTTAGACACATCACCATCGAAGAACTGTTTTCCTTTTAAAAATATGTTGAACCTCCCATAGTGAACCAAATTCTGACATAGGCAGCACTAACATTTAAATTGTTTGGCTTTGGAGTGTATGGTTCATGTAAGTTCTCGCAATTTCGGGAATAGATTCAGTAACTATGAAATTAGTCTCTGTACGTAGACACTTCTACGCACTGATGATACAGAAGACACAACAAAATGAAGCCAGATAATAGCTGCAACATCTGCTAACGAAATACTTCTATTCGGCCCACTCAGAATCACGGTTTATCTTTCGGGAAGGAAAAAATTACTGGTCTGTTAGCTCAGTGTGAAAGACGCTTTCTTTAAAAACTTTCTGGTCCCGTCCCGGGTTCAAATCACGGCAGGGATAGGTATTTTCAAGAGTTGTATTAGGTCGTGTGAGGTACACCAGGACTTTCCCTGGTTTTCAAGTTAAAATGTAGGTCCCAGAGAAAAGGAACTAGCCGCCATACCGCTGACAAAATGGTTTGGTATGCTTTCTTCGGGAGGATCCAACAAACCTTCGGGTTGTGAACTAAACTCAGTCAAGAAAAAAATAAGGATTTTATAAAATGTTTAAAGTCACGAAATATAAACATAGTGTACAAAAGAAGAAAAATAAATTGAAACCTAATTCTGAATGAAGCCTGAATGTAGAGATTAAATCGAAAGATTACGCGTCTTAGAATTCTTTGCAAAACAATATCTCTAGTAACATTTTCTTTTAAGAACTTCTTAAACATAGCGAAATATATGAAGCAAACCTGATATAGTTTATATAGTTTTCGCGAAACTCGTTGTCACTGCATAATGTATGATTATTCGTAACGAAAAAATGAGGAAAAAAAAAAAATCAACGCAAGCGTTGAAGATGTATTCAGAATGCTTCCAAGATGTCATCAGGCTTTCGTTTCATTCAAAGGCCATTAGACGATCAATAACAACGGCCATACAACTTCATTGTGCGAGAACTACTCGGGATCTTTGGCGCAAGTGGTGCTATCGTTCTCTTTTTGATGTCAGTCGGCTAATCGATGGTTTCCGCTAAGCCATCCATCATATGGTGTTGACATCAACTTCGACAAAATTCTTAGCCCGTTTTCTGACTGCGCGTTCCTCACAGTCTTTTGTTTTCAGGGGAATAAATGTAACACTTGGAAGTGGTTGACAATACTAAGTTTTTCCGTGTATTAGTTTTTGAATCCCCGTCCGACCATCCAAATTTCGGTTTCTCCTTGGTTTCCCGATATCAATGCAGGTGAATGCCGGGATGACTCCTTCAAAAGAACATGGCCCAATTCATTCCCATTCCTAACTCCCAGTACTTCCTCGACTCTAATAATCTTTACGTCGACGAGGCGTAAAGCCATAATTAAAGTTCCATCTGAAATTTTAACATGCATTGTCCAAATTCTATGTTTGAAAGCCAGGATATGAAATAAGTGTAATCTCAAGGTCAAAAGGTAAGAGTGAAATTATTTATATAATCATAAACGTTCTGAAAGATTAATATATTTAGTAAATTTTTATCGCTATTAACTTTTATTCTGTTCCTATTTTAAAATCTAAACCATTTGTTTATAGCAACTTAAATTAGACATAAATTCATGTGATTCTGGTTTCTCTAAAATTCTTTGTAATACTAAATAATCTCATCCCAGCAATCTTTGGGTCATCTGGCTTAAAGATACAATACTCGCTGACAGGACTCTGCTCAGAGATAGTCGTAGTTATATTATTATTTGTCTGGGAAAACAATAGAAATCGTATTTTAGTAGCTGTTACTTGTTTATTTTTATAGCCGAGGGCAATCATTTGTCTTGTCACTATTGGTTATCAAATGTGATGCGTATAATAGCCATGAAGTATGGAATGTATAATCACTGATCGCTCGGTGACGTCACTTCCATCACGTATTTCCGTTACGTTGGTAAATTAAATTATTCTCCATCTAATGCAGCAAGTTTCGCTTCGAGAAGATATATCTTATGCAGCAGGTTTTGAGCATATGATGCTATACATTTAATGATTTCCTTACTCGGCCATAGTGCTAAGTTTATGCTTCTCTTGTGTAACTCTACAAGTTGATAATGGATGATCGTTTTGACTGAAATAGTGACTATATCCTGTAATGACAGCGTTTGATCTGAGAGAGTTTTCACAGCTAACTTCGTTAATTACTGCCCTCCGCCCAGAACGTAATGACGCAGCGCGCACTAATAACCGTTACGCCTACCTAGCTTTGGTCATCTAGTTTTATCGCCGGCAAAATCACAGCGTGGAGTGTGTCTCCCATCTCACATGCTAATGACTGGTTTTCACCCAGCGGCCAGCGAATGTATTCTGACATTAACATCTCACTGAGACAGATAAACCAAAAACAGAAGTCTCGCTAGGCCTGGACCGCCAAAAAAAGGTTTGTCCGATGCGACTGGGTCCTTAATAACGTACCTAGCCGTGTCACACTCGCACACCGGATCGGAGTGTTAAATGTGATGTTAAACACGACAGCGTGTAGCATCCCGTCCCAGGTTGTGCGCCCCCCACATATTACAGAGAAATTAATGGCACGTCAGGCGACGAGGAGAGATGCAAATTAGGCGTGAAACGAATCGAGCCGTATCCTCAATAGCGGGGACATCGATCACAAGAATCACTGCAACAGCCTTCAGTTCATTAGACTGCGTGCGCCGCGAGGCTGAGAAGCCGACGGGGTTGCGTCAACAGGGGCTCGGGAGTTCAAGCACACATACGCCTTTCTAAATTGAAAGTTTAAAACAAAATATTACTGTCATCGTGATTGTGGGTCGTCAGTACATTATCGCATGTTTCTCTCATGTTATACATCATTGTTCGTTTAGAAAATTCATTGGTAATAGGAACTGTTTCTTGCTTGCTGTTGTTTCAAATGTTTGTCGCTGAAGACTCATCAAGTAAATGCTTGATTTATTTGGTTCAAATGAGCGTATTAAGGTATATTGTAACTCTTTAAATGTGTTTTTTTTAGATGAGCCATGGGATGAATACATAAATAGTTACAAAAATGAGTTTATTGCTATTGCTGTGAAGATAAAGTTTCTCCTAGCTGTAGAAGAGTATCAAATAACTACTAAATAATTGCAAAAAAAGTTAAATATCATGCTCCTTGTTCCAAATTAACTAAGACTAAACAAGGTTTTGAATTGTTACGTTCACTTTACGTCTAATTCTTAGTTCATAATGGTCTACGGCAACCGATAAAAATCACGCAATTTAAATATTTATTTACCGCGATTAAAGTATACATCCCGTTCCAGTTTCCGAACCATTAAGAGAAAAAGACGAAAAAATACGAATATGATTGCCATGTTTAAAATCAAATGTCAGTAAGTCAAGACAAAGTTTTGAGTTCACAGATTAAAGAAAGAGAATTTGTTCATTTTGGAAATACATTTTCAACCTAACAATTAAAGAAATAATATGAATCACCAAGACTGTTTCAGTAGTTACAGAAAAACCATAATTTTTGTTAATTTTTCATATGTTCTAAATTGAATTAGCTGTCGGTATTTTCAAATTTTCTACACACGAATACTACGATGAAATTGTTTAAGTCTTTTAATTAATTATAACGCAGCGAAGTACTGGTTATTATTTTGTTAATTTTTTAAGACTATCAGTTCCGATTCTTGTTTATGGCAAAGGGTAAAAAAATTATTTTGTCGTAATGGGATTAATTATATGTACTTAATAATATCTATAAAATACTTTGTTTCAAATAAAATTGTCTCCTCATGCACTAACTGGTTAAAGAGTTGCTTTGTTTCTGGAAGGAAGTATTAAAACATTGACCGGGAAATACAGTAAGAACTCTGTAAAAAAACGCTTATTTCTCCCCTCTAATACAAACTGCAGTCTTCTTAAAAATCTTCCTCGGGATAATAGAATTTGGTTATCAGTTGTCCATTACAAGATAATATAACTTTATTGTTGATTTTATTTAATTGGGACTGTAGACGAATTATGCCAAGTCTGTCTGGGAAATGTAAGGCCTTAAAATGTTTTGTTCGTGAGCTGAGTGTTTGTCAGAATGAAACTGGAGGCCATCCGACGAATCGCTAACGTAATTACTGAAAATCGCCTAAAAACCCCGGTATCGTGCAGGAAGTCCGGTGTGCAGGTTGCAGGATACGAAATAATGCCAGCAACATCAATGCGGTGGCGCCATGTTGTACTAGGCCATGCATCTGGGTGTTATTGCTACAATTCCTACAGGGCAACACTGCGCCTGATCGTCGCAATTAACTATCTGTTGTTATCCTCTGCCGCAGCTTTACGGCAAAACGAAGAAAATCGCTCACCCCATACGGACGATTCCTGGACAATCCAAAAAGTACGGGGCGTGCCCTAGACTAACACCACCTAGAAGAAGAGATTTAGATGGTGTTGCCTAGACTCCTTTCACCCTCCTTAACTATTTCGCTGTAAGCGTTGAGGCTATGAAAAGGGGTGTGACAGGTTTAGACAGTTGTCCTACACTTTTATTCGGATTGGAATTGCCTGTTGCGAAACGTCGTCGTTAACACAGTATCGAGGAATAATTAACGGTTGTTTTTTTCAATAAAAAAAAGAAGAAACATTAAAAATAACATCAGTCCCTCACTTCTAACATGGTATTTAATTCGAAATGTTATCAGACGTTAAAGTAAAGGCGCGAAGATTCACACCTCAAGTAACACAGTTTCATTTGCATTTTAGAAGTGGGCTCACATAATACTATACACTAGCGACAGCATCGTATAGAGTGTCTGATCTCAACGCCTCCAACCGAGCGTGGTGGGTGAACGGTTAACGTTCTGGCCTCGCATTCGGGAGGACGCGGGTTCGAAGTCCCGTCCGGGCATCCAGGTTTGGGTTTTCCATGGTGTCCCCAAATCACTCCAGGCGAATGACTTGATGCTTCCTTCAAAAGGCCATGGCCGAATTCCTTCCCGTTCCTTGACCCCATCCCATCCCGCCAATAATGACCACGCCGTAGGCAACGCATAAAGCCCAAGCAAAAAAAAATCTACACTTCTAATTTTGCTGTACCAGATTTATTATTTTTAAAACACGAAATAATTAACGCAGATATGAGATAAATTAATCTTATGCAAAGAGCGAAATATTGTCTAAATAAGCTGGCCTTTCTATTAAAGAGCTGTCATAATTGTGGAAAGTTGTTGTGAGGAAAATAGTGCCTTGTCAAATGGATATGTTATACAAAAGTCGCTTAGATTATTTTTGTAAATACAAGATACGTATTATTAAAAAAATAAAAGTAACCTACGGATGACAAAACCCTTCGTAAAAAAAAACAATGGGTAATTAACATTTTCGAATTTAGGATGAGCAGTGAATATCTACAAAATGACAAAAAATTATAGTCTGAGAGTTAAAATTTTAAATGTAAATGAGTTAGCCTTACCTTCCTGTAACTTCAGTATAGAAATTAAATGTCTAGATTACAAATTAATCGAGGTGTAAAAATATAAATAATTTGTATCTGATGTAGATTACAAATTATTTTCAAGAAAGAGAAAATTAATAAGCCAGCATGTGACTACTTCCACTTGGAAAATTAACCAAAAACACGAAGCAGGAATTATGATAGACACAATATTAAAAGAAAAGAAAATCAGTAGTTAAGAGAGTGAAGGTACTCGTTATTAATCTGAAAAACCTGGCGCTACTGGCTTTATGTCATATCATTCAAGGATATACAACTTATTAATGACTTCAAGGATTCTGACCAAAATAAAAGAATCGAACATGATCATTGTTAGAGGAACGAAGAAATAAACGTTTTATTCTCCAACCAAAGATATACAACAAGCTAAACAAATTATGTTTTCACAGATATTTTGCTTATTATGTGCCAAGAACTCTTCACTTGTGTGTTGAGTATATTGTAAAGTTTCTTATGGAACGTCAGATTCTGTCACGCTTAATTAAAGTTATGACTCTGCGAAGAGTTTCCGCAAGCATGCAAATTTGCGCCAAGTTCACGAGATCCACCGCCAATCCTTGACACGTCAGTCATGCATAATAAATGAGGTAATTAACGATCATCCTCTTAATAGGCAAACCACCGCATTTAATGAAGAAACCTCGATCGCCCGGACGTGGCGAGGAATTACGTAGGTTCAGATTTATCGCGCTATTAAAATGGCGGCGAAGAATTCTTCGCGCAGTTCCCGCCTTAATTATTGGGAAAATTTACAGGCAATAACAGTCGTAAAAGCTGGAATTTTCAGTCGTCTCTAAGAACTAATAACACCATAACTTTACACAATTATCAAATAAAATAACTTCTCAACTGTTGTTCTCGTTTTATAGAGAACCCCTCCAATTTCGTTTTTATTTACTAAGGTGAGAATACATCCCAAAATGTGTTTAGTTCACCTTTTAATCTGCAATAAAAGAAAGTTTACCAGGTATGCTTTAGAAGTTGAAACTTCAATTTCCTCTCATGTAAACCAATGAAGTAAGGTATGGAGGAGAAAAGGGGAGGGGGACAAAATAATTCGGCTGAAAGGTGAAGGTGCGTCCTGAGATGAAGTTGATTGGCTTTTATTCTGAGATAAGTTAACTCTTTGGTGATTATTAAAAGGGTTATGTAATAACTTCCCGAAAATTTTACTAATATTTCATACTTAGCAATCTCCAGTGGCATTTCTTAAACTATGTTATCCGAAGAACAAGGAAGAAATTTCCGATCTCAGCATCTAATATCTTGAGATACGTGTCATATGGGAGCAGTGAATTCGTCTGGGAGAAATGAGAAAATTGCGTCGAATCGTATTTCAGTGTGATCAACAGTGGTTCTACTTATTATCATAACATTCTCCTTGCCATCAAATCAAAGATCTCCGAAGCGGAGGCAATTCAGTGACAATGTGAAGGAAACTAAACACTCAGTTAAAAGAGAATATGAACCCACGAGTAGTGTTGCAAACTGAAAAAAACCAAAATTTTTTTTTCAGATTTGTGAAAAAAAACATGAAAAAAAACCTAGCACCCTCGTTTTTTTTCAAATTTGGTTTTTTTCAGAAAACAATATATCTGATAAATTATAGTCTTATTTATGGAACTTACATTTTACATGTGTGTTTTAAACCTTACTAAATCATATAGTAATATCTTACATAATGATTCATAAATGTATCTATATAGGTAACATAATTTGTTATTCATCTTCTATGTCAGTACCACATTCACTAGTAACTTATCAGTACTACCAACACTAGTTGGGTCGGAGTTGGAATTTTCTGTTTCTTCTGCTATCCTCTAGATCCATAACTTCAGAAATAGTTACATTTTCTTTTACTGGTTGTATTGCATGCAAAAGCTTTTGAGATTGCAATTTTAAATTGTGAGCAAGGTACACACTGTGGATGAAGACTGCGCCGATAGTTCTGTATTATGGTCTTTTAAGTTTGAATTTAAATCTATTACCATACAAAATAGGAGCTTTATTTGTTTTCAATCGTTGGTTTACGCCAACGGTTGCAAGGAAATTATTCATAATTACTGACAATGACTCAGTATTATCACTATACGCTGCGCGTTTAACAAGTATACAATTATAAGGAAAGCACAACAAGTAATAAAAAGAGGCGAAAAACCGTAGTTAAATTTCATAATTTTTTGAAAAGATTCGTAGGTCTACAGATAAATTTGTAGGGCCTGGCAGCACTAGTTCAAATAGCGAGTATCAATCCAAACAATGGGGAACGGCCGAACGGGGATTCCTTCTCACGCATCCTAGCCTTTCGGGAAGTCCCCTTTCGTAAGGGAGCGTGCTCAAACTACGTCACTCGGTCCAGGGTGGCTGGTAGGCTACGCTAGGCTACGTGGGGGGAGGGGGGAGTTCCGAGCTAGGCCACGTAGCTTTCCTTTCATAACATTTTTCACAGTTAGAATTAGGAACAGAACTCACAACAGCATGTGAATATTTATTTCCCTCAGTTAATTATCTCCGTATGTAATTTACAATCGTCTGACAAGAGAAAACAGTATAAAATGTCGTCTGGAATCAAAAGGGGAAAAAGCTACGTGCTAAGTGGGGGGAGGGGGGGGGACAGGCAAAAGCCACGTAGGGCTACGTGCGGGGAGGGGAGGTTCTCAGGAGGCCAAAATGGAGCTACGTGGTTTATGCACGCTCCCTAAAAGAAAACTTCAGTCAATGTTACCAATATTTTTGTATTTTTTTTTCTACTGAACCAGAAAGATATAGTAGATTTAAAAGTAAGATAAGTAATTAGTATAAACTCTAAAACAGTCTATTAAACGATAAATGCCTTAAAAATTTGAAATTTAGTAGTTATGAAAAAAAAAACATGTCCCAGAAAAAAAACATGTTTTTTTTTCACAGTTTTTTTCACGTCAGAAAAAACAACTGTTTTTTTTACAACACTACCCACGAGACCCTAAAAAGGTGGCCGAGGAAGTCAGAGAAGATCCATATTTAATGGATACTATAACCTTCTTAGCATGGTTGCACTAGGGTGTTGTAGAACTACTGACAGAAGGTGGAGAGGGCTGGAACAGACAAGTGGTCACAGGAGGTTATCAGCTAACGGATAGAAGCACTGCTCCCCAGAGCAACAGCTGCCGTGTTTTACGAGGCTCTTCGCATCTGGTCTGACACATGGCAAAGTATGCGAGGCACACGTCAACCATTGGCACGAGGGTTACGGAAGCAGCGAAACACAAGAATCAGTAGTCTGGTAAAAAGAACAGAGTAATTCACTGGGATGTACGAACATCGGATCCAGAAAATGTCTTTGAAACAGGAAATCATGGATTTCGAAGCTTTTTTTTCAGTGGAGACGTTGGTGCCGTTCGAGTGTATACGCTTTATTGTTATAGGCAAGAAATAATGTTTGTCCTTTTTTTATTCAGCGGTACAAAAGACTCGGCAGTGAGGGGATTTCGACTGCCGACAAGGAATTGGAGGAACTACATAAACAAAACATTCCGGTGTTCTTCTGGAGTGAGTTCAGAAATAAATTATAAAATATAAAAGGTGGCCGAGGAAGTCAGAGAAGATCCATATTTAATGGATACTATTATAACCTTCTTAGAATGGTTGCACTAGGGTGTTGTAGAACTACTGACAGAAGGTGGAGAGGGCTGGAACAGACAAGTGGACCAAGATTTGAGCCCAGTAGGAACTCCAAAATGTCGTGAAAGTATATTACGCTGATAAAGGACTCACTATCACAGTTTATTATTTTACAGTGATTACGTGTGGTCCATATCATAAATAATTCGTCTTATAGCTCATAGTGCAATGGATAAAGTTTAGAGAGTCAGCTCACCTTGGTCGCAGAGGATGCCTCCCCAGTTGGTGTCACAGATGCACTGCCACGATGAGCCGTTGCAGTAGCCGTGCTTGCAGCCAGGGTACGGCGTACACTGATCGCAGAACTCACCCTGCCATCCAGGACGGCACCTGTAAGCAAAATATAAGCGTATAGTCGGTCTGACACTATGACATCTCAGACAAGTTGCTGGGATTCAGACGTGTGAGTAAACAAAGAAATATGTACTACATAATCACCTAAGAGGAAGCATACGTCAATGAACTAACTTTTAAAGTACATTTTTTTTTTTAGGCTTTGTCTACTGAAGTTATGGTTACGAAGGACCAGGTCAAGGTACTCGGCGAATTCGAGTTGAGTGACACCAGCTTGTGACAATATCACAATGCACCAATCATTTTTATTACTATTAATATTAATAATAATATTTTATTTTTGATTGTTTAAAATATAAGTGTTATGTATAATCGTATTAACGTCTGTAAATTAATTTGTATTTTTATGATTTTGACAAGTCGTAGATTTGTACAGTCTTCGGGTAGCGTAAGTTAGTATCGTAGCTAGTAAGAGTATTGTGGCGTAGATTCTTTGGGCTGCCTCGCCAGTAACAGCTGAGGGGGCATTGTGTATGATTGGCGCTTGCTTTGTCAGTAACGTGGGCTCCAATGTTTTAGAGCGTGTTAAAAAAGCAGCATGAGTATTTAAATGTGGATTTCAATTAAGTGCGCTACAAAGTAAGTGATATTTCTTTCGGAACAGTGATTCTCATTTCTAAAATTAACAACAATTCCTATCATGGTTGTGAGGATTTAAAATTACTAACAATATTTACTCAAAAACAAATTGAGCTGTAGCTTGCATGTGTTCGAGATGAGATTGGGCCTTTCGCGCCCATAGTACGCAGTTATCCGCGTTGGTGTGGAAATGCTATTAATCTACTTGTGTCGTCGAGAACTGCCTGGCGATTGTAGGCAGCTAATTATAACACACTAATTGAATGGAAAGCTCGTAAGTTCTAATAAACGTTACCACAGTTTTGAAGTGGATGGATTGCCTCCTCTTGGTTCCGAGTTATTGCCACTCGCTGCTTAAAAGCTGGCGTTAAACTTCCATTGTAAGTCTTTCTGTTAAGAGACAGCAGTGAATAGACAGGGTACAAGAGCGAGCACTCGAGCAGAGTATCAATGTTCAGTTGGGGCCGTTATCTTTAAGTGGCGGGGACCGGTGCCCGGAGGTCAGCCCGGAATCAGACGAGCTTATTAGGCCGGGTGCGGGCGCGAGAGATAAGGCTTTACGGCCGTGTCGCACCTGGCTGGCTGGAGCCGCCCGCGGCAGCTGCTCCTCTTCTTATCGCACAGTGCCAGCCAGAGCTGCGGGACTCAGCACCTGCTGCTCCGCGGCTTCCGCGCTACCGAATGTCGCCTCACAAGCCGGCTGCTCGGCTACATCCAAACAGATTCCCTCGCTCTATACCATCTTTGGTAAATCCTCTATACAGGCGGGATCGCGTCCCAGATCAAGAGATGACTGGCTTTGAATATACTGAGAAGAAAATGAGCACAAAATAATTGTCCGAAAACATTGCAGCGTCTCTGGAAAAGAAAGGAATTGTAGGCCTAGCAAAGAACTGTGACCCACAAACTATCGATTCATATCAATCCTATAATAATAAAAAGATCGAGCGTGGTGCGTGAGCAGTAATAGTCTGGCCTTGCATTCGGAAGGACGCGGGTACGAATCTCCGTCCGGCCATCCAGATTTGAGTTTTCCATGGTGTCCCCAAAATCACTCTAGGCGAATGGCTGGACGATGCCTTCAAAAAGTTCATGGCCAAATTCCTTCCCTTTCCGTGTCCCCACTCCTTTCCTGCCTATAATCACTTCGACTACGACGAAGCCTAAAGTGGCAAGCAAAAAAAAAAAAAAAAAAAAAAAAAAAAAAAAAAAAAAAAAGTAAAGAGGGGAATATGAAAGGACGGTGTCTTCATGCCATTCTAGTTTTTCCAATTGTGAAATTCATTCTTTTGAAATGAAATTACACTGCGAACTTCTATTAAATTTGCTCGGTCAACAGTCCACCGATTTTTACTTCACTTAACGACACCACTCAATCAGAAAATCCATGTAGTCGTTTTCGAGTGTTTTTGAAACATACATATCTAATGGATATTAGATCAATTAAACAGAGACATTTCATGTCAGTATTGTCTAATATCGGAGAAATTTCTGTCATTTTGCGTTTACTGTGGACACATATTTTGACCTAAATGAAGTTTAATGGTTTCAAGGTAGTCACCCCAGAATTGGTATCACGATTTCGAAGATATCCTGGTTAGTACAGTAAGTTATAATTTCAGCAGTACGTGACAATCCTGCAAAAATCTAAAGACGATCAAAACTGTAACGTACGTCGACGAAGAAGAAAGCAGATTTAACGACTTGTTACTATTCACATACGATCCATACAATTAAATATATGGTTTTCAGAACCACGAATTTTCTCTCTTTTTGATTTACGCCTCATGGACGTGTAGGTAATTAGAAGGGGAAAAGGATTGAGGGTAGGAAATGGGAAGAAATTTGGCCCTTGCCTTTTGAAGGAATCATCCCAGCACCCGTCTAGAGTGATTTGGGAAAGCATGGAAAACCCAAATCTGGATGGCCAGACGGGGATTCGAACCTACGTCTTCCCGAACGCAAAGCCAGGGCGTTACCGCTTACCCAACACGCTCGGTTATCTCTCTTTCACTGCTCGAACATGAATCGGTTACCATTTGAAAGGTGGCACGACATCTCGCCAGTTTCGATTAAAACTAAAATACATCATTATTACCTGATTGTGAAAAACTCGCTCTGAGATTATACAAAACGTACATCGTGAGATTGCATCAGCACACGACCATTACATCCGTGGAAGTATTATTTATATATACATATCATTTGGCTGCTGGAGCTATACAACCAACTACAATGTATATACTTTGCAGTAAAAATGTAAGTCTGTGATTAACAAAAAGAAAGACAATACAGGGCACACACAACAATGAATTAAAACCGTCTATGCCCTTGGTTGGATTCGAACCGACGGTCCTGGGCAGGAGGTGCCAGCTCGCAAGTTGGTCCGTGAAGGCGTTATGGTGGTCTGTCAATGGGACTGAGATGTAGGTGTCGCGGTTCTGTTTACGGTCGCGCCACCTGCTAGAGCGAGCGCTCGAGCGTGTAATAGAAGCTGGCCGGTCCGGCGAGCGGTAGCGATAACCGCGGGCGGACTGGGGCCGCCCGCCCGCCCGTGTGATCCTAGTCACGGCCTGTCGGCCGACCGAGCCAGATACCATCGACAGCGCCTCGACTTAACGGCCTCGTAAACCCACCTACCAGACCCGGTGATAACATAAATTACACGCCGCGTTTAACCGACCGGGTCAGCCCCCCGAATACCTGCGAGAAGAGCGGCCCTCGCGGCATTTCTCCTCCGGACATTGGTTCCGGGAGTCACGAGCCCGAGGAACCTTTCCACTCGGTGATTAATGGCTCAGACATTTGTATCCGTCCTACGGCCTCTCTGCTGTTAGAATGGAGGTCTGTCGGTGTGGGGTTCTATCCTCGACTATTAACGTTTGCACGGCTGTTTCCGGAGGTAAACAAGAACGTTTCAAAGCGTCCGCAGTGTAGTGTACAGCACGTTAGTACATCTACCATGCACGTTGTGGTGTACTGGTTCACAGTTACTCTCGTTTCACGATATTTCCGTAGCATACTATCTCTGGCCTTCGTAATGCTTTGACGTTAGGGAAGATCAGTCAGCCTGTTTTGAGAAGACGGTCTTTCCTACATGATGGAAATGTGACGGCGCGTCATCTATGACGATATCTTTAGTCAGCATTTAAGTTCATCCGAACATCAATATAATTTCAAAAGTGACCGCAACTGCTAGGCGCTCCTTTTGGTGCTCTAGAGCAGTAATCCGCCACTTTGAGTGGCAAATAGGCAAAGGTGTTTTAAAATTACAATTACTTTTCTTTTCGGATTTAGCGCTGCATGTTTCTTGCTGGTGATGCCAACGTTTCGGTCTCAAAGTGTGACCTTCATCAGGGTTTCTTCAAGTTAATGTATTCGTTTTCCGGTGCATTTGCTTAAAACAGCACTGACGAAAGTCCCAGCTAGAGACCGAAATGTTGGTATCCTCTACAGGAAACACGCAAGGCTAAATCCAAAAGTACAGTTTTAAAAAATGACGCTTGTGAAAAATGAGAAATTTTATAAAAGTGTTTTAAACCATACGTGCATGGATTTTAGTCCCTACTAATCTAAAAATAAGTACAACTCAGTATTGACAACACAAAACAACGGTTAATTAAAACCATAAGATGTCCTAGGGTGGATGCAAACCTTGCAACACAAGGACAGCGCGTTAACCTCTATGCTGTCGGGGCCGCTTTAACTGCGTCGTATTGACGGATGACAGACAGTTTCCATATTAAGCGGTACAGGCAATATTCAGCTGTATTTTGGATTTTATAGATCGTCGGCGAGTAAGAAATCACAGTTAATAATTTACATTTCACTTAGAGCACGGACCATAACATGACCAAAGCACTGTTCTTTGCCGCGTGTAACTCATGATATCGAATGTATTCATCCCATTCGTTACAAGTTTTGAGGAATTCCTAGTTAAAACAGCACTTTCTAGGCTCATATGCGATATGGTGTAGAAATGTTTTTTGATCTTGATAAAGCCTCTAGGTGACAGGAAATTCAGCTGCAACCAAATTTCAAATAACTAAAGTATTAGTACTAAAGATCAACATTTCCATCTGCTTCACTTTTTAAAAAAAATCAAACATTTTACAAAAATCTTTGTGTATGGAAATCATAATTATATGTAATTTTTAATACAGCAATACCATCTGATTTAATATGTCCCCAATTCAATATTCATAGGACTTGCGCAACACAGCGCACTCCGTTTCCTCAGATCATTCCGGCACCATGACACAGGGTATGTTGGTTGGAGTTATAATAGTGGAATGAATTTTCATCATCAGTAGCCTACTTGGCTGGCAAGATTCATAATTACCAGATCGTGTGTCAAAGTCCTGGGTTAAATGCAGAGCCGCTGTGCAGTGCGTTTGGAGTTAGGGCGTACGACACTGTTGTTGGAGATTCTTCCTTTGAATAGAGCCGTAAAACTCGACGAAAAACTTGGTTATTGTTGTTGTTGTTGTTGGTGGTGTTTTAGGGCGCGTCGACAGCGAGGTCATTAGCGCCCTAACAACTTGGTGTTCTATGGAAGAGTAGACCTCAATAGGCCGCACCAGGCTTCACCATCTCCCACCACATATACTATTATGCGAATATAAACAGTATCAAGGAATGGGTTCAAAATCCATAGACACATGATGACTCAATTTTGTATCATTAATTCGATTTTTATGTTTTTTATATATATTTTCTTAAATGTTTGATTTATTGTTGATATGATTTTTTAACTAGAAATACATAAATCATTTTGTAAGTGCTGTTTTAATTTATAAATTTAAAATTGCAAAAAAGGTGACATCACACCAGGGTAGGGGGGGGGGATCCCACAAATGTGACAACCTGTGACATGGGGGGGAGGGGTCCAAAAATCATGAAATTCGTGTGACGTAATTTGTGGATGGCATCTATCTACCAAATAAACTGCCAGTAGTTTGTGTAAACGTAGTTGACGTACCATGTATATTATGACTGTACGTCTTCTGGTGTACGTATTATTTTGTTATGCAAGTGTTTATCTGTACACTGACAACTTTCTACATCCCATGGAGCCAGTGTCTTATATTGGGATCAATGGAAAATGAATGTATTGTACTGTATACACGAATGTGCAATTCAGTGAAATCAGCATATTCAGTTGAACGTTTACGGCAGAGGGTCTGCCTCCAGGTGATGGGGAACATGTTGGCAGATGCATCGACAGTGGTAAGGCTGTGACCCCGTGGCGGGGCTACCTGGCAGTGGGCTCAGTGTTTGTTCGGCGTGACCGCAGAGCGTGGGCGCCGTCGACAGACAATGTCGTCACGACCGCACGCCCGCGTGCTCATCGCCGCTTGCATCCACCAGTCCAGTCCTCCTTCCGCGAACTGTCGCACTTACACACTGCATTAATCCGCACACCTCCACTGCATTCCTCCCGCGCGATCCCGGGGTCACGGGTTCGATCGTGAGCGAGCTTACAGACGCAGAGCACACGATACTTCGCAGAGAGGATTAAGGCAACAACCTCCACCACTGAACGTGAAGAAACAAAATAACTATTCTGACGGTGGGAAACTGAATTTCTTAGAACGTGGTTAATCTGAGAATAAAAAATTGCACTGAAAACTATCAGCACGGAGCAAAGGTTATCTTTTGCCTTGTACGTTAAATCTTGAAAGCAATCTTCGTCAACAATAAACAATAAAAGCAAAATGAAATTTGGGGATTATTCCATCTCTGATTACAGGCTCCGAGACAAACCGGTTTATTTATTTTTATTATTTATTTGACCTTGGGTCTTTAATAGACCATACAGTCAGCCTGGAGAACTTACAAGGTAATAATATTAATAGTATTTAAAAATATACAGCTATATTGATACATTAAAAATGAATGTCACCGTCCTTAATATAATCCTTGATAATCTATAGATTTTGTTGTTATTTGTAGCGAGTAGTACTGTAATACTAGTTGAAAGTGGCTACTGCGCTCGCACAAGAGACTTGATGAATGTTGATTGCTGTTGCTGAAAATTAGAGCAGTTGAAAAATAAGTGATTAAGATCCTGTAGTGCCTGTCCGTTACATGTGCAGTAAGGTGTGTTTACCGCCTTGATGCGAAAAAGATGACTACGGAAGGCGCCGTGGTGGAATCTCATACGAATAATAGAAGTGATGTACCGTCTTTGGGAATTCCATCTTCAATACCAAGGTCTTCGTGGAGAAGTTTGGTCGCATAAAAAATAAAGGGACTAAGAATACTTACTTTATGAATAAATGATACAACGGTGATAAAGAAGCAACTGTTTTTATGTGTCGAAGATTGATGTAATTGCTCAATGTGACGTTTCTTTATCCTTCACAGATTTTAACCACAAATGCACGACGTCAGAACTGGGTTATCATAGAATGGGAATTCAGTGTATCCATAAGTCAAATGGATACAGCTGTGAACTGCGAATAAAATCATTTCGTAATTCACTGTCCACGTTTTCAGCAAGACAGCTATGAAAACAGAGAGATGTGGTGGTCTGCATAACTCAAGTAGTAGACCGTCCGGACTACTAGGGTTCTATCCCCGATGAAGGAGATGATAAAGAACGGTTGGAGCGTGGCGCTGACCAACCATTATGCGTACCTGCTGCTTCATTGAGCCCACCGTTAAGATGGGAATACGAAGCTGTACCTCTGCGATTCCCTCTTGAAGCGGCAGAGGCTAAAGGATGCTGCATAACCGTGTGTTTTGTTCATCTTATAACTATAAAGTATCCAGTCCTTTATATTTCAAACAATTTTAAAAGTTTATTATTGTGTTTCCTTTTACTCCTCAAGGAACTATACTGAAGTTATCTCGTAACCGAAAATTCAGGGTTCTTTTCGCAATGACTAGTAATCTTAGCAACCGATCTATGCTTTACAAAATCTTCGATGGCCCTCTTTTGATCTATCACCATAGTAACCTAAACTTTTTTTTCCCTAAGAGCAATTATCATTGAATTTTGTCCATGCTCTAAAAGAAAAATATAAAAAATATTTCTGTTGTGTCACAAGGAACTTCTACAATTTATCTTACAAATGTAACTGGTAATGCTAAAACTATAAGAAACATTTGTTAGGAAACAGATTAAATATATTAAATTAATATCTTCAGTTTTAAAGAAGTGGGAGTATAGTATTCTGGTACGATCCTTCGGGTGAAAGTTCCAGAATCTACGAACCAGGCAGGCAACGAATGGGATGCCGCTTCCTTCTTCCCACAAATGCCCAGTCGCCAACTTATCGGGAAATGTCAACACTCTGCAGTTCGTAACATCACGGTTTGAACCAATACACAGTGGATCAACAAAATAAGAAACAAAATTAACTGGCTGGGAAATATAAATGATGATACGTGACTGCCGGCTGCAGATGCTCAATAGTTGTTGGAGTATTTTAATATTGAGATAAACATTGCTGTTAAAATTGGAATTTTTTTTCAGTTAGAATGCAATGACAGTGAAGCTTCTCAAAACCAAATCTTGTCTGCACTGATAACATTTAACGACTCCTCCCATACTCCGTTAATGTTCCAGCAAGAACAACGCCAGTGATGCAGCGCCCCTGTGTTTCTCTCCTGGGAATGGACGACGACTGTCTCTGAGGGAACTGGTTTACGCCAAGCAGGACACGGGGAACTGTAAATTCGTGTTCACAAGACAGAGAGCCCCCTCCCCCTTTTTTTAACTCCCAGTCGACAGCTGAGGCGAGCTGCTGCTTATAATGTGTAATGAACTCCGTTGACAGTGCGTAGAAGTTAGTACTTTAATGGGTCTCTAACTGGTTAGATGTAGTAAGGGGCTACTATTGGGGACACAACTTCCTGCTACAGAGATCCCTTTTGTGACAGTAACATCCAAATACACCATCACCGTGCTTCCACATACATCAGTAGAAATATAAACAAACACAGTTTTATATAACTAAACGGAAGTTCGGTATTATCACGAATATACGTTTCAAGTCATCGTCTTAAATAGGGCATTGAATATATACAACAACAAAAAATCAATCTTATGATTGTCCACGATTTTCCTCAAACATTTGGCATGATTTCCATTATGTGACAGTAATACAGGCACGGCGATAGCAAGAAAATCGTTGGCAAAAGAATAAGATACTACTGGCTTTGAAGTTATTAACTGGATGAAGAACTTCTACGAGAAAACCGTCATCGTTCATATGTGCCCCAAGATAAACTGTAAAAAAAATATGAAATTTACATTGTCTGTGTTATAACACAGCTCCATGACAGCATCAGAACTGTGTTGTTAGTACATTTGCCACTCAATAAAATTTTGCCTGCTTAAGGTTTAGTCCAAGATTTCGTGATAACAGATTAGATTCATAATTCGATAACGGAAATTTTCTCTGTTCCATGACATTTGAACATCAAGTTTATAGTCTTTTTTTTTTACATGTGGATATAAAAAATTCTATGATATGGATTGATAACTAACTTTACCATGACCTAAATAGGAAGCGTATCCTTAAGATTCCACTTACTTTAGTAATCATATGTAATTTTACGAGCATAGTCGGTGACGTTTTGAATGCCGGTGTAAGTTACAATATCCTATCACTATTTTCCTTTGTTTTTTGCTTTTATTTGTTTCAGGAGTCATAGATTTCAGGCCTCTCATAACACATGTAAAAATACACGTATTATAAAATCTCTTTTTGACTGTATCTCAAAAAGTTAGTTTCAATTCGAATCGATGGTTTCTCTGTCGATAGGGGCTCAGGGAACTAACCACAGAGAAAATGCAGATAGGTTTATGTCGAGACAGTAAACTGTAATTGGAAGTATATAATTTCTCTATTTTCCTTTAGTATCGCCTGCTCTAATTAGGGTACATTAAACGAATGAATTTGTACACTATTATAGTTTTGTTAGTGTCAGCTTTAAAATAGGAACCTTGAAAGAAATGCTTATTGATCAGTGAAAAGGTACTGAAGCACTCGTTAGACGTTTGTTTCCGTCAGAGTTAAATACAGTCTAATTGACGCATTGGGCATTGCAGCAATACTCTTTTAGAGATAGTTCAAAGAGATGGGTTTTTCGTTTTCTGTGCAGCCTTTCGGAGAATAGGACCATTTCGAAATAATGGAGCAATGGGAAGGCGAGATATAATGCGCTGCTCCTTAAAGACGGATGGATGCCTAGTTACGAACAAAAGGCTGCAGAGAACAAAGCTGCAGAGTGACTCAAACTTTTAATTATACTGAGTGCGGTATCGGCAGAGCGATTCTCCACGGCGGTCGCGATTGGACAAGCGGCGGGCACGTTCGGGTCCCGGTCACGCCCAGTCGCTACCGGACGAGACGCCGTCGACGTTTTTGTGAGTGGCGGGCAAACCCGAACAGAGTGATACGCCTCCGTGGGGCACAGCACAGGCAGAGGTGGATTACGCCCCTCGTAGCCAGAATTGTGGATGGTTTACTCCACTTCCCATCTACGATAAATGTCGATATCAGTAGGAAAAGATTCCACTAAAATGGAATTACCTGAGGGGTACCCAATACAAGCCACATTTTTTTACCGACGAATTGTGGGGCGTTAACTGAGACTTCTCACGATAGTTACATTCAGTAAACACTATGATTGATTAAGCTTCAACCTTGTGAAACACCGAGGGTTGTGGTGTAACGGTTAGCGTTCTGGCCTCGCATTCGGGAGGACGGCGGTTCGAGTCCCCGTCCGGGCATCCAGATTTGGGTTTTCCATGGTTTCCCAAATCACTCCAGGCAAATGCCGGGATGCTTCCTTCAAAAAGCCATGCCCGAATTCCTTCTCATTCCTTGCCCCCCATCCTTTCTCGTCTCTAAAGACCTTGCTGTTAAGAGACGTTAAGCAAAAAAAAAAATAAGTTAAACTCGTTTGACATGTTCGGTGATAGTCTACGCTCTGTCTCCTGTTAGGTAAATCTCTCGCAGTACTTCTGAGTGTTACATAGCAGAGGATGTTGGCATTCACATTATATATTTGACAAAGTTTTCATTTTGCGAAGTTTGCATTTCAGGTTCACTGAAATAGGGTGTGATTGGCCAGTTTGGTAGTCACTTGCGACGCTGACTTCAGGTCTACGGAAGTAATAAATAGGACATCATTGTTGAAGGAGGGACTTTTTATTTTGGCGAGAGCTGGCAAGAATACCACGTACGTTCGTGCAGTCTTCGGGACAATTAGATGCAGTCTATTAATTCATAATATGGTATTGAAATTTTGATGAAATTATGTTTTGGCCAAATTTTAGGAAATTTGGTAATCCCGTTGCTGGTTATCATTGTAAACTTCTGAGTGGTCTGATGGCTTAGTGATGAAGGTATCCGACGGGGGTCGAAAGGTCCCCTGTTCGAATCCCTGTCTCGGCGTGGATTTTCATAGAGCCCTTAACCTAGCCCTCAATTCTGGCACAGCTTGCTGTGTAATGTGAAGTATGACTGACCGCTTCAGTGGTTCGGATTCCACGTTAAACTGTAGGTCCCCTGTACCCGGTAGGATTGCCGGGTTAGGTTAAGGTGGCAAAGACAGGGGAGGAATGTGCATCCAATAGAAGCCCTGTCATCAGATCGTTAGGAGCATCCATTAATTACGTGAGGTGAAATTGGTGGGGGGAGGGGGACTCAGGCAAAATCTCACCAAGGGGGAGAGGTTCTGGATTTCAGGGTTTTCCGGAAAAAAACTCCTCACGTAATTATCGGACGCCTCCTTACGACCACACGGAATTATTATTGTATACTTCTTCTGCAGTAATTAGCAATGATGCGGAGATATGATGCGGAGTCCATAGATATTCTTTATAATCATCACTGGTATCGAGCAGTTTGTTTGCATTAAAGAAGAATAAATGTAGAAATTACTTCATTTGACAAAAGAGTGAATTTTAATAAGTATTATCAAACCTAGAGTTGAATCTCACAAAGTAGGTTGGCGACCGTTAGTTAACCTGACGATCTTCAAAACCATTCGTGAACACGATCAAGAGAACATAGATAAATCGAAACTGAAACAAGAATTACCAACAAAATAAGTAGGAAAGGACATAAACGCATTTATCTGTGATAGGAGGTCTAACATTATTGGGCTAAGCAAGGATTTACTAGTGGTGTTTTCATATCAAAATTGGCCTAATTTCAATTGAACAAAACCCCGAATCTATATTTTCCTCGACTTTCAGAACAAACGCGACGCAATCATATCTAATTTTTGTAGAACAGTCGATGAGCTGAAGAAACTGTCGGGGTATCTGGGAGTCAATGCCATCTAATTTTGCAATAGATTTCAACGTGAAAATTACTGCACTGTAATTGGTTATGGGGGAGCTGTCCCACGTCCGTAGAGTCAACCATTTAGATGTGTACCAAGAATTGGAAAAACCATCAGAAATTGATATGGATGTAGTTCCAAAGGCGTTGCAGGTGACGAGTTGTGTTATTATAGAAACGACCAAGAAACCCAGCAACAATCCAGCGAGTTCCAAGTCTGAATAAAGCAAGGCAAGAGGTGAGATCTCACGACACCTTCGACCTGTAGATAGTATACCGCAAAACTGTTCTACATGGCACCTCAGTTGACCAAGATTACTGCCCTGAAGTGCTGAAACATTGCGAACGAAATCGGCCCGCGTTGGCGCAATCAGAATATTGGCTCCATCACCAAGGCAACGCTCCTGGGACAAAGCATTGAGTGCCAGGAAGTTTCTGGCCTAAAACCAAATGACAACGGTATTTCAGTCACTCTACTCACGGGAAATTCCTTATTCTCAAGAATGAAAAGAAACCGGAAAGAGAATTATTTACAGAATTTGCTGGACACACTAAACGCCATTACTACGGACAAGCTTAACAACTGTATCATCCAATGGAAATAAACGTTGAATAAGTGGATTCGATCTGATGGACACTATTACTAAGATTTTTTACTTTAAATATCTCCTTTCAACTACTTGATTTCTAATAAAATAACTATAGTTCTTTTTGAGTACCCCTTCGCATTAAGGAGATTAACATAAGGTCTGGGATATTTCATTTCCCAGAAGAAAAATTTGTATGGTACTATTTTATTAATAATAATAATAAAAAATCTGGCTGAAGTAGGTTCTGTGTAAATACTATAACTACTCAACTGATTACAATACCAATACGTAAACGAGAGTTAGATATCCTTGCTGCACGATCTTCTATCATCTGTAGAAGTTGACCTAATACGACAGTGAAACGCTTTTCATTAATAACTTCTCCAGTCGTCTGGGACATGTGTAGTATTTATATTGGGCTGTCATTCATTTCAGCAGTCTGCCTGTTAAAATCTGCACCCACTGTCATTCTCTTTATACGGTATATAAACCAAACAAACTACTGCCAGGATGCGAATATTGGATTTATCGATACGATAAGATAAGGTATACTTACCACAATTTTAATACAGTTTAGGCACTGCTCTTTCAGAATTTTTGATAGTAAACATTCGAAAAATTCAAGCTAAACCTGTTAATGATTTACCTGTAATATATGTCACTGTCAGTGATAATTTACTCAAAAATATTGGATTGCTATTGCCGTTTGTGGTTACCAGTATTTCTTAACGTTATTTTTTTTTTTTCTTCTGACTGTACGCCTTATCAACGTCCAGGTCATTACAGACGGAAAAGGACTACTTGGGGCAAGAAACACACCAATTACAATAAAAATAATCCGATACTCATTTAACTTCGTTTCTGTTTGTTATGAGTTGGTTTAAATTTGATGTAGTTTAAAATATAACAATTTATAGGCGTAATTAACCAGTAGAGTTTCAACGCTTTTATCAAACATAACTTTTGTGATTATTCTATGTACACTGATTTTTGTATTTTCATTTTGAAAATTAATTTACACAACAAATGAGGATTATATGCAGACTGTTTAGTAATCTCTTTATAGTGGCTAAAGTACTAAATGTCGGCTGAGGCTTTCTTTTTTATTTCGTAAGATTTATTCACTTTATCGCTTCGAATAAAAATAGAAACCAAAACCAGCTAAATTGAGTATTGTTATTACGACGTGAGAAGTGCCGAGTATCTACATAGCTCTAGTCAATATATTTACGATGCGACAGAACAGTACCCTTTGGGAAAGTTTCACTATAAAATATTATGTAGATTTATGCAATGTGGAAAGTTATTATGAAGCGTTTCAGTTTAATGGACAAATATTTCAAGGAATATTAAATTACAATAACGTAGCTACTTTTGTGACAATGCAGGTATTCCTGTTGTTTCTACAAATTAAAAAATTTATGCAATGAGGCTATGTTAGCAAAACGTATATCACAACTATTACCAACATTTCAAATAAGTTTCTGAAAATAAATAAACCATCAAGTTTATAACTCATCAAACAGGCAATAAAAAAAAGAATTAGGTTTCGCAGTGACAAGTCTCAGAATTACAGTCCACAACCGTAGACGAGTAGAGAGATAAAAGACAAGACTTGGGTTAAGAGATAGTATATGTGCTATCTAAATATGTTTTTCCTATGTGATATATCTACAAACGATGGCTATTTACTCACAGATGAAAATTAGTTTTAAGATAGGAGCAAATTTAAAAGTCAGTATTTTAAAACGTACTGAAATGATAAAACAATTAACTATCAGTTATTTTATGTTATAATAATTTATTTTTATAAACACATCCCGAATCAACCAGACAGAAGTTTTTTTTTTATATATATATACTTTACAACTGAGACAGAAGTAATCACGGATTTAATTTGAACTACACATCGTGACTGTTATCCAAGCTCAATAAATTTGAAGAGTGGCCTTCGGTTTTCATTAACGTAACTAAAGGCCTTGAAGTTATGCAGTTAGTGCGTGTAGTTATACAACCATGGGAAACGTCACCCGGCTAAGAGAACTGGCAAAAATTTGGACAGTATTTTTTTGAAACAAAATCCTCTCGGGTGTTGTAAAAACACGACGTTTCGATAGCTGGCTCTGCTGTCTTCATCAGGTATCTCGTAGCTGTCGCAAGCTGACTGTCGGCAACTGACTGTCGAGGCGCTGACAGTCAGCTTGCGACAGCTACAAGATACCTGATGAAGACAGCAGAGTCAGTTGTCGAAACGTCGTGTTTTTACACCACCATCCGGTTGGACACCCGAGAAGATTTTGTTGCATCGATATCCGCCGGGAAAGTCTCCTCTCACACGTCAGTATTATTTTGTACAGACAAATATTTTTCCTGTCGTTAAGATCGAGAACTTTTCGGACTTGCGTATCTCCTATATTTGAGTGCTCTTTGTCTTTCGCATATCTTTATTTGAAGCATACACTGGTATTATGACGTACGTACAGAAACAGGAGAACGAGTGAATTTCGATACTTACGTAAACACTCTGTGAAAACGAACCCCTGCCGGCCTCGGTAGCGTAGGGGTTAGAGTGCTAGCTCCACGCGCCGATGGTCGCCGGTTCGAGTCCGGCCGCGGGCATGGGTGTTAAAGTGTTGTGTCTGTGAATGTCGTGTTTGTGTTGTAGTGTCCTTGTGATTACACTTGAAAATATGTACACTGGAGAAACTAATACACTGAACTGTGTTCGGTATATGTACTACCTCAAAGAATATTCTCCGTACAGTATTTTTGAACTGCAAAATCTATTTAAGGTATTTTGTTCAGCACATACAACCTTGAAGGCTGCCCGACGGAATGTTTCTGCTGCTCACGTCGTCGCCTGCCCTCTGCTGCGGTCAGGGACAATCATCGGCGGCGAGGTCGCGGCCCGAGCGGCAGCGGGCCTGCTATTAATCTGGGCGCACAGTCACGTACCGGACAAACTATTGTGCCTCACCCGCGGCTGTTATTTGCGCGCTGCTAACAACAAGTGTTGTGCTCTGCCGTTATTTACTGTATTACAGACCGGGCGGCCGGGCCTTGCCACCGAGCAGATCACGCACCAGCTGAACAAAGAACTCGTCTGCACAGTACGAACAAGACAGTTCAATCTCGAGGGACTGCAAAGATTTCATTTCGTGAAGTTGATGATGAAAAAGGAGAAGGTTCTCCGAACGGGCACAGGGAATGGTTTAGATAATACCTGTTCTCAATGTCTTTACCCAAAAAGTGATTAAAAGACATTTTCTTTTCAGCTTATAAAATTGACGTCAAAGAACTTAAATCAGGACACGAATCACCTGGGAATCACCTCCGAAGAACATCATAGGCCTTCGAATTACAGCTCAAGCAACAGTAATATCTGAATTTTCCCACAATTTTTAGTATACGACGTGGATTTGACAATATCAAAGAACTAGCTTTTACTCCCGTTAAAAATGACTCTCTACGGAGTGTTCTGTCAACTCATTTCGTCGTAGTTTTTTTTAAATTTAATTGCAATGGAGCACACGCTCCGGTGGCAATTTCCCTACACACCCAACTTACCCCTATCCTGCACCCACCTAAATTTGCCCTCTACAAATTTTAACTTTAAATTCTTTTAACGTTTTCGGTAAGTTATTCATCACTTCCCTTGGTAACTCATTCCAATCCCTGATACCCTTACCTAAAAAATAAAATCTTCCCACACCCTTGTGCCTGAAACCGAATGCCAGCTTGTGGTCATGGTCATCTTTTCGCTTCCATGAACTACTTTTCATACCTACTGCAATATCTTTCCATGCCTCATCGCCAGTATACGCCCTGTACACTCCCATGACCCTCCTCATCCTCCTCCTGTCTTGCAATGAATCCCATTCCAGCTCCTTTATCATATCTGTCACTGATTGCATTCTGCGATAATTTCCAGAAACAAATCTAGCAGCCCTTCTTTGCACTTTCTCCAACTCCTGTATTTGATACTCAAAATGTGGGTCCCATATTACACTACCATATTCGAGCAACGGTCTGACCAAAGTTTTGTAACCCAGTTCCTTTACTTCTCTCGTGCATCCCCTCATCACTCTTTCCAACAAGTGCAGGATTTTTAAACCTTTTCCTACCATCTGTACAATGTGTCCTGCCCTGTTAAGCTTGTTATCAAATGTAATGCCAAGAAATTTACATTTCAAGTCTTCGGCAAGCAATTATTTCCCCACCTTATATTGATAATTAACCTTTTGTTTTTTATTTTAATAGAATTGTTATTAAATAACACTCAAAATCTTGATTTTGTAATAATGTCGCACATATTCCATTCTACATCGATCTAAAATAAATAAAAAAGCCACTGTAATTAATTATTAATATTTCTTTATGGTTGATATGCAAATTAAACCATTACAGAAACATGAATAGGTAACCTGAATTCTTAGCTTGCTGTAATAGCTCTGGACATTGAGTGAAAACATTTCCGGCCATTGTTAGCTCGCCAACAAGGGAGCGTTCATAAACTACGTAGCTCGGTCTAGCGGGGGCGGGGAGGGGAGGGAGGGGTTGGCTGGAAAGCTATGCTGGGCTACGTGGGTGTGTTGTTCCTAGCCAGGCCACGTAGCTTTCCATTCATATTATCTGCACAGTTAAAATGAGGTAATAGAACACATTACAACATGTGCACATTTATTTCCGCCATTTAATTATCTCCGTATGTAATTTAAGATAATCTGACAAGAGAAAACAGTACAAAATGTTTTCTGGAGTCAATAGGGAAAAACGCTACGTGTTACGTGAGGGGGGGGGGGTGTTAGAGTCAAAATCCATGTCGGGCTACGTGGGGGAAAGGGAAGATTCACAGGAGGCCGCAAAGTTTATGAACGCTCCCCAAAGGCCCTTAGCGCAACGTCACAGTGTTACACACTCGATGGCACAATGATCACAGAGACTTTCTGTTACTATTGATTACTATCACTAAGACTATTAACTGATGCGCTACGTAACGTCTGTCTGAAGTATGACTATGCTTGTTTTCTTTCCTTCTGGCCTAGATACTACTCATGTATACTTTCACCTATCAGTCATTAAAAAGAGATATTTTTTTAAGAACAAATTATAATTGTAGTATTAAATCAAAAAATTAAACAGAGTCAAATTAAAATTGCTTAAATACGAAGTTACACGAAAACAGTTGACTGTTATATGACTAACTTTTTTGATTAACGTTAGTTGCTGTTACAGAGTGATGACAAGACATATTACTTTGTTTTCGCAATGTATGTTGGAAAAAAGAATAAAACTGATTATCGAAATAAAATTTTTACGTGAACCTGATTATACTTGATTATAGTCTCCATGGAATGCAGTACTAATAGATATCACACAGAAAAATATGCAATCTGATTTTGGGAACGTGATTGCTTGCTGAAATTCCGAAACAGATTTTTGGACGATGGTTGTACACATTACGAACTGTTGCTCCGTCATAGTGGCAGTTACGGTCTAGAAGACAGTGGTTTCAAATCCTATGCGTGCAACACCGCGGAGTACAACATTTCTTTGTCGTAGCAAGAAAATAAAAGCTAGGAAAAAGAGAGTAAATTTAACGCCAGTAGAGAGAACTACAGACATTGGCAAAGAGGACTGAGATAATTCCGATGGTAAAACTCAAGAAGATATTTCAGTCTGCAATCGCACAGCGCGACAGTTTGGTGAGCATTACATGTTTGTGTGAAATTTTGTCAACTGAAGGTGCAACGTCCACATTTTGTGGGAAGTAATAATCCCTATTGCAACACGCATGGATGCCTGTAGCGGCCTCTCCTACGGAGCCTTGCTAATGATACGCTAATGTATGCACTTGCGTTCCTTACCAGGAGCTCCACACAACACGAGTGCGTGGGCTTAGAGGCGCCGTTCGTTCCAACAAGTTACTGCCCGTCGATGCCACTTACTGAAGTGGCTTATTCAAGTTACGAAACGGAGACTTTTATTAGTTCCTAGTTCTTGGCAGCAGATCGAGTCTCTGCAAAATGCAACAGGTGCGTGTAGAGACACTGTCCAGTCGCCGAACGAATTGTGTCTCGCAAGATATATATATATATATATATATATATATATATATATATATAACTTAGCTTTTCAGAGAAAAGATTAGTTGTTTGTGCAGAAAATAAAAGTTCTGAGGCTGAATATTAAGAGTAAGCTGTTAACTATTGGGGACTGAAAATGTCAGTACTATTGTCTTTTAAGGCAAAGTGAGTTTACAATTTTAGAGCATTAAAAAAAAGTTTATCCCACAGAAGGCTTATTGAAAAGTGAATATAAAAAACTCTAGGTTACAATTTATGAATAGAGCTAGAAACAATGTAACTGTTATACGCCCCCCACTGATAGCATAAACTAAGCACTTGATAAGATGCTATCGGAATGTCACATGCCCATAAAACGGAGCTGGTGTCAATAGGAAATAAACAGTCGTAGTAAAATGACGCAGTAACGGCTCAACCTTATTTGGAGGAACGAATCTTTGAGCACACGTAATCCACCTCGCAACGCTTCTCGCTTTCTCTTAGTGAAACACGTTAAGGAAATCATATGACGACTCGAAGCAAGGAGTCTGATAGAAAAATATTAGAGTGTGAGAAAGGTTACCTACACTTCTAACGAACAAGTTAAATTCACGTATGCTCATATCAAAATCAATTGAGTCACGTAGTAAGGCGAATTTACGTTATGACGGAGATACGCTAGAGATGGCTACGTTATCCTGTGTTAGTATGCATGATGAAAATGTCATCATCTGGCAGGTGAAATTGAAATCTGACCTTACTACTTTCTCGCTGCGGAATTAAAAGTTCACCAAGTTAATTTGATAGTCACATCTGAAAAGTTTCTGATTTCGAACATCTGTTACTGTAAGAGTTGAATTATAGTCATTTTAATGCGAATATTTAAAGAAATTGTATTTTATCTGTTCACTACAGAAGAGACTTTTACATGAAAATTTTCTTTAGGCTTCGTCAAGAAATACGTCTCAAATCATTGACATTTAAAGTCACAAATTTGGTTTTCAGTGTTGGATAATTTATATACATAATATTTGCTCGACCACGGGAGCATTGGTTTAAAGTTTCATCTATGCTTAACACCAATGTATAAATAAATACCGATAACGTGTGTATTTAGGCTTAAGCAGTTTTACGGCTGTAGAATTTTGTTTAGATTTTAATTTAAAGAATTTTCTAACACAACCGTTTTTGTTTCCAATTGCATATAACTTAGATATATTCAATCTCAGTCAGAAATAGAGTGGCATGGGGACTCAGTGGATCAGGAGGCTAACTGGAAGCAGGAAGGCCCCGGTTCGAATCCCGGTCTTGGTTGGGATTTTCACCTCTGGCAAAGCTTCCTTATTTACGTGAAACACGCCAGAGCGCTTCCGTGGTTTGGATTCCACGTTAGACTGTTGGTTTCCTATCTATACCCCGTAGGAGTAGAAATACCGGGTTAGGTTGCGTGTCGAATTCGAAACTCTGTAATTCATCGGCCGAACCCTTCGTGGATATCCCGGCCAACAATATCACACGCGAAATAAACTCTTCCCTTCTCTAATCACAAACCAGCAATAAAAGAAATGAGGTTATTTTACTGTCTCTGTTTTAAGTTCTGTTTAACGGATAAACATTATTTTGGCTTAATATCGAAGTTATCTCGGCGTTGAGGATTAATATAGTCTTCTCGGGCGACTAACTGAGTGTTTTCACACGATATTTCGGCGGTCGGAAACTCTTATCACCATCTTCAGTAGAATATGGCGACAGCGATATCGTGTGAAAACACCCTACTCACTCGGCTAGTCATCCGAAAAAACTAAATTAATTACAAGCGCTTTAACCACTGAGTTACCTGACCGCTACACGGAAAAACAGTACAGAGACCTCCATATTCAACGCGTCTGTCTATCGTCGTTCAGTAATTTTTCGAAATTATAAGACAACATGTATTATTTATACAGATAATTTTTCAACCAAATGTAGACATTATTTTTCTCCTTGTTTCAAAGGATAAGTGTGCAAAGTTTCATCGAAATCGGATGAAAACTGTGGATTTGTATGAAGAACAAACAAACCAACAAACAAACATACAGTAATCTTTATATATATAGATTTTGGCTGTAATTTTCTTGACGTAAATATCATCAGTTTGAACAGAGATATGTTTTTCTGCGATCGAAAGCTTGTTTCTGTTATGATTTTAACTCTGTCTGTGTGTGTGTGTGTGTGTGTGTGTGTGTGTGTGTGTGTGTGTGTGTGTGTGTGAAAAGGAGAGGTTACAACTCAAGTTAACGTTTCCGGGTTAATCAGGTATTCAGGTGACACAACCACGGTCAAACATCATTAACTGTGTCTTCAATTGGTGAACAGTATAGACTAGAGGACTAGACCAAGGTTGCCCAACTAGTTTAGGAGATGGCCCACGATTTCGATTCTAAGTTAGTCTGCGGACCACATAATACTTGCCTATAATTTCAATAGATATTCAAGTATAACAGAGATGTATATAACAGTTACAATCAAAAAGTAAAAACCGTCAATGAGACCTTTGCAGAGTTTTTTTTATAATTATAATCAAAAACTAAAAAAATCAATGAGACTTGTGCAGAGGTTTTTGAGCTAGTACATTCTAGAGCGCTGCTGTTGGCGGGCAAATTCAAATGCGCTGGCTAGCCTGGAGTTCGGCAGCCTTGGTCTAGATCAGGGGTGGCCAACCCAAATGATCTTGCGAGCCACTTTGGAAATGCATCATAACTCCGCGGGCCGCATACAAAATCATAAATCCCCATATTAGATTTATACTCATATTTTTTGGAGCGAAAAATGGAAACATTATGAGTAATTATTATCGTGTTTTCTATTATTTCTTACATGTAAATATAGATATTATAATAATGATGATACTAAACGTATTTTGTAAAGAAATATATAACACTAAAAATAAATATATGATTGCACAAATAATTTATTTTTGATACATTGGATTTTAACTACTTTGGTTATTATAAAATAAACATACTATTTTGTAAAAGTTTTTAGAAACTCGGGGGCCGGAAAAATGTTCTCGGCGGGCCGCTGGTTGGCCACCACTGGTCTAGATCAATGGTGGCCAACATTTTCAGCAACCGGGCCAAATTTTAGAAATAGAATATCCCACGTTCTATTTTTCTGGAAAAAATATTTACATATTTTTATGAAGAAAAAAGGTTGTAGGCCTACATGAAACATACATATTTAATGAAATATTTAAAATATAATTATTTTAAATCAATTTTTTCCTTTTTTTTTGGCGGAAGTAAATGTATGAATGTTAATGTCGAAAGGAGTGGTGGCTTCTCGCAAATAGCTATCCAACTGAACATTAGTGATGCGTGTCGACTGTCCATCCTCGCTAGATCAAGCGAATGATGATATTGGTTTAAACTTGTAGTGTTTGAAATGACCGTTGGAAGTTAAATTTTACGTATATAATGATCCAGCTTCGCGGGCCGCATGCTGACATCCCTGGTCTAGAAGCTAGTACGTGAAGTCAACAACTGCTGAAAGCCGCGCTTGTCGGCCGGATCCAGGCGGCACCCCTAGGAACTCACCCAGGCGTGCTGGAACACGCGCGATGAAAGTTCGAAGTGCTGCACTGCGGGTTGCCTAGGTAACCCCCGGCCGGACGCAGTAAAGAACGGTGTTGTGACTGCTGTCGAGTAGACGTCAGAACAAGAGGCAAGTCCCTCACAGACAAGGTCCTCACGGGACGGAAATAACAACACACTGTTTATAATATCCGGCCAAATTCGAGGCTGTTGCGCACTGTGTCCTTTGGGGGAAAATAATAACAACCCAAAGTAGGTCCCACGTTACGGAATAAGACACGTTTGTTAGTGCCATCATCAAATTTACCATAATGACAGATAGCATATTTAGTAATCATAAAACAAACATCAAGTGCCAAAGGGTGTCTAAAGAAAGCATTTTTCTGCAGGAGTTTTGTTAATACCTTCGCGAATCGTGCGGGAGACTATTACATCAAAATAATGTAATGATGACAAATGAGGAGCTCTTTCGTAATATGCATATCAAAGCGTATGATACTATTCGACAAGTTATTATGTCAAGCTAATGAGATATAACGAAAATGCTGAAAAAAAATATTCTAGTCCTTAAAATAATGCTCCCATAAAACAGGGAAAAGAAACGTCTATCGGCTTTAGACTTCTGTTACAGAGAGCTTAGAATAAAGATGACGTAAATAAATAGAATGAAGCATCCAAAAAAATGATTTCGTAATAATGACCATTCAATGAAACCTGAAGCATTTGTGTTGTATATACAATATACGTTATATCACAACTGTCACTTATACTTTCGTTGCCAATTAAAAATTCTGCTACATTATATAAAGCGCTCCATATACCCCATAAGAAATGATAAAGTCAGGTTGGAACGAGGAAAGTTTGAGCCTTTTTATCAAATGTCTTTTGAAAACATTACTCACAGATTATCGCTCTGAGCATCAAGACACATTCCAACGCGGAATGCAAATTAAATGGATTATTTCGTTGTAGAAAGCTCTGACAAAGGACACACTTCATTAGTAATTAGGAAATACCTAGACGGTGAGCAAAATTGTAATAAAACATAAGCTCGTCCGTTAAGAAGCCGTAAGTAATAGTGCAGATCTGCGCAAGACCATTCAGAAATACGTCTTGTCGTCAGAATGGATGCGTTGCTGCGGCCCGGTTGAAATTTACACCGCGTTTCATACGGAGTTAAAATACCTGCGAGCCAGAGTCCGTGGCGTTTAGCCAGAGGCCAATAATTAATAACAGAGTGCTAGCGCCGCGCAGTCCCGTCCCTTCCCGTCCTGTCCGGCAGACAGATAACCGGCTCCGCAGATCTGTATCACGACAAGAGACAAATACGTCATGTCGCCGGCGGAGCTAAATTATCGTTCCATTGGCTAGATGCTACGCTGAATGTAAATGTCTGATCAAGGATAGCGACAAGTGCAACGGAGGGCATTTCGCAATGTCGCATGCCCGTGAGAAAATGCCCGGCGTGAAACAGCTGGTGTAGTGAAGAGATTCTATAGTGCCATGGCGAGTCTCCTCATAAGATGACACCAGTACGGCAAAATTGTCTGTCCAAACACTTACCTGTTTCAAGCCTAAAACACTGAGATAAAATTATTTACGGTAACAACTGCACAGCCGCAAGAATGACGGGTTGATGAAATTCTTGAGTGGATTAGTAAAAAATAAGGAATTATATAGAAATAATGATGTCATTACTAGTCGCCGCCGCTTCGACAGAGTTCGGATTTGCCACGCGTGCGACTGAGTCGTGGCTACCTGGCAAAGTGGACCAATGGTTTAACGCGGAATCCGAACCACAGAAGTGTTCCCACGTTAATTTACTTTACACAACAAGTGAAGGGCCATTCAAAATCCCCGTCGAGACAAGTATTTGAACCGGGAACCTTTATATCTCCAGTTAGATGTCTTAACCATTGAGCCGCAAGACTGGTCAAATAGAAATTGAGTTAAATTTAATCAAATTAAATTGCAATGGAACACATGCTCCGGTGGCAATTTCCCTAAACACCCATCTTCCCCCTTTTCTGCATCCACCTACATTTACCCTTAACAAATTTTAGCTTTAAATTCTTTCAGTGTTTTTGGCTAATTATTCATCATTTCTCTTGGTAACTTATTCCAATCCTTGACACCCTTACCTAAAAAAGAGAATCTTCCTACACCATTGTGCCTGAAATCGAGTGCCAGCTTGTAGTCATGGTCATCTTTTCCCTTCCATGTATTACTTTCAATTCTTACACCAATCATTGGAGACAAGGTGATACAATGCTTTATAACTCATATTAAGTCTCATATGCACATTGTTAAAGCTGACACTAATTGAAAGATGGATAGAATATTTAAGGAGTCAAAATAACAATGGAGGCATTTAATTATGAGACTGTCACCTTCTTACCCCCCAAGTTAAGGGCCAAACATGGGGAATTTAAAAGTCTTTCAAAGACGGCCCTATAGAAAAAAAATCCGGAGAGGAAGTAGTAGGTACTAAATATAACGTTTGAAATATGAGCGTCAAAGTAACCAAGCAAGTTAGTTCATATTTCTAGTATCCGAAGACGGTGAATGATTAACTTGTTTTCATCAAGCTAACATGCTGCTTGAATAATCTTAACTTTAATCAAATAAAGATCTATTAAGATCAACAGGGTAAAAAATTGAATTTTATTATTTCTTAAACAGGACAATCTGAAAAGACTAGCTCCCTAGACAGTTTTTTTTAATCTAGCCATGTTTGAAAATTTAGTCAACAACCGTTCGCATTAAAAGATAAATCATTGGTATTCATCTTCCACGCAAAAGCTTCCTGATGACATCGCGGAGTAGTTATCTGATTCGTATATCTGTATGGCGGCTGCATGCGAAATGAAAACGCGCTCATGCAAAATTCCGATTTTATCGTAGAGAGCGGAGTGAGCACAGTATACCAACGTTTATTCTGTTCGTGACCGTATTTCCTTGCGCGCTTCGCATAGCTAAACACTTTAAATACGGGCGCAAGATGGCGGACCACGATCAGCTGGTGCTGCGCGCGCATCCAGCCGCCAAGATGGCGCCCGCCGCCAGGCGACCTTAACCCTGGCGCGTGAGACATCGCAAGGTTTTCGTGCGTCTCTGCGCGCCTGACATGGGAAACGACTCCCGCATTCCTCCACCGACCGCTCGGCACCGCGCCTGCATCCTAATGCTGCAGCTCAGCCTGCCAATAACCCCGTGCGTGTGCGTACACTGTGAGCTGCCGTCATCAGGACCCCAACGTCCACTGCAGTTACACCCAGAAAGTCTCTTCAATCGCGAAGGACGAGTGTTATGTATTAGGGACCGAGGGCAAAGGTAACAATTAAAAGTTAGGTGAGAACATATGATCGTACAGAATTCTCTATATCTGCAGTGCTCGTTTGCTCACGAGTACAAAGTTAACAATTCAGTTGTTGACACGGTGGATTCCCTGAAGTATCTAGGCGTAACAGTACAAAGCAACATGAAATGGGACTTGCACATAACTTCCGTCGTAGGTAAAGCTAATTCTAAACTACGATTCATTGAGAAGTTTTAATGCTCATACAATGGAAATAGCATACAAAACACTAATACGTCCACATTTGGATTACTGTTGTGGAGTTTGGGATCCGTATCACAAGGGATTGATTGACACCTTAGAGATAGTACAGAGGAGAGCCGCTCGATTCGTGACTGCTAGTTAGAGTCCTTATGAAAGTGTCACAGAGCTGATACGTGGGTTGGGCTAGGATTGTTTGGCGGACAGACGACGTCGTTTTTTTTTCGAATTTGTTGCAAAATATGCGAAAATCTTTAATTTACGAGTGCAACAAAATACTTCTTCCTTTAACCTATTTAGGTCGCAATGACAAAAGGGATAAGATTCGAGAAATAAGTCGCCGTATTGATACTTTTAAGTATTCTTTCTTTCCTCGTTCTGTTCGGGATTGGAATGCACAGAATTAGGATTGGTGCTTAGTACCCTCTGCCACCTACAATATTTGTGAATTGCAGAGCATAGATGTCGATCGATGTAGATGCATCGCCAGGCTTGGTTACATTGTGTTTCAGTTCTTCTGAGTTCCTCTGATTTTTCCTCTTTTTAGTACTCTTAAAAAAGTTTAGGTATAATAGACAGTTGAATGCATTGGCTTTAAAATAGTTGGTATATTCTAAATATTCACCCAGATATTTCGCGGTAACACATGGTTATACAATTTGGTGATGATTATACAAAAAATACCTTAGGCTATATCTGCCAATATAAATATCATTCCTTTCAAATCGAAAAATTTGTGGCAAAAAAATGGGGTTCATAACTTTTTTAGGTACCTTCATACATAAATATCGGTACTCTGTAAATTACTACTTAAGTTATTGGGACGGTGCTTTTCCCTAGAATTAGTCAGTCTTCATTCATACCTATCGAGATTGTTGGGGAAGGAATACTTATAGGCGTACCTACACGATTTAATTTTTCTAAGCCTATCGTTACTACACGATTGATGCAAGCAGTATACCTATAGTAGCGCCAAATGACAGCCAAAGATCATATCCCTTTCGACAGCTGTGTGGTGAAATAAAGTGTTCTGTGTGTCAAACTGTAAGCAACCTAACCTTAGTATGAACTATAACAAGTCTGAATCACTTTCTGTGTCATAATACAAATGCATACCTGAGATACTGTACTGGAGACCATCGGAAATTTCAGACTAAATCTCTTTGCAATTTCATTGAGTTCTTTGAAAATTCGTCCTGTTAGTACTAATATACGATGGTGCAATATCTATTAACAAGAAAACATTTCTTCAGTATTAATTCTATGTAGAAATATGATAATTAATAGCCGATTATCAAAGCTTATCTAGTATTTTTGAAGTTTATATTAAATTAATATTGACATATCATGCTCCAATTTTCGGATACAATTTTCGTTATTTGTGTATCAATCGCTGCAAAAACATACTTCCGTGTTAGTACTTACGCCATTTCATTACAACTTTAAGCTGTTTCCTTTTTTATCGCTAATTAGAAAAAAATCTACAGACAGCAGTAAGTAAAAGATGGATCATGTCCTAATTGTTTGTTATGTTAAGTCTTGAGAAATATACTGACTCTACGATATTAGACTCGCATTCTTTTTTAAAATAAATAAACAATAATGTATTTCTTCTTGTAAAGAGACCAACCACTGGGGTTACTTCTTGCTATTAACAATTTTTGTGGTCCAAAGATATTACCATCTTTTCTTCCTTGAATTTAATTATTTTTAGAATGTAACGTGAAAACTTGATACTGGAGCAATTATAAAATATCGTTGCTTGGCAAATTACCGTTAGACATTGTCAAAAAAAAACAGACAATAAAATAATAAACTGTGGCTATGGCAGCCCTTAAGCTCTGGACTTTTTTATATAAAAAGATTAACGAGATGTAAATAGCGAAGTGATGTCCTTCTGACTACATAAAGCTGGAAGTTGTCTCTATGATACGCAAGATAATTGTCGCCGCTGTTTCTCGAATAACTGACAATAACTATTTCCAGAAGACACCCTAGTTCAGCCTCCATCACATTATCTACGCAGATGCTACTTTGTTGTGAAGAGTAATTAAAGCCATTATCTAAAGACGACAGATTATCTGAAACAATGAGACGTTGATAAAAGCAGAGAGGAGCAAGAAGAACTTCGAGAAAGGCCTTTCAAGAAGATAACGCATCGTTTGCGTTCGCATTATAGCGAACAAGGGGAACCGAACCGGTTGTACGCGAAAAGGAAAACAAAGTTTTTTCTTCGTCGAAACAGCTTCATTAATCAACGCTGCCGTTAATTGCCGTTCTTATTTGTGCGACGTGGAAGGCAGAGCGAGAGAAGGATCACGGGATCGTAACCTTGGGGAAGAAGACATTGTGACTGGCAAAAATTGGGTTACTGTCCCGTCGTCTGCACAAATTGGAATGGTAATAGCGCCCGTCGATAAGGACACTTGTTAATACCCCGGTAAATCAATTTCAGATCGCACTGAGATATCGCCATCTGGTAATGGGCTTTTTAATGTGGTGGATATAACGCCTTGTACGGGTTGACAGTAGCCCCTCGTGTATGCAAATGCAGCAAATTGGTTACTTTGAAATGGGAGAAACGTTATTAATGTGGTTTAATGAGACAGATCACCTTATCGGCGTGGTGCATCCACTGTAGTACATTCCTAGTTTGTTCTCGCAAATAATGAAGCTCTGAAAATGGCGTTTGTGTTGCTGCTTATCTCTTGTACCTACGTGTTGAACACCTAGCACGCA
Source organism: Vandiemenella viatica (assembly GCA_031002005.1). NCBI lineage: Eukaryota > Metazoa > Arthropoda > Insecta > Orthoptera > Morabidae > Vandiemenella > Vandiemenella viatica. Next base: position 266,773,827 of record JARYHS010011408.1, on the reverse strand, counting down.
ACCTTTGTTCACTTAAAGGCACCGTGTTCTTCCAAGTACAAGGCTGTACCTTGCGATTAGAGCTAACAGCCCATGCCGGACAGATTCAAGTGACTGGATTAACATTTTGAAAAATATATATTTAATTCCGACGGAAACAATGAGGCGTTGATAAAAGCAGAGAGGAGCAAGAAGAACTTCGAGAAAGGCCTTTCAAGAAGATAACGCATCGTTTGCGTTTGCATTATAACGGACAAGGGGACGGAATTAAATATGCTTTCAGGTTTGGTCAATCATTTCTGCTATGTAGACATTCTAATCTATACAAAGAAAGGGAACCGACGCGTGATCGGGGTAAGTTATGTAGTATTGTTTATTATATTTGCGAGATGTATATTTGTGCAGCAGTTGACATGTTAACATTCACCTAGATTCTCACGCAAACTATCCAAAAAATAACTATCGATTTTAAAAGAAAAAAAGGATGAAGCGATTTTTGTCTTTATAGAAAATTAATCTAGTGATGCGAATGAGAAGGTGCAGTTTCTACTTCAGCTTTTATGAATAAGGCGTGGCAATAATTCTTATTGCCTCGACTTAATAGTCTTATTCACTAACTTTCCTCTGTAAGCTAAAAGCATTTCTTTCTTGGTAATGCTACAAAATACGAGCTTGAGAGTATCGTTCTCGATACATCGAATACTAAAACAGAAAATTATAGTGGAAAATTTTCTTACGTTAACCGTACTTGGCACAATAATTTCCACCTCTATCCGCACTCAATATGATTATCCAGAGGTGATGATTTGAAAATATAGATAAAGAGAAATTGAAAATAAACAAATGGTTCCAAACGTACGGTATGATAAAGTACGAAACGCTGCAAGTTCTTTTCGACTAGTTCAGTTTTAGCAACCGGTTGCAATTATTAACGCTGCCTGGCAGCGGACGAGTGAGGCGATGGTCCGATAGAGCCCGCGATCTTTATTTCAGCAACATAAATGCTCACCTCTCCCGCCCGACACCGGCCGCGGTGTAAACACGTCGCCTCTTGAGGAATGTCAGCAGTTAGTCTGTGTTCCGAGATAAGGTCTCCTCTCCTGGCATTAGCCGGCATATTAAATAACTGCGTGGTGATAAACTATAAAACCGCTTTAATCCTCTGGACGGGAGAGCGCTATACGTACGTTGCTTTCGTTTATGGAACAAGGAGAGAAATTCAGTGATTTCCATCGGGAACTGCAGGTGGTACGAATGGCTTCCTATGAGGAGCGTACCAGGCCTCATATTTTCTCAGCAACTTGACACTTCTACTTCATAAACACTCACGTTCATAGATTTGTTTTTCATTTCAGTTCAAATTTCATTCTCCAGAAACATATGGGAAAGCAAGTCAACTTTAGTCTGAGGTTAATAAGTGTTATATTAAATCCTAGCGAGTCAACAACAATTTTCATATCCGCATGACCCACATTCCAACCCAGCACAGCCATTCAAATTCGGTTTACGTCATTTCGCCTGAAACTGTCAGTGCGCGATTTCTTTCCCGTTCATTACCAGTTTTGAAGATTATCCCCCACCGTTTTTTAATTTTTATTTTAAATACGGAATTTGGCTACGAGAACACACAACCAGCTCCAGTATTATTTGGACTTGTACAGCGTATTGCTTCAATTACTCACAGCTATTCAAATTCGGTTAACGTCATTTCGTCTGAAACTGTTTCATAGATTTGTTATTCATTTCAATTTCGTCCTCGAGAAACATAAGGGGAAGCAAGTATAGGCTGTCAACTTCAGTCTGAGATTAATAAGTGCTGTGTTAAATCCCAGCGACTTAACAAGAATTTTCCTATCCACCAATCGGGATGATCCACATTCCAAACACAGCACAGCCATTCAAATTCGGTTTACGTAATTTTGTCTGAAACTGTCAGTGCCCGATTTCTTTCCCGTCCATTACCAGTTTTGAAGCTTATCCCCCATCTTTTTTTAATTTTTATTTTAAATACGGAATTTAGCTACGAGAACACGGAAACCAGCTCCAGTATTATTTGGACTTCTACAGTGTTTTGCTTCAATTACTCACAGACAGCATAGGACCGCAACACTTAACTATGCCCGAGGTGTTATTCGAAATGGTGACTCCTGCAATATGAGGCCAGAGAATATTCTCTACAGTGCGAGGACCTACCCTCTTTTTCCACCCCCATCCCCGCCTTCCCTTAAAAACTCTGCCTTCTGTCTGCACAGAAACAGACCAGGATTTCTAGATTTACTATATTTTGGCACTTGTTAGCAGTATTTGATAACATAATTAGAAATTTAAAAAAGAAGTTTCAGGTATTATTGAACTACAATTTTAATTACAATGGCTTCAGAGCATATAATCTACCTTGAAACCACATTTTTGTGTCGTGGCCTTCTTAAAATCTGTGTATATTTCACTCAGAGGACTATCTGATCTTTTGTCAAACTGTTATGGCACTTGTACGTGAACTTCAGATCATAGAGCAGGAACAAAACAAATCTGCTTCGGAGAAATTAATTTTCATTAATTCACAATCTTTAAAAAAAAGTGCGTACATTAAGTTACGTGGCCGTATATAGTAATTTAACAGCCAATTATCAGTCGACATGAAAACGAGACAAACTTTAAACGGTAGCTACTTTCTAAATGTAAAGACTTCTGTTATATCTTAATGCGGTGACATCTATTCGCCTTGTAACCATCAAAACAATTTAGGTTTCATCAGTTAAATATCTTAAAAGAATGGAGAAAATATATGAATAACTGTAGCAAACGAGTGTATTCGATTTTCATGCCTGTAGTTTTAAGAATGTACTAAAAAACTAGCTTAGTATAACAACAGGAAACAACAGTAAAAAGATTAAGAATACCAATTTTCAGCTAGTAAATACGTCCATTGTCTCTCTAATTATCATTAACCTACAAAGCGTATAACGAAGTTTTCAAGGTTAAAAACCACTTGCAGATGATATACAAAGAACAGATAAAACTTCCACTAAGAGATATTACTTCACGCGAACTAACATAATTTAGTGCAGCGAGGAATGCAGATAATATTTCACCTTCGTTCCTTCCCATTAAAGAAATCGGTCTCTCTGTTGAACAATCTGTTATTAAAAAAGATTTGTAATTTTAAATTAATCTCCACTAAATGCATTCCTTGTTTCACAACTCCACTAAAATTGCCCCAGCATTCCTCTCCCAGTATATTCGTGCGATATAAACTTTACGGTCCCACACTTCTGAACTGATTTGGAAAGAAATTGCTGGGAAGTTGTAACATATTATGGCAACGGCTGCTACAAGTGTCACAGGTGAAGGGCATAAACGTCACTCACTGAAGCTCACGCGCCAATACAGTTTTTATGGCCCCCTCTTGTTTGCTCACTGCCTTTTGTGTAACAAGAAGTTAATTGCCTCCTAACTCTTAATAGAATTTTAGGCGTATAGTTTACTTAATGAATTTTATTTTATTGTCTATTTAAACTGCCGTGTAACACATCCAATTATAGCTAAGATTTATTATAATTAGGCAGGCAGTATCAGTGCCAAGAAAAAGCTATTTCATTCTTAAGTTACCCGCTATGTTTATCTGTGAAAAATGTTCGGAACTTGTCGTGATTTTTCGCTTCCTTATCACTAGAAACGTCAGTAGTTAGAAGTTCATATCTTTAGAAGAAAGTTAATAACCACCAATACGACAGTGTCTTCATATACCCTCATTTAAAGGAAGGGAAACCTATAATTAATTACTGACAATCGTAGAAAAAAAAGTTTATTTGAAGAAACATTGACGCAAAAGTAAACACGGTGCTTCGAGAGCTTATAACTATTAAGAACACCTTTGTTCAATTTATTCCAGTTGTACTGAGAGGCGGTTAGATACTTACATAAATATATGTATTTTAAATCCATTGTGAGGTTAATAGCTACACTGAAATTTATTGTTATATGTATTTATCTGTTTGCATTTTCTATAATATTAATTAGTATGTTTAATATTCATGGGTTGCGACTCAGCAAAGTTATTTAATAATTTAGTTAAATAAGATCATAGTTGCAAAAACTATTAGAAAAAATGAGACGGTTGGAAGACCTGTGTTTTGTTTTGTCCAGAAACGTGCGTAATAGCGAGGAAGGAAGACTTTATTGTGTATGCAAATATGATTCGATGATTGACTGACGGAAAAACACATTTGGATTGTGAATGAATCAATTCACACTTACACTGTTGTTTATAAAACAGTACTCCTTTGGAGCGGTGAATTAAGTATAATCTACAATGAGTGCGGTTTTTATCTGTGCAGTGAACATATTATGTGTGGAATATAACAAAAGGATCAATACCGATATAAGTTATTTAACCTAGACAGGATTTGAAATGGTAAAATTACAGATGATTTCAGAACAAGAGAATTAATTTAGTAAAAATCCAACTTTCTTTTGTCATTTTGGACTACCAGATCGCTGAATGAGTACATATGTCCGACCAAGGACAATGCTCTACTATACCTAAAACTACAATGTTTTTATTTGCGATAGTTAAACGGGGTAGGGTTACATCCTGACTTTCAAATCTAATTATGCTTGTTTCTAAGAGCAAGTAAAAAAACGGTACATCTTTTTCATATGCTTCAATTTTTGACCAATTCCTTCCTGATACATAAGAGTGCTGATAGCTTCATTTCTTCAGACGTGTCTCCAAGACTATTAGTAAAAATTAATTTGCATGTAATTTAGGGGTTACAGTTTCACCTATGACATTTTGGGATTAACGAGCTTGATACATATGTTAACACAATATTACCAAAGTGCAATCACCACAAGTGAAATAAACGAGTACTTACTCGCATCCTCCGGGTTGGTCGCACTTGCCATGGATTGGATGGCAACCAGCTTTGCACACCGCTGAAACACCAAGAGAGAGAGCAGTATTTAGTCTGAGAGCATTAATTAGTCTGAGAGTCTTAACAAACCGGATGTACGGGCTGGGCGCAATTCAAGCAAAGTCACTTCAAAACAGTGTCTCCCAGATGACTGTTTAATTACAACCTTTCTCCTTCTGGCGGTCACAATTCGAGCTGATGAATCGAATTATGGGCTCCTCCCCCCAGGCTCGGAAAATTAGGTGCCGTTTGACATGCAACGCCGCACCATCTTGACACGCACAGAAAACTGGCCGTCGATTGCTACCCACGTCGATTCTACCCAAGTTCATCGATCTAAGAAGCAATTATTTTCGTGTTAGACTAATTATGAATAAAAAAAACCGTTGGTCTTTGAGAGTTTGCTACAAGTTACATCAGTTATGAGCCACACAAACCTGGAAGAACAGAACACATCTAGATTACATTTCGTTCCGACAAAGAAAGCCTCAAGGATGTGCCATTATGTTGAGAAAAAACACTCTACCATTGTGCTTACTGCTAGAAAACCTTTTCGGTTTTATGGAAGATGTGCTTAGATCCTTGAAAATTTTATCAGTATATAATAAAAAGTGTTTCTCGAAACAAAAAAATCATGCTTATAAGTTGACACAGCACAGAGAAAAATCATGTCCTGTGGTTAATTCTCTGCGTGATCTGAAGAAACTTGTTCATTTAAGGGTTAAACTTATTTTAGGTGTTTGCAGTCGGAATTGCAGGTTGTTTAAGATACGGAAAAAGTGGGTACAGATTCTATTTACTGGTATACTATGGTTATTTCTGTCACATAAGCGATGAAAGTTCAATTTTTTTATTATTATTATTTTTAAGCAAAGCTATTAATCTGCGGCATAGTTGCACTTCTACCAGTTCACTGTATCTTTTATTTCTCGAATATATAAGCTTTAGTTATATCATATAGTGTCCAAGAAAGACCTCACATTAGCAGGAATTTTTCCAGAAGATATCGAAAACAGAGACATATTTAAATCCAAAATTCACAAGAGGCAAGTTGACCGAGAGGAAAGATTAAAGAAAATACCTGGAACAACATGGTCATATGAGGTAAAAGAAGCCCACAGGAAGCGAATGAAGGAAATATGGGCACAAAGGAAAGTGAACAAACGCTTCTGAGTACTTAGCGTAGTCCTAATGGACTTTTCCGCAAATAATAATAACAATAGTGTCCAACATGTAAAAGTAACACTCCTAGATTTCCACTAACATCATACTTCGTAATCAAGCGTTGTTGGATTTTTCTGTACCTTCAAATTCCTCTCCTCGCATTTCTTACTCACTCCTTTTACTGACATTTCCCAAACTGTACTGATATACCAGCCATGAATTTACCTCAATTGAAACTTATGGGACGCAGTAGATGGAGAACTACACTGAAAACAATGCGGCAGATTCGTTTTTCAATTTAAAAAAACTCAAACGCTACCAATTCTGTGCTACGCGTTATTCCTAATGCTACCTTGATCACTGTTTGTTTCTTCTTGAGTTTACTGTCTTCAATCGATAGCTTAGAAATACGGCGTTGCAAGTTCACAATTCCACGACTTAGCTTCTAGCTTTGCTTCTCGAGTGCAGCTGCGAATACTGCGTGCCAGAAAGAAAGCAGCAGCCTTCAGTAAATACGAGCTGACGTACGTAGAGGGTTCACAGACGATGCACGTTTCCAGTTCGGTGAGCAGCCCAGCTCGTTAAAGCGCAACATACATCAGCAACCGCAAGAGGGATCTATAGCTGCTCGTAATTTATGTTGCAGGTTCTTAAATGCCTTTATTTACATTATGTACAACATTCACGATCACCTGAAATATACTCCCGTCGTTAATCATTCCATATTCCGCGGCCAGCTGCAAGGGAGGCAAGCAAATATATTAGCACTGCTGTGAAAATGTAATTTGCAGCGACTATGAATATATACCTCCTACAGCAAAGGCGATTTACTTCGGTGGCGATGTTTATGGGGAGCACCGCACCCACTATTTTGATAGGTGACAACAGATGGCGGTTAATGATATTAACCGAAGCGGTCGGGGCCAGTTAGCTTCTGCAGGCACGACCAACAAGGGGTTATTTGTGTGCTTCTACTGGAGAGCTACATAAGTAGTAGAGACATCCTCGCAAGAAGAGAAATAGTATTTGCCACGTACATTAATAGGCAGTTTTGACTAGCCAACAAACTGAATCTAATACTTATTGGCATTATCACCTACTAAGAGTTGTATTTGGAACAAAAACTGGAAATTATCGCAGAATGCAATCAGTGACGGATATGATAAAGGAGCTGGAATGGGATTCATTGCAAGACAGGAGAAAGATGAGGAGGGTCATGGGAGTATACAGGGCATATACCGGCGATGAGGCATGGAAAGATATTGCAATAGGTATAAAAAGTAGTGCATGGAAGGGAAAAGATGACCATGACCACAAGCTGGCACTCGATTTCAGGCACAAGGGTGTGGGAAGATTCTCTTTTTAGGTAAGGGTGTCAGGGATTGGAATGAGTTACCAAGAGAGTTTACCGAAAACTTTGAAAGAATTTAAAGATAAAATTTGTAGAGGGAAAATGTAGGTGGGTGCAGGATAGGGGGAAGATGGGTGTGTAGGGAAATTGCCACCGGAGCCTGTGCTCCATTGCAATTAAATAATAATAATATTTATAGGATACTGGAAATAAGTCTTTTCAAAAATAAAACTTACGGCGAGAATAAAATAGCTGTTTGTCAGTGCGGCTATTAAATCAAAATGAAATTAATAAGAAATGAAGAACCTAAAACTAAAAAAGAATTTTCGACATAGTTTGTCGTTAGTACACTACTCATTATTAACGTTTTCGGAAAACGTTTATAACAAACTAGTATTTAAGGTATAAGTCTAAATTTAAGTCTGTATCAACTTTAATTTACGTCATTGTATGCTACTTCGGGTGCCTAATGGTACTGTCAAAATCTCATCCGTGTATTCCAGTTCCTAATAGCTCAAAATTAAAAAAGTTATGTGTGCATAGCAAAGGCAGTTTAATTGTCCAATGCTTCTAAAACGATCCAAGTAAGTCGGATAAAAAAAATTAAAAAATTGACTGCAGTCACAGATGAGTATCAGCGCTAGCAAGTTAATCTCCTGATACCAGACTTCCGTTCACTAAGCAGCTGTATTAATCACGACACATTCAGTCTAGACTTCTAGAGCAACCAGAGCTTCTTTGAGCTGTTTCAATGATCTCTACCATTTCTACTGGTTACGCGTCCCGTGTACTTCTCTAGTAAGGTTTTACACTGCTTACTTTGTATCTACGTTGCATTTGTTCAGAATCCGTATTGTGACTGGATCCCTGTATTATTGCATTAGGTTCCAACTACTCTTTCGTCTCTTCAAAAATCATTATTGGTTGCTCGTGTATCAACTTTATGTATACAATGCTGTCGGACATCCGCTTGATTTATGGTTCGTGAGTGATACAATGTGAAATAGTACAATGGTATGAGTGGCTGCGGATTTTCATTTCTTATTTACTAATGAGAGTGAAGCTTCATTGGTCCTCTATAATTATTTTAATTTAGAATGGATTATCATCATTTGCGAAGGATTCCTTCTACAAACTTATCCGTTGGAGATAATCTTGGGAATAAAGATGAAGTAAACTGAAAAAACAGTAGGGTTTGAAGAATCATCACTAGAACGCATGTATCAATTTTCCATAAGATAATGAGTGGCGTAAGGGATTTTGGGAATTAATTCAACGCTAGTCAGGAGATATTAATACGGTGTACGGTGTGGTAAACCAAAACAAACTCGCGTATGATGAAAATTTAGTTTCCTTGATTTTTCCTTTTTTTGAGAATAAGGAAGTAATTGCTAGACACGAATCGTCCCAAGAATATAGAAAATATATTTGAGCTTACTAAATATAAAGTCGAAAACCTGAATCCCATAACAACATGGGTGTTCAAAACCTAAGTTGTAGACAATCAAATACACCAGAAAACAAAGCACAAAGGAACCGTTTTCTCAGTATAGCCTAACAGTAACACTGAATCTAGAACAACATGTAAGTTTTAAGGTTTTATATATCATTCACGGGAAACTAGCCGATTAAAGACGTTGTTTACACACGATATTTCTACGACTGATCTCTCCGTCGTCATCTTTAGATGAAGTGTGATCAGTTGCTCTTGGTAAATTATAAACTTGAGGTCTTTTTGGCCTGTTAACATTCCACCTGAAGATGAGGAAGGAGAGTACAGTCTTTTAAAAATTGTGTGTATACAACTTCATTACTTGGTTAATTTCTCGTTAAAAATGGATTAATGAACAACGCCGAGAAAATTTTCAGTCATTTAAAATTTTTATGGTGTGTGGGGAAAAAAGACTTTAAAAGTTGTTGTTGTGTCTTTGTGGCGCGTCAACAACGATGCTATTAGCGCCCTGGTAAAAGAAGGGGAAAAGTTGGGGTACAGAGGTAATAGATTTCTGGACGATGTCATAGAGGAAATTAAGAAAACATTAATCATTTATAGTTAAATACTAAAATTGTGTAGAGAGCGATATATTGATTGCTAAGTAAAGAAGAAGAGCATGTTAAAAAAATATATTATAGTGGTAGTTACGAAAGACAATGATTTTTCGTAGTCATACGCAAAAGAGAAAGTTTTAAAATTGATAAATGGGTGGACTGAGAGAAGCTATGACGAAAAATGAACGCAGTGGAGTATCACTACTCTATATGTTGCTTAGTTGAGGAAAATCATAACATTATGATAACCGCAACTAATAATTAAAGAGGTTTGTTTATTTGTTGTGTGGAGTATATGGACATAATTTAACTATGTGAATCTAAGCAGTAGCAGTTTTCTGGCTTCTTTCTAGGTCAAGGCGTCTTCTAGCAGTGACGTTTCGATATAGTACTCCAGTCTCATCTTCTGGTGAGATGAAGAGTGACCGAGGTCACTTCCAGAGAAGATGAGACGGAGCACTCGCTCGAAACATCGATTTTACACTTATTATTTCGAAGCCGACAACTCTCTGCCTATAGAAAGTCTTAATTTGTAGAAGTACACATAACGGATGCTAAAGTGGGTATTAGCCGGCCTCGGTAGCGTAGGGGCTAGAGTGCTAGCTCCGCGTGCCGAAGGTCGCCGATTCGAGTCCGGCCGCGTGCATGGGTGTTTAAGTGTTGTGTCCGTCCTGTGGTGTGTCTAATTAGCTGTTAAAATTCATACTAGAGAAATTAAAACACTGAGTGACAAATAATTACTACCGAGCTGGCTGTATGGCATAAGATGCCGAAAGCTTGCGTTCGAATTTATTGGAGAATATGCGAAAAAATCTAAATTTCGAGTGCAATGAAATACTTCTTTCTTAAACCTATTTAGGTCGCAAAAAAATCTAAATTTCGAGTGCAATGAAATACTTCTTTCTTAAACCTATTTAGGTCGCAATGACCGGAGAGATAAGATTAGAGAAATAAGATGCCGTACTGATGCTTTTATGTATTCCTTCTTTCCTCACACTATTCGGGGATTGGAATGGTGCTTAGCACCCTCTGCCACCCACAATGTTTGTGATTTGGAGAGTATGGATGTAGATGGAAAAAAAAACGTGGGTATTAGATATTTCTCTGAGGAACAGACTTCGAAATGAAGAGAAAAATAGCTGGAGTGGCTTGTATTAGTGAAGTCATCAGAGATGAAGGTCGTTTGGTCATGTCATGAGGTGAGGAAGAACCAATCAAGAAAGCTTGTGGAATGCCTTTGGGAGGAAAGAGATCCAGAGGGAGACCAAGGATAAGGTGGAAGGATCTAGTTAAGAAGGAAATGAAGGTAGAGTTGAAAGAAGAGTACACTGTATACCGGAAAAGATGGAAGAAACTCATCAAGCCAGTCGACCCCTATTGTTGGGAGAAGAGGAAGTACAGTGTAACGTTTGGGCAGTGTCGGTACTGTACTCACCGATCTCGCAGTTGGTGCCCTTCCAGCCCTCGATGCACTGCTTGTCGCCGGCGGTGTCGCAGCGGTAGTGGCCGAACTTGTCGTCCCGGGGCCGGCAGAACTTGGTGCACGTCAGGTTGAAGTAGTGCGTGTCGCACTGGACCCGCACGCGGTACGTGATCCGCGAGTTGTTGCCGTCGTAGTTGAGCGTGTGCCACGTGCTGCTGGGCACGATGATGCCCGAGAAGGTCGCCTCCTCCACCACGCGCGTGCGAACTGCACACAGTAACACTTGTTGCCTCAGCTTGCGCAAATACAGTCAACACAATTATTAGATAATAAAAATATCAGTCTATCAAATTACTAAGTTATTTAATATATATCACATCTAAATAAATACTTATAACTATTTTGATGCGGTTTCACATTCTAACGACGGTTGAGGTAACCAAGGGTCATCCACCATAACGAAGGAAGTACGTATCGGCACTTATGTGCGAATCCAATGATAAATGTGCTAATGTTTGCTATGTTATATTTAATAAATTGCGTTACGCCTGGGGAATGGACGTGACCTCGATAGCTCGGTAGCCTTCTATTAGTCCGAAGATGCGCGAAGTGTTAGTTATACCGGACACCACCGCAGAACTGCTTGGCTAGCCATGAAATTTAAGATAAATAACTGATTTTATTTATTTGCGCTTATATTGCTAAAATGAAGTGCAACTGCCATGCCAGCTAAAATTAATTTGTCTCTGAAAAAAAAAAAAAACTAAAAACAAAGATAAAAAATTATAATTTTCGCAGAATTTTTTGAAAAAATTCAATGCGACGTTCATTTTAAATTTTCGTGTTGCTTTTTGTTTATTTACGACTGTTTGATTAATAAATTCATTCGATGTTTACGCTCTACTCTTTGTAACAGTTGCTAGTGTCAGGTCATCAAACAGACTAAGATTTTTTTGACATATTACAAACAGCGAAATTTATTAAAAAGTCACAGTAAGTTTACACGAAACGCAGATAAACACGAAGTACATCAATAAGATAAATTATAGTTATTCCTTTTCTAAACTATAATTAGAATACTTTTCATAACAATAAGGATATCCGTCATTTAAATCAAATCCTTTAAATCAAATCCATAATCAGATCAGAGAATGTTTACTCACATCTCGAAAAATACTGATAAAAAGATAAGAATTGGTGAAAAGAGCGATGTTACCGTAACATCGTATCAAAAGATGTTACGTGTTAATCACCTTAGGCATTTGTAAAACAAAATGTATAATGATTCCGGAAAAAAATCAGCACATCTCAGCCTTCACTTTCTGTATATGAGCTTTATATAAGCTTATAGTAGCGATTTGGTATTACTGTTATTTCAGAACCTGTGTTTTTTTATCTGTGCAGTATCAGCTAGAGATGGGCAGGTCCGAGATTTTAAAGGAGTCGGGTCCGGATGTACATCCAGCGCTGCGGACCTGCATCCAGGTTCCATGTCCGCGGACCTGTATGGGTCCGGCTCTACAATCGGGCGGGCGGAGTGAATGGCGGAACTGGATCTGTGCGGACCTACATCCAGTTACATGTCCGGCGGAGTTGTATGGGTCCGGTTCTACAATCGAGCGCGCGGAGTGTATGGCGGAACTGGATGTGTATGGACCTACATCCAAATACTTGTCCGGCGGACCTGTATGGGTCCGAACCTACAATCGAGCGTATGGTGGATACAAATCCTACCAAGGAGAACTGCAGTATGAGTTATATCGTGTTCATCCATTAATTTATGAAATGAAAGAATATTAATTCTGATAATTTTGTTTTATTTTTGTCTGAAACTCACAATTGTACGTAATATTAGAAAATCACAGCATAATCAGACTTGATAATGATAAAAGTAAAAGTAAAATTTCTGTGGGCTTCTATAAGAATAAAATGAAATCATTTCTTAATAATGTTTAAGTACTACTAAAAAAAATCGAAAGTCTTTGTTAACTGTTAGTTTTTTTACTAAAAATGAAATTATTCAAGACTCAACATCTTGAGATAAATATTGCCTTTCCACAATATACCAGCTTAAGAAACAGTTCATTATAAATGAACAAAAAACAAAATTGCAAGTATAACTTATTTTAAACTGTGAGGGAGAAACTACGTGAGATTTGTTCTTATATTATGTATAGTGTTTTGCTCTGTATGCTATGTGAAACTATTTTGATTGAGTGAATAAAACGTTGACGTGAGTGCTAAATCGAGTGCGATACAATGCATTTTAATCAAACAGTAATATTTATGTTTTGCCAGCTACCATAACGTGTTTTTGGTGCTTTCAAAATCTTTATTTTATTTTGTGCAATTTCAGAAACTTTTAATTTATTTGTAATTTTATTTAATATTATTTCCAATTTACCTGAACGTATTTTTAATCAAGATTTAATTCTTAGTAATAATAACCGATTGTTTGAGCCATTGTTAGAAGTTCTAGAAACGACTGGATTATAAAATATTTCTGTAAAAGCGGCCAGCAGAGTAGCTCGCAATAATGTCACATAATCATTTATATATATTACTAACTGTTACCCGCGACTTCGTACGCGTGGATTTAGAATTTGATTGTTAGAATTGGATATACAAAGCTGAAAATTATCTAAGATGTCCCAAACAACACTGAGTCGGCATAATATGACGGGAACGCCATCGATATACCATTCTACCTTCGAACCTGTCTCATGACTAAAACTGTTATTCATATCGGAAAAAGTATCCTATTTCGTTCCCAAATATACAAATTATTTCCTTGTCATCGGTATAAACATATATTCATCAAAACGTAAAATAAAAAAGATGGAGACTCACTTTCGCATACACAATATTATTAGTTTAGATCATACAAAAACTACCTGTGGAACCAGTATACCGTGAATAATGTTAACGCTTTCTAGCGCCAAAGATTTGCCAGAACATGGTATCCTTACTATAAAATCCTAGACTTGGCTCGAACTATGAAAAACAATTCATAAAAATATTTGTGCTCCATGGGATTAGATCCCGAAGCAACGCTGGAGGATTTATAAGAAGCAAACTCGTTACCACTACGCCACCCGAACAATGCTGGATGCAGTTGCGCATTACAAATATACAGTAGCGACAATAAGTATTTTGACAAACACATTTTATAGGAAAAATAAACTTTATTAAAAAGAACTTCCTTACAATTATTATGTCACTTTTTCTACTGCTCTATTTGCTTTAGTTTCATAAGAAAAGGAACATTATTTTCTATTACTTACAATATTACAATACGTACAAAATTTATCCAAACGTGGGGTCCAGTTTTGGTGGTCTCTCGCGAACTCAAGTCGGGCTTTCCTATTCTTCGCCGATATTAAAGGCTTTTTACTGGGACGTCGGCCATGAAGATTTGACTCCCTTAGGATTAATTTGACGGCACTATTTGAAATTTGCACGTTGTGATATTCCCGCAATTCTTTGTTAATGTCGACGGCTGTCTTCTTTGGATCGGCCTTTGAGAGCTTTCTTATAAGATTCTTGGTCCGAGGTGTTATTTTACAGGGCCTACCTGCTCTTTGTTTATTATCTGTTGTCCCTGTTGACTGATGCTTGATTTTCCAAATGTTTACGATTTGCCTAGATAAACCAAAATCCTTCGCAACTTGAGCCTGAGTCTTGCCTTTCCGAATAGCACTGATTACGGCGTCTTTTAAATCTTGAGAGTATTCCTTCACTTTCGGCATGTTGAAACCTGTGTAAACATAGGGTATTCGATATAACGCACAAAAGCGGGGTAAAACAATTGTTCTGTAGCAGTAAACTGAAGTGTCAAAATACTTTTTGTCCGATCAAACTGACATTATCGGTTGTATACTCACCACAGTAACGCCGAACTCTGATACAGGTATTTGCACAGTCGTCTGCTGCCGCAGAGTGACCAAACATAGACAGGGGTTAGCCGGTCGACGCGCATTGCGCCCTCCAGCGGGCAAAATGTTTTTGTCAAAATACTTATTGTCGCTACTGTAGATATATATGTTATGCGTTTGTCTTTCACAGTTGAGATAGTTTTCATAATTTAATGACAATATGTTCTTATTTATACATAATATAGTATCCCATCTCGATCCTAATGTCAAACAGCATCTTCCCGTCAAATTTCATCACGATCGGAGTATCCGTTTAGCCCAAGGAACGTAACAAACAGACAAAGACAGACCGAGTTACTTTCGCATTTATAATATTAGTATAGATATGTATAATGTTCCTTGGAAACTCTACGAACCGTGTTTTCTGCAATAAAGAGATGTTAAATGTATTATCTGATTTGTCCTTAAGCCATCAGAATTCAGAAAGTTAAAAATCCTAGACACTTTGTGATCAATCAAACTGAACGTTAAAAGTTTAATAATATTACAACGCATTAAAATTACAAGTTAAATTATAAGTCCATTCTTATTTAGCACGAAAAACACTCCTCACCTTAGAAGCACGAACCCGACCAATAAAAATGTACTACCGGGTTTTAGCTACCCATTGGCATTTAATAGTTATTGTAATTATCTACTAGTAGTCAGACATTAAGAAATAGTTTTTCATTTATAATCTCATCTTTAAACAGAACTGTAATCCAATCGTACAGTAAATGACATTAAACTCTTCAGAACACAGATTTCAAATCGGAACTGTAATGAAAAACTGCGTTCCAGCTCCGCGGTTGCAGGTCCGGCCGTGGTTCAACCTCCGGCCACGCGAGAACTGTGGCGCTGTTACAGGTCCGACTGGAAGCAGGTCCGACAAGCTCTCGGATGTACATCCATCCCTAGCGCAAGTGATACGGGTCCGCGGACCTGCATCCATCCGGACCTACCCATCTCTAGTATCAGCCTAGACAACCATGGAAATCGGACTAAACACTTCTTCCAGTATGGCTAATACTCTATGTAGTTTTCGCTTTAGTGGATATTTAATTTTGAATCCTGATTCTTTAATATTCCAAAAGCAAATTTTAATCAGGTACAGTATCATGTGGTCCAGTGGAAACGGCAGTTAAAAGCTTTTAGAAATATAGTATATACAACATCCGTTCTGTAGGCTGAGAATCGAATACCTTTAGTGTTAGGACGGTTGCATCACTCACAGGCGCAGTCGCTAGCAGCGCGGCTGGACGAAATACATTATTCCACAACGAAGCGTTGAAACATATATTAAATCCCTCTAACGATATCAATAAATGCAGAATTCACTTTGTGATGTAAAAGCAAGCCGTAAAATTAAATACTCCGCAGATCAAAAGTTTTTAATTTAATCTGAAGGTGGAAGAGTTAGCCAGTCATTGGCGAGATGAATTTCGGAATGAAAGTATCTGCCGAAATTTGTTTTATCTCAGACAGGCACAGAAATTCAATGTCTTCTTATACTGTATACTAGAAATATGTTAAGCTAATAGAATTTCATCACAAAAGTTTTTATTGTTGTTTATCATCAGTATATAAGTCCTTAAGTATTTTTTATGGAAAAGCGACATAGGCTGCAAATTCCATAGTGTATGTCACCACAGACTGTTTTGATGTTTCAGTCTATCATTAAGTTTTATGGTCATCTCATGCTGTACAAAGATGGTATAGGTTATGTAAGAAAGCAAGATGATTCACTGATTCGCTTGTACATTTCAATATGTAACGGAGTAAAAATTTTTCTCTGCACAATCAATACTAAAATCACATAAATACATCACTGTTACCATACACTGGCTCTAAACAAATTTAAGACAAAATATTACCGACTCCGGCAGCGTAGGGGTAGCATGCTTGCTTCGCATTGCAGGGGTCGCCGGTTCGAATCCGGCCTAGGGCATGGGTGGTTTTAATTAAGTGTTGCATTTGTCTTGTGTCGTCGTTACAAAAGAGGAAAAATAATCACACCGGTATGAAATCTATAGATTGTAAGAGAGACAAACACGTTGAGCTTGCTGTATGGCTAACGTGGCTATAATGTACAATATGTATTTTAAAATTTAATTTTTTATGTAGTAATTGTTAAAAGTCATGTTCATTAAATACTTGAAATTTGTCACTATGCTTACAAATGAGTATGCTTACTTTTATTTAATTGAGAATTGTTTTGCGATAATTATAAACGTTAAGTAATGACAGGAAGAAATATTGTCAGACAAAAGGCCGTTTTGTTTGTTAAATGTTGATTTTCGGCTTGTTAACAGAGAGGTTATTTTAATCATTGGAAGGTAACAGTAAGAAATCTGCCACAGTCTTTATGACAGAACAGTAGCGACATTAGTTGGGAACTGTGTCAGAACGGAGCAACACCTCTCTCTCGCATGACTCAGGTTCGGTTAAGTAATGTAGAGTGGACATTAAACTGCGTAGTCAGTAGGATTAAAAGCTACTGTGGACGACTTGAAACATAGCACTGCGCTATCGCTACACGGGCAGACAGAAATAACACGTGTAATTTAAGAATGTGATAGATCGAGTTATGTCACTGCCTCACTTTACAAATTAACGTAACGATAAATACAGTAGGGGCAGAGAGAGAAATAAAGCAGACATTCGTAAACTCAAGTTTGCAGTCTGCAGAGCCGGTATCGTTTCCTGCTCTCATAAATTACTGCTGTTCGATGATAAACAGAATTTAATAACTCGCACCTGAATATCCTGTTTTCAGCACGCAGACACCATTCACTGCCGACTGTTAACATTCGACTGCAGCACGCGTGGAAGTGATTAATACTGTCCGGTGAAGCGGCAGTTAAGCCGTCACGTCGGGGCAGTATTTCGCACGGGGGATAAGGTTTCGCCTAACGGATGGACTCTCTTAGTGGCGTCAACTGGGTGGCTGAGGATAAAATCGCAAGCCCGTCCAATCTCATTCCCGACGACTTCTATCACCAGCAAAGTAACCGGCCCCCAGCGCAGCTAAACAACGTTGTTACCAGGGAAGTAAATCGTGTAGTCAAGTAAACACTTATAGTGCCAACCACAGAAAGTCCAATTATCAGCATTTACGATACAATATGACTGCATCAGTTCATGATGAGAAATAACAATGAACTAATTCCCATTACTTCTTACCTCGTGCAGGAAGCGAAACGGAGTCTATTGTTGTCGCTCCGTTGTCTATCCGTCTATTACTGTCCTCGAAGTTTCAGAAATCAACACATACTACGAAATTTTGTTGGCTCCAAACCGAATATGGTATTTAAAATCTTATAAAATTGCGTAGGTAAAGTAGATGTGGCATATAGGAAGATCAAACAGAATTTTGGAGAAATGAAGAAAAAGAGATATAAACATTAAAGCTGCCGTTGGGAAACATCTTTCTAAACTTAAAAGATGGAAGAGCTAACCGATGGTAGGAAAACATAGAGAACCTGTGTGACGGAGATTATTTCAACAATAGTGTATTGGAAAAAGAAGTTGATGTCGACATTGATGACTTAGGTGATCCTGTTCTGAGGACAGACTTTGATAGAGCTTTGAATAATTTGAAATCAAATAAGGCAGTTGAAAATGATGAGATTCCTGCAGAAAGTCAGAAATCCGCAGGAGAAGAAGGAACCCAAAGATTATTGAAATCTACATTAAAAAGTTATGAAACAGGAGAGATCCCAACTGATTTTCATAAAACTGTTATCTCCACACGTTCGAAGAAAGCACAAGCTGACAGATGTGAGAATTATCGCACTATATGTCTAATATCATATGCTTCAAAATTATTGACCAGAATAATATACACAAGAATAGACAGTGTAGTAGTGGGGATAGTAGGTGAAGATCAGTTTGGGTTTAGGAAAATCCGCGGTACAAGAGAAGCGATTCCGGCGTTAAGATTAATACTTGAAGGGCGGATCAAGAAAACAAACATACTTTTGTGGCGTTTGTTGATTTAGAAAATGCTTTTGATAATGTCAATTGGGTCAAGATGTTCAACATTTTAAAATAGTCGGGTCTAAAGTACCAAGATAGAAGTATACTTTATAATCGTTATAAGAATCAAGTAGCTATAATAAAAGTAGAGAATCATGAGAGACATGCATCAGTTGAAAAGGATGTGAGACAAGGGTGTAGTCTATCCCCCATTAATATACAACTTGTATGTAGAGGAAGCAAGGGAAATAAATGTTTGAATGTGGCATAAGCGTTCAAGGAGAAAAAAATCAGTATGCTACGATTTGCTGATGACATTGTTTTGTTAGCAGAACAGGCTGAGGATATTGAGAAGATACTGACTGTCATGAACAAAATACTGAAGAAAGATTTTGGACTAACTATAAACCAAGAAAAAAGTGATAAAATGAAGCAGAAATGATAGAAGAAGCAAGTGAAAATTGCTACTTAGGAAGTAAAATCACAACCGATGGCCGAAGCAGGAATGATGTTAAAAGCACCATAGCACTATCAAAAAGAGCTTTCAAGAAAAATAGAAATCTTTAAGTTCACATAAATATAATGAACGCCATATAGTTCACAAAGAAGTAAGGAAAACTAAGCTAACTATAACTAATTTTCATTTCTTCCCTATTTCTAGATGAAGAAGTCACGATGATACTGGCAGTACTATTTAAATTTACTAGGTAACTTGGACAGGGCTGAAACTGTCTGCAGTGATCTGTTATTTTATGTGACATTTTAAATCTCTTTGACGAAAGGTGCAGCGTATTTCTAAAAGCAAATTTTCGACTGCGTGTGATCAAAGCAAAATGAAGAGGCAAAAACGAAAAATATTTCCTCGAAACTACGTATTAATTGACCCTGCGCTTAGTCAAACGCCGTTGTTTGAGTGAAACACTTATTATTTGCGTAAACGGCGAATCTTCTCTTTTAGCTTAACTTGCTTTCGTTCTAGAGATCTACTGAGGTTGAGTGAACAGAAATGTCTGAGGGTTTTGTGAATCAGTCCTTAAGGGAAATAATTTACATAGAGGAACGTGAGTAACCCCTTTCCAAGAACAACATGCTCTTACCTATAGTAAAAATCCTTTAGAGTCTATGAAGCGAACAAGGAGTTATTATGAAATAATATTTTCATGATGCAGTTAATATTTGGCATAATGGATTCACTGGTGACTTTTCTAATTGACCAGCACTTAACGTATGAAGAGAGAGACGTAAGATTTGAATGCTGAATTCCTCTCGGCCAAAAATAAAGAATAGTTGACCCATCGCTTCTTCCGACCAGAAACCCAAAGAGGGAACTAGTACTTCACTATCGAGTCGGATCAGTAAGTGGCTTAGGTTTGTACTTTGCATTTGGATGAACGTGGTTCCGTCCCCCGTGGGGCCATGCAGATTTCCGTTTTGAGAAATGACGCAAGGTAAATATTGGGATGATCCCTTCATAAACGGATTAGCCGAATTCTTTTCGTTACTCGCTGATAATTTTTTCCTTGTTCTATAGACCTCTTCGTCAATGACCCAGTAATTCCTATGTAAAGAAAAAATACTTCTATGCTATAAGTAATGTCATATATTTCTCAGGACAACCACCCATAGTCTAAAGCACATTGACTGTATACCCTGAAGTAGAATTTCAGTGACATATATGCGTTGTTATACCTATTAGAATGTACTAGACCATTTAATTACTGATTGCGCAAACACTGTGTCATCATTGCTTGTGTCTCTTTTTCGAGTCCGTTTACTAATAGCCAATCTGACACTGTCGAGATGAAAAACTACCTCCACCTTGATCGGTTGGGAAGATCTTTCTATCCCCTCTTTTACAGTGGTTAATTGTGGCGGATACTGAAGAGACTCGGATCTCTACTCCGTTACATGTAGTTCCTAGCTATGTTACAAGCGCGAACTACTTTTAATGCACCCGTCGTGCCAGTGATCGGCAATCATTTCAATTAGCACCCGTAGAACACAATATTCAGTGTAATTTAACGCTAATGGGATGGGCAGTCCTGGCTGTGTGCCGTTTGCCGAAAATAACAATTTATCAGTGGCGGTTAAGTTGGTGCGACTGGAGGCGATAAATAAGAGCTGGCTGGCTGGCTAATTGCCGATGGGCAGAGTGGCCGGGTTTTTGTGGGCCGAGTGGTGCTCCGTCCAGCTCTTCGCCGCGGGCTGCGACTCGTGTTGATCAGCGTAATCTGCCACCAGAACAACGTTATTTGAGTCAATAATATCCGGCAGGCGGACCGTCGTGATAGTGTAATTTCGATTCATATTTTACGGCGAGATATCGATCAACGACGAGGCTGCCGTCGGGCGGCTCAGTAATTTCGGCATAGTGAACACGCCTTTGAAAGTAAAAGTTGCAGTTTTTCATGCAGCGTCTCATGCAAGCTGCTCTACCCACTTTCAGTTTCCTCTAAAACACGTTGCGACGAACGAACAAAGAGCCACAGTATCAGCGTATATTTTTTTAAAATTAAAAAATATTGATTTCGATTTTTTTTTTTGTCTTTAAGCTTTAGTATCGTTCCTTGAAGGGATTTTGAATGTCTCTATGTGGATTATTTTTGAAAATACAATATCTGGAACAGATAAACGGAAGAGAGAGGATGAAGAGATTTTCGGAAGAAAATAGGAAAAACAGCTCAAGATTAAATCGTGATTTCAAGTTCAATCGCTCTCCTAAAGGGGAATAATTGCAAATAATAATAATATCTGGAACAGAAACATGCAAATGAAATTTTATAGAAAGGAATGACATGAGAAACTCTCAGTACAATAATATGTTTGTTTCTATGTTTTATATCTGGCCTTTGATTCAAGTTTAAAATTATTATTTCTTAGCTCGATATAAATTTACCAAATTTATTGTAATTTACATTCAGTCATTTACATTAATTTACGTTCTTTATTTCGATCATGCCATTTATTGAAAGTCATAATGTCAAAATATCCGAGGAAATTTATAGGCCTATTTTCCGTACTTACAAAACTTTGTGGAATGTCATATTTCGTAGTTAGCCGCTAACATCGAGAACTTTTCTGATAGGGTAGTGTGTGTCATGTTAGCTAACGTTGATGTGAACACAATAATTCTCGAAGAAAAACAATGAGCAGGGTCGTATGGGTTTTCGGATTTAAGTGTTTCTCATTAATTTTCGATGTCACCTTTACTTTATTTGGACCTTTGCGATTCGTAAAGGATGTGTTCATTTAAGGTGGCAAAGGACTGTAGGTAAGAAACGGGTAGAAATACACCATAGCATAAGTGAAATTTAAGGCGTATACGAAGATTTTTGTTTATCAGAAACATTTGTATTAAATGATCAATGTTGCGTCTCAGTTTCGTGTAAAGAACAGGAAGCCACGTTGTATCTATATATCTCATGATAGACGCTCAGCCAGAGGTTTCTGTATTTGGCTCACCTTCCTGTTCTATGTTTCGTGTATTAGTCTCTTCCGTAATCGACATTATTTCGGCTGTCAATTGATAAGATAAATAGTAGATGTAGATCATATGAGATCATTTCGCTACAGTTTACTATTTGAATCTATAGTAACACATAATTTCATTCGCCTCACAATTCCGTTGCATTTCACTGTGATTTATATACTGAAACAAAGAAAATTAGGATTTTTACAGCTCACAGACAGTGGTATCATTACAACCAGTGAACGGATTATTCACAAGGCATCGGGAGAAAGCTTTCATCGGTTTATATTGATTAGTCTTTAATTTTGTTTGTCGTAAAATCAAAGTCTTGATAGCCGATTTAGTAATTGAACCCGAGTCGTACAAAATGACAGGCCCGAGCACAAACAGTTACAAAACATTGTGTGATATATTTTTAATGCGAATGTGACGGAACTGATTAGCTGTGCTATTTTCGCTATTCCATTAGTTTCAATATTTGGCCCTAAGAAAGGTGAAGCTAAAACAAAAGAGGATAACATGTACGAAGGCGCGAAAGCAATTGCTTTTTCCAGTATCTAATTATTTAAATAATTTAGTGTGTCATGTTTGATAACACAAATATTTTGAAAAATCGTACAATGCGGAAATCCATTTGTTTACAGATCTGAGCAAATGGTAGCCACTCCAGGAGTTAAAAATCAAGGGGCTGATGGACGATATGTAGTTATCATTAACGTGAGTTATAAATAATTACGAAGCGGATTATTCAGATACAAACTAAACAATGCGATGTAAATCATGGCATATTAATAGCAGGGTAAGTAGGTATAACTTTTCTTAAATAGTTTCCGCTTCCCATGAGAGTATTTCATGTCAGGTACATAACATTTATATGGACAAGTAGGACGGCTAAAACCAAATGATCACGACTAAATCAAAAGTTTTCTCCGCAGTCCAGGTACTTCAATAAGGGCGGCTATTGAGTCGTAAAGAAGCTACGAACGTCGATAACTTGATAACAGGACTGTTATTGGACCCAATACACGCTTGCTCATTTAACTAGTGCTTCCCGAAGCGCGTGCAATCACGCGTAATCGTCTGCCGGAATCGGACTCCGGGAGCAGTTATCTTTAACTGTGCGGCGATTATTACAAACGTTTATGCCCCGCCGCAGTCCTGACCTCAGATGCTGTAATTTGCCTCAATTAATTCGTGCTCCCTTCAGTGAACACTTACGTGGAATTAGATGCGTTATTATCTAATTAAAAAACAATATTTTCGAGCGCGGTAAACAGAAGGGGCACGGGAAATGAGATTGCCATTTACACGTATCCCAACAAGGTTGGGAACGCAGATGTTATAAGAAGTTCCGTGTGAGAAACGAATACTTTGAAGGGTGGTTCCTGTTACATTAATGGAGCCCAGAATTATGTTTTGTCTGCTGAATAAATTTATTTCTTCCGCCTCTGCTGAGAGTAGTGGAGGATATTAGGACAGGTCGAATAGCTTAAATTTATACGTTGAAGGTATCACAGGCTAAGTTGACCCATATACCAGTTTTTTTAACTCACCATTGACAATAGCTGTACGAAAAAACCTAAATTGGATTAGCAAAATTCGGCAGCTACGAGGGTGCAGTTACAAATAAGACTGAAATGCTGTCGGACATTATCCACAATTAGACACATTGCAGGTGGGAAGGAACGAGACCATATGAATAAAGCACGTGCCTTCCAACCAGAAAGTCCGACATTGTGGTACCTGAAGTAAAATAATTATTACAGTGCTGTATTTAGTAATGTTTTCATTCGCCGTCTCTCTGATGGTTGTGTTATTATTGACATTACGTTGAGTTCATTATTTTATTATAACTATCACTGAGATATGCCTTCTTTCTTTGTTTCTTGCTGTCATCAGCCTCTCGACTGGTTTGACGCACTCCTACATCCCTTCCTATCTTGCGCTAACATCTTCATCTCGCCATACCCACGTCCTCAATTATCTGCTCCATATTTTATAATCTCTGCCATCCTGTACAGTTCTTACTTTCGACTGTTCCTTCCAATAACAAATCAACCAATCCTGCATGTCTCAAAATATGACATACAATCCTGTCCCTTCCGTCTGTAAGACTCTTTCACCAACTACTTTCCTCTCCCATCATTTCGAAAACTCGTTCATTTCGTACTTTATCTGTCGACTTAATTTTCTGAATCCTTCAATAGCACCACATTTCAAAAGCTTCGATCTTCCTACTTTCTGGTATTCCTAAAGTCCATGCTTCGCTACCATTAAGTGCTTTGCTCCACATATAGATTTCAAAAGTTCTTTCTGAGTCCTAGATCTATATTTAAAACTAAAATTTATCTTTTTTATAAAGGCTCTTTCTGCTGGTGCTATTGTGCTATTAACATCATTACTGTTTCGGTCATCAGTTTACTTACTTCTTCTATCGCATCCGACCCTATTTTTATATTTAATCTACTGTTATTGCTGCTACATCACTTTTGTCTTGCTTTGGCTTATATTTAGTCCAAAATCTTCCATCAGTATTTTGTTTGTGACATTCAGTATCTTCTCAATATCCTTAGACTGATTCATTATTTAACAGGGACCCTGGTTATCAACTCAGTGCGGCCTGGAACCCGGCTATTGAAAAGCTGAAACAGTTTCGCCTCGGTAACGAGCAGAAGAGTGGTTGACGTCATCGCGCTGTGTTGGTTTTTGTCTTCCACCGTTTCCGCGGCAGTGTGTAAACAAACAGATAATCATTGACATATGGTTGAAAATGAGGGCTGAGAGAGACGCCTTCGAAACGTCCCACTAGTGTGACATCTTAAAACGGCTGGAAGCCCCAGAAGAGTTTATTTGTATATAGCGCCGTGAAAAACTTCGATCTTACATCCTTAGACTGTTCTGCTAACATGACAATGTCACCAGCAAATAGCAGCATACTTAATTTTTTTTTCCTTGAACACTTATGCCAATTTCAAATTTTTCTTTCACTTCCTTTGTTGCTTCCTCTACATTAATGGAGATTGACTTCAATCTTGTCTCACACCCTTTTTAACTGATGCTTGTCTCTCATGATTCTCCACTTTTATGATAGCCACTTGATTCTTATATAGATTATAACGTATCCTTCTATCCCGGTATTTTATACCCGAATTCTTTAAAATTTTGAAAATCTTGTCCCACTTGACATTTTCAAAAGCTTTTTCTATATCAACGAATCCAATAAAAATGTCCTCGTTTTTGTTGATCCACGCTTCAAGTACTAATTTTAAAGCCAGAATCGCCTATATATACGGAAACAGATTCTCAACTCGTACTTTACTTAAGTTTCAAATACATGAGCAACAACCTTTCCATTATGTAACTATATCTTTGCAACAAAATAGGACAATATTATAAATGAATGCAATTTTTCTCGGCGTTGTTTATTTAGAAATAAAGGACACTGTTACTTCCACGGTTCATGAATTGCAACATCTTATCTCTATCCCTTTTTTACTTTTGTACCTCGTGTATTTACATAAAACAATAATGTCAGAAAAGTGTTAACCTTATGATATGTACACAAGTAATAATACTTATAGAAATATCCCGCTTTTTAATTTGATCTAAATGTGTTTATGGTATTTCCATTCTAGTGCGAAGACCCAGAACATATTTCAAAAATGGGATTGCCGGAGAGCTTAGAAAATGTTGTTGTCCACTTAACAAGTTGAATGGGCCAGTAGTAAATTAAAGTGGTCGTAACGACCGGATGACACGGTTTCAAGTTGCCGCGCATTCCACTTGTGTAGTGGCAGGATCTACAACTTAACGTTGAATTCGAAGTAGAGACAGTTCGAAGGACGTAAGCAAAACAACCTTTCAAACAGGCAACGCTTGATTTTGGTATGTGAAGTAAAATAAGTGGTGTGGTAAACGATAGCTCGTTTAAATACGTAACTAAAATAAAGTTCTCTTCACTTCCTGACCTCTAGACTACTGGGGTTAACATCATGGATTTCTGCACGGTCTATCATCAACGCTATCTCAGCCCCCCCCCCCCCCATTTTTTTTTTTTTTTTACTTCTGGCTTTACGTCTCGTCGACGTTGATGTAATTAGAGGCAAGACTGGGGTAAAGGAAGGAGAGGGAAGTGGGCCATAGCTTTTTGAAGGAACCATACCGGAATTCGCCTGGAGCGATTTTGGAAAACAATGGAAACCCCAAATCGGATGTCGAACGGGGATTCAAACCAGCATCCTCCCGAATGCGATGTCACAGCGTTACTGCTCACTCACCACGCTCGCTAATGTCAATCAGCCGACAGCTAAATTAAATAACTGTAAGATTATTAAGTACTTTTAAAGAATCACAAAAATCCTGAAAATGAATGCAACAAAACACCAGTGCTTTTCCAGACTTAAGGAGGCTCTGAAATGGACGTACAGTATATTTTGGATGAAGGTCCTAAATTTTCCGCTGCTGGTCTTCAGTGTTTGGAGACTTGCCTCGCGCAACTTGTTCCGCTGCTTAGCGGCGCGGCACGAGTTCTGCCGTCGTAAATACAGCGCTCTGAATTACCTTGAAAGCCGCCGTGCGAGACGGCCAGCAGGTGTCTAGCGGAGAGCTTACAATGGGAGCGACATTCCTCGCCACTGCCCTCCCGCCTACCGTGGGAAATGTCGAGCGGGCCGTTGGTTCGAGACCCGGCCAGCATGTGCACAGTTTACTGTTTCTGACTGAGACGAAGGATGCAATGGCAGATCGAAGACAGCAGTTTCACAAATAAACCCCTGAGTATATAGCACGCGACCGCAAGGAGATGTACTGCCCTGCAGGTTAAAGGATACAGCACGAAACGTTCAATTCGCAGCCGCACATAAATCACACTTCCACACACTATAACAACATCGTTTCAATAGCCCATAAACAATGTTGGCGAGTCAGTGGGAAATTGCATTACGTATTATCCAAAAAGTTCAGAGACAAATTCTACCAAATTTACCAGTTAACAAAATCTATAGATAATTTTTTTTTTTGTTCTTATTATAACTATGTTTACACGAAAATACGCCGTTTGATAATAAGCATCTATACTTAGGTACAGCTGAAAGATTTGTTTTAGATAAATAAAAACTTGTTATGAAATACTGCACAAAACACGTAATCTTCGTTTATTGCCTGCAGCTAAAACTTAATTTCGTTTCTGTCTTCGTTCTGGATCAAGCACAACACAGGTAGCTGTGTCAGATTTAGTCACAAAAGAAACGAAATACACGACAACTGGCAATTCTGTATAATTATGACAGTCTTTACACATTCTTTTATGTAGATAATTGGCGTTTAATTGCCCTCTTGCTTCTGACTTAAGAGGGTTTCTTAAACCATTTTTCGGAGTAAATATAATACCTTTATTTGGTCAGCTACGCCGGATGACTCAATGTCATTTGCGGTAATCAGTAAAAATGGAAGTAATTTAATGGGTCATAATAATTGTTGACAGCAGATAGTGAGAGTAGTTATCAACAGTGTTGGGAGGAGGGTTTAATAAACTTTGAGTTTACTCACAAAAAAAGAAGCAAAACAGTATTAGTATAAAAATTGTCGGAAATATTGGCCGTAATATATTTTCGGTAAGAATTTACAGCAGCAAATATGGAAAGATTTAATAACTCTAGTTGCAGTGTTATTTGTTCACCACATTAAAGTATTTTGACGTCATTAAGCGTTTCCTTGAAGCAACAGAGTCGAAATTTGAGGCATACACGCACGCATTTTTCAGTAACGGATCTACGAATTTTACGAGTCATGGCAAAACCTTGAGATCGTCGCCCTTTCAAACATAATTCTGTCTTCCGCCGCCCCTTCAGACATGAAGATACCCCCCGAAGCAGTAGCAGAGCTTCTTCTTTTTTTCTTTTTGCCCCCGTCACAAGATTTGCCATTTGCCACCTCTTCAGACATTATTTTGCCGCCCTCCTGAAAGTGTCGGCAGAGGCAAGAGCCCCAGTTTGCGCCCCCTCCCCCTTTAAACCTGGCACTGCTGTTTTTATTTTTCCGATTTATTTTCAGAATCGTGCCCCCCATTTGAAGATCAAGCACCAGGTTAAGTTTCTGACGGTTTCTTGTTGAGCAAGCATTAACTTAAATATTTTATTCTCCTGCACTTATGGATTACGCACTAAGCTTATTCCTTCTTAACTTCAGGAAATTTTTCGGTGTCTTCTAACGTCTCCCCTCTCTACCGGTTTATGGTTCAACATGTGTCTTAAAAATCGTTCTTCACTCATTCTTCCTGTAGGCTGAATCCATTTCTTTCTCCTGTCTGCGATTCGGTCATTAATGTTACAGATGTTTAGTTATCTCCTGCTAAATTTGTTTCTTTAGATTATAAAAAAATTAGGGAATCTTCACTTTTTTAACTCAGAGTCTTGTGAATGGTACCACAGAGTGACTAGTATTTGTAAATATTTTTTTTTAAATTATGGAATCTACCCTATTATTGTTATTTTGGATCGTACTTGATCTTATCCTTAAATGACTTAACTTCAGGCTTCTTGAGCGTTATTCTATGATTATTGTTTTCCAATATTTGATGTAAATTCTGTATACATGGTTAAAGTTGATATAAATGGTGTAAACATGGTTGATGTTATTTTTCGTGTTTTTACTATAGCTTTATCTAAAGAGAACATACAAGAGCAAGTTTATCCGTTATGTAATTACCGGGTATTTAAAAAATGACCGGTATATTTGAAAAATCAATAAAAACTAAAAGGGCATTGATAGAAAAACACCGTGTTGCAATATGCTTGGAACAACAGTAAATTTTCAGGCAGACAAACTTTCGAAATTAGTTACAATTTTCAACAACAGATGGCGCTGCAGGCGATTTGAAAGATATAGAAGTAAACGCAGTCTATGAGTTCGACATTCTGTAAGTCGTCTTTCTGCTGTAAGCGTGTGATGTTCACAGATTGCAAGTTTGCTGTGAAAAAATGGTGGAAAATATCGTACTTTAGATTTTTCCAGACTGCAGCGCCCTCTGTTGTTGAAAATTGTAACTAATTTCGAAAGTTTTTATGCCTGAAAATTTACTGTTGTCTCAAACATATTGCAACAAACGGTGTATTTCTATAACTGCCCGTTTATTTTTTATTGATTTTTCAAATATACCGATCATTTTTGAAACACCCTGTAGATACTACAGCACTGAAGCTTCTGATTTATCTTAGTAACAAATTTGTTAATTACTCTTGTCTTAAAAAGATGAATGACTTGTTATTTTATCTGGCGAAAGATTTTGTTTTGCATGACAGAAGGATTTTTTATCATTCTTCTTTACCTGAAACCTGAGCCTGTCAGCAATCCAGTACAGGTAGTTTTTAGTCGATACAAAACTTGGGATGCAATCAATCCCTGTATAAGGAAGATACAGTACTAACACATTATGTTGTGTGCAATTTATCTGACCATACTACCAGGCACCTTTCCTTCGTCTTAAGAAATTCTTTTCATCCTTTTAGCGGGACCATCAAAGTACGTAAAGCCTAAAGTGGTGACGAGTGTGTGACTGGTGAGCACACTAGCTGCTCCTCAACGGTCTGTTAGTCTCCAATGCACCCTCCCCCCTCCTGTACCAGCGTGTCAGCAGAACGCACTGACATTCTCTGGAGTGAATGTTACTGCGGCATGCGAAGCATTGCGTAAGAACAAGTTGATTGTAGCTGTTCCACTTCTCCCGTGTGTAATGTGGTATGCCTTAGACGAGCCTTTCAACAGTGACATACGAGTAAAAAAGTAGCTCTTAGAACAATGACTTAGGAATGTACGGAGCTTGAAATCGATGGTATATTCTAAAATGGAAAGGACTTACTATACTGAATCAAAGTAACGTAAATGTAACGACACATCAATATGTAGCAACAATTCAACTCTACTTGTGACTGATGTGGGAGCCTTTGATGTCAGGATGGTACGAGTTCAATTCTGCTCATTTGCCAGAGTTCTAATACGTATAGGGCTAGTTACTTATACAATTAATTTCTGTTCAATATGTCCTCTTAAGAAATTTTTGAAAAAAGATCAACTTCCAACAAACTCATGAAGTAGAAAGTCGTTAAGAAGGAGCTTTAGTTAAATATTTTCATAAAAAGTGATCATAAAAATTAATTCAAAACTGCACTAAGAAAGAAAAAGAAACTTATTCTTTCTTCACAAAGCCTAATACACTTTAATAATCTAAAAATACAGCTACCTATCCATGTCTCAGACGTAAGTAATAAGTATTTTGACACAGGTGATGGGCAGATTTTATAGATGCCAAGAAGTTAGACCAATTATGCCTAGATCCACCCCAACATATCCTCAGATATCGCTTCCATCGTGTTTCCGATGCTCCAACTGTTGTGGCGTAGAGGGTTGGTACGAAGCAATATCACCTTAAATCCGTCTCTTTAATTTATTAAATGCGTTTATTCTCGCCGTATCACTATTCAGTGTTACTGACAGGTAATAAATTGGCCGATCATGGTTTCTGTTACTCTCACTATCACCTGCTTTTTGAGTAACAGCGTATCATCATCATCCAATAAATTTCACTATTTAAAACTCTATTGGGTGATTCTCTGCCATTAAACATCATTGTCTGTCTTAGTCCCATCCGCATGGTGGTCTTTTGGTGTCTGAAGAACTGTTACAACACCATCCTCATATTAATAAAAATGTGATTGGCTAAATATCATGTAAATTAAGCGTTACTTTCAGTTTTATAAAAATTTGTGATACACTGTCAATACTTCTCTTGAAATGGTGGAAACAGCATGTTTATGTCCCAAAAAAGTGAATATTTGTTGACATTTCGAGATAACTGTTTCGTACATTCTGTTTATTTATTGGTTTTCCGCCGATTCATCAAAGTAGTTTCACTTTCATTGCAATATAAGTTTCATTCAGAAATCCGCTCGGGTGTTCGTCCGGGATCGTTGGCCAAGGAAGGATAAATTACGTCGCTATCCGTAGCAGAACAGCGATCTGGTTGTCGAGGTGAGGTCTACACATTTGCCGCGCCGTGCTGTATATAATCGAGGTCACTCTGACGGTAGGATGGAAACGAAGTGTTATACAATTACTGCGGCCGAACTGCAGCGTGGCTGATCCTTGACCACGGTAACCTCAGACGTAGGGCGTGGCCCGCCCCGCACACGAAAAGGGCCTGAGAACCGACTCAATTGCCATTACCTGGTGTCGATACCGCAACGCCCACCCAATACTGCCACTACTGATCTCACTACTTTCACTGGCATTAACTCCAACACGAAAGCATCTGGGCTATTAGCGCAGAAACGTAGAACATGGCACTTTAACAAGTTGTATCCTTAAAAGCAAATTAACTACATTCTCTAAATCAGTGGTCCGCAACCGGTGTGCCGCGACAAGGTGAAAGGTGTGCCGCGAAATTTTACGCGTTGTAAGGAATTAACTGTCAAGTTTTTTATTAATTATATTTTAATTTCATTTGCCATAGCAGAACCTTCCAAGTCTTTTGTTATTTTATTAACGTGTCGGTGCTTCTCCAACAATACTACTTTGTTCCTGTACCGTTGCACCCACACATCGTTAGACATCACTGTAAAAACAATCAGCACCGTATATGTGACTTCTTTGAAGTGTGTAAATCCCATTTCTTTCAATTACTTCAATTCCATGATAGCTGTGCTATGAAGTGGTCCAATAACTGTGTTAGTAGTTAGTCTTGATATTTTCTATTACGATTAGCAGACTATTTTATTTCTTCAAGGCTGAAAAATTCCTTGAACGGAGTGTTCCGTCTATGAGTGCAACTGGTGAAAGCGTTGAGCCAGAAAGAAAGAAACAAAAGTTGATGCAGTGGAAATATAGTGTTTTTTTTTGTGGTGTTGAAAAAACGTACTCAATTACCGAATGTATCGTTTGTAGTGAAAAACTCAGTAACGCAGCTATGGTTCCCAGTAAATTGAAACATTTGCCAACGAAAAATTCTTTTCTTTTAAGCAAAGATGTCAATTATTTTCGTCGGTTGTTGGAAAATAAGAGAAAACAAAGAACGATCATGACCGCTACAGTTCGTGTTTTGGAAAAAGTTCAGTAAGCCAGTTATGAGGTAGCCGAACTTATCGCAAAAGGCCAAGAAACCACATACAATAGGTGAAACACCGTTAAAGCCTGTTTGTAGAGATGGTGAGAATAGTTCTGGATTTAGAATCTGCTAGTGAAATTTAAAAAATTCCTCTTTCTGCTGACACAATCAGTCGCCGAATTATTAATACGACTCGTGATATTCAAGACATTATGAAGCAAACAACAGTCAGAAGTTCCCAAACCAGAACGACGAGTCCACACATACGGTATTAGCCGCCACGTACAACTTCTGGCTTACATTCGCTACGTTGATGGAGATGTAATTGTAATTTCTTCTTTTGCAAAGAACTTCCAGAGCAAACTATCGGTGAAGAAGTATTTCGTTTGACTGATGAATATGTTCTCCTTAATGAATTAACGTGGAAGGATTGCGTTAGTGTTTGTTCAAACGGAGCGGCTACTATGACAGGCCCAGTGAAAGGATTTGCAGCTAAAGTACGTGAAATCCCAACGTACGATGTGATCATTGACTCATTCACCGGGAAGCCATTGTTGCTTTGTCTCTGCCACCTTCTCTGAAAGATGTGCTCGATGAAGAAGTAAACGTCGTGAATTTCATAAAATCGCGGCCCTAAATTCGCGACCTTTTTCAGTTTTATGTCAGGAAAGGTTTTCAGAACACACTACACTCCTGTTACAGTACTTACAGAAGTTCACTGGCTGTCACGAGGAAAGGTGTTAATGCGAATATTTGAACTTAGAGAAGAGGTGCAGGCATTTTTGACTGTTGAAAGACATAAGTAAGCGGATTTATTGGCAGGTGGCGAACGGGTATATAAGTTGGCATATCTTACCGACTTTGCGTACACTTGAATGAGCTGAACATCAAAATGCAAGTAAGGAACGAAAATATTCTTGTTAATATGGATAAGATTAAAGGATTTGAGAATAAGATGGATTTGTGGTTACAGAGCATTGAAAGTGGGTCGTGTTAGATATTTCCGACTGTATGGTCACTTGATGACGGCAATAAAATGGTGATGGACACAATTAAATAACATTTAGGAGTCCCCCAGCAGAGATTCGAAAAGTACTTCGGAAAAAGTGTTGAAGATTTCCACTGGGTTCGTGAACCATTCGTTACAAATTCGGAACATTTTTCAATTACTATTCAAGAGGAATTCATAGATTTAAAAGCTGAGAGAACTTTGAAATTAAAACTTCTCGGTATTTCTTTTATATATTTTGGCTAACAATAAGGCGTGAATATCCAGCAATCTCCGACATGGCAGTTAATGTGTTATTGCCATTTCTAACTACATATTTATGAGAATTGGGCTTCTCAGTGTCGACTGAGATTAAAACATCCAAAAGGGAAAGACTCAAATCCGTCGATGAAGAAATGTGAACGATTTCTCCACGGATCAGCCACCTGTGTGCAGTTAAACAGGCACAAGGATCACATTGAACGTTTGTGTACAATTATTTATTTTAATAGTAATAGCCTGATTATTAATTTTATGCATCCGCTGTTTTTGGCTATCATTTTTTAAATGTTAGGGGCATATTCCCCGGAAAAAAATTTCGTGTATTGAGGAACTTTGTTTATTTTTCCTCAACCGCCCGACCGGTAAGGTGTGCCACGAGATTAATGGATAACCTTATGGTGTGCCGCGAGTAGGAAAAGGTTGCGGACCACTGCTCTAAATAACAGTTCCTCTGACTGGCCGTAAAGGCAGAGATGTGTATTATTTGAAATACATGTATTTAAAATGCAAATACAAAATGTAAGATACCTATTTTTATTTTGTATTTAAAATACCCTGATATAAAAAGAATTTTGTATTTTATATGAAATACGTTTTCAAACGTATTTTCTATTTGAAAAAATGCAAAACACTTTTCTTGTTTTTCTGTACTTTTTATTTGATACCGGCACTATGTCTGATGAACATTTACTTATTAACACATTCAAACTATTGTGATCTATACCAAATTAATGTCAAATGACAACTTCATCTGTTACAAAAATAACAACGACATTGACATGTCTACCATCGCCGTCACAGACTTGCATGTTGTGATTGTTTTGCTTGCGGTTTTTAAGCCAGTTTTGTTTGCTTGGTGGATTTAATTTAACAAAGTGCAAGTAAAACGTCAAAACTAAGATCGCTGAAATCATCAGAAGTTTCGAGGGGGACAAAGATACTTCCTATGACTGTTTACTGCAAGAATTAATGAGAATGCAACGAATGCTAAGCAGTTTACAAAGATAATCGTGAATACTGTGGTGTGTTATTAGTTGTAACAAAAGGAAGGTTTAGAAGACGTTTTGAGAGATACTATCAATTAGAAGAACCGAATGAAAATGATAACTCATTTAGTATCTGTATATTATCCTTTTCTTTAAGCTTAGATTGTTGGCGAAGGAGAACAGAGCATACGTGTTTCTAAGGTGATAAATATAAACCAAGAAAATGATCAAAGTATATATAACCAAACTGTTTTGTAGAGGGCTCAGAGTCTTATGTAGTAAATGATGATGCAAACACTACTACAGAAACACTGCAATATTTAAAGGGTAATGATTCTAGTTTAGATTTCCTGAATAAACATTAAAAAAATGCCCCCCCCCCAAAAAATTATACACTTTTTTGGAAATTTCTGCTTCTATAGAACATGGGATAGTAATGTAACCTCAATAAAATATGACATAGGCAATAATAAATGAACAAAAAGTATTTTAAAAATACATTTTGTATTTAAATACCAACATTTCAAGCCATTTTGCATTTCGTATTCGAAATAGAAACTCAAGAATGTATTTTCATTTTGTATTTAAATGCTTTTTAAAAACTATTTTTTATATCTCTGCGTAAAGGTGGATATAAGGCCTGCATGAAAAGACGTAAACCAGAGAGCAGTAATAGTGGTTAAGCTAATCCAATCCCGAGAATAGGGATTAACGTGACACCACAACAAATATTAGAAAACAGAGCTGACCAAATGCAAAATGTTCTTCATTAACTTCAAATCCCCTCGTCTTAGAGACATCCCAGCTATTGGACCTGCCTGTCTGAACACAAGCCTCTGCCCCGCATTCTATCCTTCCACTGTTGCTCCTCTTCCCCTACAGTCATATTCATTCTTTCATGTTGTATACTTGCTGTTTCAATCTATCTGCCTCTGTCTTTAACAATGTCACTACTAAGTTACTCACTTATTGCCTTCCTCACATACTCATTTGCTCGGTCTGAACACACAGTGGACTGCGGTGGTTAAGATTCGAGCTCATCTCTGGTTAGCTGTCGTTCCACGTTACAACTTGTTAATCCGGTCCAAATAATCCAAACCGCAGGTAGAATGGAAAAAGTTTCTTCAATCATTCTTAAGAAGAATTATTTAACGTTTCATCCTCTATTTGCAGCTAAAAGCAGTACGAAAAATTTACACTAAAAGTCCAATATGTGTTCAAAACGAAGGGCGCAACGTTTTGAAAGCTTTTGTATCTCCGCAAAACATAATACTATGAAAAATAAAAAAAAAAAAATTGCAGCATCATAACAGGCAGAGTATGGATCATCGGCCAAATGATAGAGTTCTTATGAACACAATAACTAAAATTTTACATCGCCTAATGTGCTGGACAATTTTGTTTCATTTCTTCAATTTCGGTTTGAAACTAATTGTACACAATAGGCGATCCTCCCTTAGTCCAAGCATCCGCTGGATTTTTGAAGCCCTTTTGATGACTCAAGCATTACTGGAATATTACCCTAACAGAAATCATGTTCACAGCTATAAACATATATCTTATTTAACCAGCATTTGAGTGTTTATTTACTTCGGTCATAATTATTTCTGATAATCTATGCCCTTTTAACTGTAAAAAATGAGCTGGATGTATAGAAAATTGTTTAAACCATTTATTTTTACAAGTGCACCAACACACAAATATATATTCAGTTCTTACAGAAATGCTTATTACGTAATTTAAATGAAGCAAAGATTCAATAATACATTTTTCGATGCTGCAAACAAACACTACAAGAAATTATAGAATTTATGTAATGGTTCTGTGTTCTATAAAATGTTATTTTTCTTGGATAGAAAGCAATAAATCAAGCTACTCAAAGAAAAAATAAACGGGTTCTGTAATCTTTCATTTTTATGCAAGAGGCGGTATTCGTGAAGTCTTCACACGATCGATAACAAAGTGCAAGACAGAAAAATAACTTCCTTTTCCGCGCAGCTAAAAGAAAAAAAGGATCCTAATCGTTTTGCTAGTTTATTATTTTACCTGAAAGGAAACACAAACACGAATTTATAATGAACGCCTGAAAATTAATTTCGTCGAGAAAAGGTATCATAGTCGGCAAACTGCAACATAGGCAACGATTACAAATGAAATGTTCATTCAAAGGAACATTGTGTCAGGCAGTTCCATCGTTTTACATTTTTCTTATTTCTCCATCACTATCTGATTTTTAATTTAACTTCGTTTTTAAATACACCGAGTGAGTAACAAACGAGGAAACATAATCCAAGTACGCCATTCTGCTTTTAAAGAGCCTTATCTTTTTATTTTTTATTTCCACAATGAGCTCCTTACGTAGCTAGAACAACATGTTTATGCAGCTTAAATCTGGCAACGAAGGTTTTTAATATCCCCACATGTTATGGCCCTTCAGATGTCATACGAGCCCCATTAACTCCCTCATTTGCATTTGACAGTGTGTGAGAGATTCGCACAAAAACTGGCAGCATTTCGTAAGAGTAAGAGGACCTAAGCCTCATAAACAGGAAAAATATTGAGGTCACCCTACTTTTTTCCATGGCAATTTTTTGTGAAATCACGGATCCTCGTATATTCCACTCTTATTTGTCTGGCTTTTAGGCCACATTAGCGCTGCCATCTGTTACCGTGGAAAATTGTGGACAAGAGTTTTTAACTCACAGATAAATATCACGAAGGATGTATTTTTCATCGCTTTTATGATTTACCATTTGTGTTTTTAGACAACCGGCGTTAATACTGGTTTGTTTAAAGCAGGTCATTCAACGGTGTTCATTTCTACATACTTATTGCACAAAATCTATTTACTATTATCGATTCCTAGAATCCCCCCAAAACGTCCTCGTAGTACTAAATTAACGAGTCATGAATAACTCAGAACGATTATTACCAGCTTTCTCTTATCATTATTATATATTTTTCTTTTCAAATTCTAACACTAAAATCTGCTTTCATTAGTACTGTTCCTTCTAATTTGTGATCAAAGCCAAATATTTAACAGTTTGCAATATAATGGCTTATTTACTTTAAAGTCTTCAATTCTTCATGCCTCTTTTACGTATTATGTTTTTCTTCCATGCAAATTTACACTCCAGACGCAATATCAGAAATGTATTTGTCATATTTAAATGAAACGACCGGGGCCTTCTGGTGATTGGTAACGCTCGAGCCTGCGTTCTTGAGGACGTCGGTTCAACTCCACATCAGGCAATCCTGATTTCGGTGTTCTATGGTTTAGCGAAATAACTCCAGGAGAATTCCGGGATGGTACCTCTAAAATGTCTTGGCCGAATTCCTTCCCGTTTATTACCCCTAATCCTCTCCCAGCTCTAATGACCTCAACGTCGACGACGCGTAAAGCCCGATTTTATTTTTAATAATTGAACGACTGAAGCAAACAAACTTATTTAGCAAAAGGTTTTCTTTGTAATAGCGTAGATTTTACAGAAATTTTATTTTTACTTGCAATGCTTACATTCACTTTCATCAAGGTTCCTGTGCACCATCACAACCTGAATACACTCCGTTACTTTTGTTAAGCAACCACTGACTTTTTTAAAAATGTTTCAAATGTTCACGTAATTCAGTAAGTTCTGTTAATTCTTTGCTGGGATGAATTTAAGACGTCACCGGATATCATAGTTTTAATTTAATAGCATTGAAATTGACTTCTTATCCTGATTTCTATTATATATATATATATATATATATATATATATATATATATTACAGTGTTATCAATTACATTTTTTTACTCACCGGTCTTTCCTATAGTTTGATGCACTCGTTCATCTCTTCCTAATTATAAACTAAACTCTTTATATTCATTGAAAACTTCGCCTTCAAATACCTGCCTTAGGGCGTCCATTAATTACGTAAAGCGTTTTTCTTTTAATTTGGACTCCCCGTTGGTAAGATGTGGTGGAACCTCTCCCCTCACGTGATATACCTTATAATTTTTAAATAATTAAATGTATTTAATATTTTCATGTATTTTTCTTCAATTCACTAAATAACTAAGCGTTTATATTGATGTCGTCTATGAACTACATTTTTTCTGTGAAATAAGAGGAGAATAATGGTATAAAAAATGGTCGTGAGGTTTTTATTGATTTCCTCCTCCCTTCAAATGAGATTTGGTGGGATTTTTCCGGATCACCCTCCCCCCTATTTTGTGTTTACGTAATTAATAGTCACCCCCTTCAAATATTTCTAACCTATCCATTCCTCTACAGTTTTTCCTTTCGACTGATTTAATTAATAACGCATTAATCGGCTGGGACTCTCGTAAGATGTAATCTAAAACACTGTTTCTTTTTTTATGCGACTCTTACACAAACCTATTTCTTCATCCATCATTTCATACACGCTTACCAGAAAAATTCATTTTTAACAAAATTTTCACTTAAAAAATTAAACACAATATCGAGGAAAAGTAAGCGTCGGTGAGCCTTAGAACTAACTGTCATAAGGATCATTGTTCCTGCGCATTCAGTCATGAGTGATACTAGAGGTGGAGAACAAAGATATCACATAATACTCTCGCCAACAGCAAAAGTGCTTCAGTATATTTTAAGCAGAATATCCTGATACTGGTTAAATTAGAGATAAGCGAATATTGTTCATTAACTTTCTTTCTATATGAAAAGGCTAAATGTACGGAAAAATTAGTTGTGATGTAACTTACCAGGCACCGTCGTGTTGACCAGGTCGACGGCTTGCAGGATGAGCGTAAAGGACTTCTGAAAAGAGAAGAAGAGAAAACGGTTTGAGTCAATAGAGAGCAGGGGAGAGAGAGAGAGAGAAAGAGGAGCGTGTGCACACAGCGCAGGGCAGAAGAAAGGAAGGAAGAAGCGGTCTAACAGGCAGAGCAAACAGAATGCCCTCCAGAGAGGTACAGCACCACTCGAACACATTGTCTGCATCCGACGGCTTTTACGCTATCTCGAGGCTAGTTCAAAAACCAGCCTATAATTTAAAAACGACCAGCTGAAACGTGTAATCTC
Organism: Vandiemenella viatica; assembly: GCA_031002005.1. Classification (NCBI taxonomy): domain Eukaryota; kingdom Metazoa; phylum Arthropoda; class Insecta; order Orthoptera; family Morabidae; genus Vandiemenella; species Vandiemenella viatica. Next base: position 266,734,184 of record JARYHS010011408.1, on the reverse strand, counting down.
CAAACGTTAGCCGTGCCATTAGCTGATAATAAGTCTTCAAATGTGCATGCAGCTTCTGATTGAGAGTACATCAGTAGGTGAATGGGATTCTGTCTCGTCGTAAGCTCGTCTCAGCTGAAAACAGATCGATTTTACATCTTGTTAGTTCCACACCGATGCGATTTATTATTTTACATACTCTGTAGCGTTGATCAGTCAGTATCTTGAATATCGGGATTAATTGCAAAAAGTGCAAGGCAATGCGGATAAGTAACAAGAAGAATCAGTTTGTTCACGAGTACAAAATAAACAATCCACCTGTTGACACGGTTGATTCCGTGAAGTATCTGGGGGTGATAGTACAAAGCAACATGAAATGGGACATGCACATAACTTCCGTCGTAGGCAAGGCTAATTCTAAATTACGATTCATAGGTCGTATTTTGAGGAATTGTAATGCTCAAACAAAGGAGATAGCGTATAAAACACTAGTGCGTCCGCATCTGGATTACTGTTGTGGGGTTTGGGATCCGTATCGTAAGGTTCTGATTGACTCAGTTGAGAGGGTGCAGAGGAGAGCCGCTAGATTCGTGACTTGTTGTTACAGCCCTTATGAAAGCGTCACAGAATTGATACATAGATTGGGCTGGGATAGTTTGGAAGACAGACGACGTAGCTTGCGTTCGAATTTATTGGAGAATATGCGAAAAAATTTAAATTTCGAGTGCAATGAAATACTTCTTCCGCCAACCTATTTAGGTCGCAATGACCGGAGGGATAAGATTAGAGAAATAAGATGCCGTACTGATACTTATATGTATTCCTTCTTTCCTCGCACTATTCGGGATTGGAATAGGCGGGTTTAGGATTGGTGCTTAGCACCCTCTGCCACCCTCAATGTTTGTGATTTGCAGAGTATGAATGTAGATGTAGATGTTTCTCCGCTTGGCGATTCGACTTACACTTTCAGATCCTTCCAGGACCCTAATTCTCCAAAGAAAGCTATTCCTAAATTTTAGTGAACCACAGCTGATTGATGTCCTTGTAAGGGGTGGCGAGAGTCAGTTCTGTTATACTATTTCCAGTTTTGCTGATGTTTTCTTCCGGATGTGAAGATGGGATATGCCGCTTACACTTTATGACTTATATACAGGGTGATTCACGAAGGTATCCAAATATTTTAATATGTTATTCTACAAGTAAAACTAAAGAAAAACGTTCATATAAACATAGGTCCGCAAATTTTTAGTTACGGAGTTACGGCTAATAAAAGATTTTGTCTGAAATGTAGTAACCTCGCTAATATGAAGTCATCGCAAAAACTGTACGAGGTTACAGTAAAGCACGATTTCCATTTATTTTGTTGTTATTGATATGGTAAATGTAATAAAACAAGTCCCAGACGTGTATCTGCAGTAGTTTTCCAGAAATTCCAGAGAAGCAAAGAAATAATCTGGAAAAATTTGTAATTTATTAACTACTTGGCCCACTTGTATAATCTCTGGAATTTCTGGAAAACTGCTTCCATCAACAAAAAAAAAGCTCTGGCCGAATTCCTTCCAGTACCTTGTCCCCAGACCCATCCCACCTCTAATGACCTCGACGTCGACGAGGCGTAAAGTCATAACTAAAAAAAAAAAGAAGCGAACATAATATCTAATATAAATCACCTACGAGAGGCCAGACTTGAATTTGTGGCCTTAGAAACGTGAGGTCAAAGCAATGTTATTTTAAATCACCTGGTTTGAAACTCAGAAACACAATACATACACAAGAATAAAACATTTACAGTTCCGTCATTCGCTCTCCGTTAACAAAACACGTTTGGTGGTCAAACAAGGTTCCGACTCTAATGAACTACCTGTTGACATCCATAAAACCCAAAGAGAACTAATAAAACTGACAACTTATAACGAAATCACAATCTGATTTAAATGTACAATCAAGCGCTGTATAAATTACAATCAGCACTGCAAAAAGGTTTCTATGCGACTTATTTCTGACCGGAAACATGTATCACAACCCAGTGCGTCAACCTCCACGGACAAGTGCGATTAAAGTCCTCGAGATCTTGGTGGAGGGGATAGAGGCAAGAGTGGGGAGACGAAAATTCGACAAAATAAATTGCCGTTCATCCGCCGCGTTTTTAACGACGGCGGTAGGAGAGAGAAAAAAGTGCGGTGACACGGCGTAATAAAACTTCACTTTCGAAGCCCGTTCTCCTCGGTCCTCGGGGCTCCGAAATTGGTGGTAGAAATACGGGACTTGTTTGGACGTCGCGCCGATTGAATTATTGGAGTGGGAGAGAGACGCCGCTGAGGTCGCGCAAGGAGATGAGCAAGAGGAGAGACCAAAGTGGCGGAGGAGGAGGAGGAGGGGGAAAATACCGGCCTGTCGGAAAATGGGAGAAATTAATTACGGATAAAAAGAACGCCGTGCGGCTGGGAGGCTGTTAAAAATCTGGCGTTCGGGCGAGCACGCCGTGCACCTGGTTCCTCGCACCGGGCGGCCTTCGCTGACCACCGAACAATTATAATGAGTCGCATAAATCGCCCGCCCTCCCTCCCGCTAAGATCCTGCTTACCCCCGGACAACCGGGACGCCGGGAATGTCTTCAAACGTCAAGTGCCCGCCTAGGACAGTCCGTAACGCGTGTAGGGCCAACATCTTTCTTATCTATCTATATCTATAAAACGAAAACCGGATAAATTTGTCTTATAAAAACTCGTAAGCTACTGAGCAGATTTCCATGGGGTTTTCACCGTTTTAAAGCTTACAATCTAAATTCAGTTCTTTGGCATGTCTTATGTTTCAACGTTAAATAACGCAGGAGCATTAAATGAAATTCTGATCGTATGATGACAAATCCCAAAGATGGAAGGACTAGATGTTGCATACTTCGCACTAAACACACTGCTACATGTCTCTGACCATAACCTTAAATGAAAACAATAATATAGCTTTACAATAATAACTATTTTGCACACTAAACAAAATTTGAAGTATTCCTTCCTTTAATTCGGGATATTCAATTTTCAACGCCATAGATAGCCGCAAAAAACAACAGAGGCTTTTTTAACCACGATCTCTGGCAGTACCTATAACAACAATGTCTCTGGCCATCAGCATTATTTTTCTGTTCACAATTTATTTACGATAATATTATTCTGGATTCACTTTTAATATTTGTATAAAAGGCTGAATCTGCAGAGTTAAAGTATCTGGCGTTTCGAGCAAAAAGTGTATTCATTCACCTCGCAATTGAATCAAATGTGAGTTTCTAACATAATCTAGCATTGTTTAGTGATTTAATTTCTTAACCAAATTAATGAAGCTTGATACATATGAATGTTTTCGGACGAATGAAAATAGTGTACGTGCAAATAAACTTCAACTCACCTGATTCTTGGTAGGGGGCGGGTGAATCTAGGTTCCCTTTAATTCCGAAAAAAGTTGGCGCGAATTTTATGAAACTTTGTACAAATGTTTCTCATTGCGGGAATAAAAATAACGTACTGGTACAGCAATTATACCAGGCAACGCCGGGAACTCCGCTAGTCTGTCACTAAAATTTATCTTCCCGGCAGTAGATCAGAAACATTTTCCCATAGGGTGATTTAAAACATTTTATCCTCTTTTCACCCCATTTTTATAAACACAAAAATTTGATCGCTTAGCCAGTGGTCTGATTAATCGTGTAATTCGTATCTTTACCTCAAGAATTTCAATTAACTGGCGAGAAATCTCATTAAATTTCGGTTAAGATTAACTGGTGCACTCAAGGAACATCCCCGAGCACTGCGATTATAATCGGGCACAACGTAAGCAAAGTTGTCCTAGCGACAGCGGCGGTTGTTTCAGTAACTCGACCAATACAGAGCGAAATACGTGGCGTGTCTAAAAAGTTCGGTGTATGGTGTCAAATCTGATCAGAAACTTGGCGCATGTGTGCGTGCATGCGCATGGGTCTTCAGCGAATCGATACACAACATGCACTGCATGTGACTGGCAGTGTAAACAGACTGCGACCAGTTGAACGTAATCAGTGTGAGAGGAAGTGTCACAGCGCAATGGAGCAAAGTGCAAACATCAAGTTCTGCCACAAATTGGGGAAGACTGCAACGGAGACACATGTCAGAGTTGCACAGGACTGGAAAATGGATGCTGCTCGATGACAATGCCCCTGCGCACACTGTGCGATACGTGTGCGCTAATTCCTGGCGCAGAAATAGTAACTGTTCTTGAACACCCTCCGTAGGCTCCTGCGGACTTCTTCCTGTTTTCTCTGCTTGAAGGAGGCCATGAAAGGTGAACGTTTTGCGGACGTGAATGCCATCAAATATCGTGTGACAGCCAGTCTGCAGGAAGCCTTTGCTGATAGTTTCCAGAAGCTGTACGAACGTTGTCAAAAGTGTGTTGTAGCGGGTGGCGACTATTTTGAAGGGCAATAAAGAAATTTTGTTTGTTGTCTGACAGCATTCAACGAACTTTTTAGACACACCACGTATATCCGCTGCTAATCAGCAATGAGAGAAGCGAAACTCGTTTGGACAGTTAAAACGTGTGCTTGCACGTTTGGCAGATGTTGATTTTCTGTTCTTTTTATTGCATAATTCGTTTTTAGTGATCTTCGATGATGCTAGGACATTACTAACAATGGAAACGAGAAAAGGATCCACAAATTTTTCAAACTCGTCGCTTAAACAGCTTATAAATAATAAAACTTAAACTGTTAATTACAGTCACAGTGCAGCTGATTAACAGGCACTTGTTTGTTTGAAGAATGGTTGATGGCAGAGCTGAATGGTTAAGGGCGATCAGGCTATTTATTTAGAAGCTGCTGCCCTGTGGGCTGGGCGCATTGCATTCTGGTCTGGTGCTGGGTGGCTCGCCTGGCTTCAGTCCCATCCTGATTGGCGCCTGCTGCTCCTACCTCTTTCACAACAGGGCAGAAACAGATAAGGGACACGGGCCATGCTGTGACTCGGACCTCCCAGGTCCTCGCTGCGAGATCTACTGCTGTTCTTGAGTTCGAGGACTGTCTTTTCGTGAATACGCAATGAACATACCTTCCAAGTCACACGCAGAAACAGGGCGATAGTGACATCAACGATAATGTGCCGTGCAAAAACAATATAGCGATTAGCCAGACAGAACGTATCAAACTCTTTAACTGTAAAATTCTAATAAAGAATTCGTTCGCAGTTCTGTTTTATCAGTTTGCAGGTCTACTAGTCGTCACATGGCATTTTCAAGATTATGATTCTACCTAGATTTATCCTGGAAAGATATTTTCCTTGTGTGAAGACATGTATCTGAGAACGATGACAGTAAAAAATAAAAACCTCTACAAAATGCAACGAGCATCTAAGACACTTCTCGTTTTCCCTGATGGCAGGAGCGGATCCAGGGGGGGGGCTAGGGGGCTCAAGCCCCCCCCCCAAAAAGTATCCAGCTCCACCCCCGACATTGTAATTTTGAAGACCTTTTTTTTTTTTTTAGTTCTACGCATTCGAGGCCCGAGGAGGCCAAAGAATACCCCATGGCTGACTCAAGGCCCCCCCCCAAAAAAACTAAAAAACTAAAATCCATTGAAGGCAAGCACTCTGAACCAAAATTCACTCAAGCCAAGCCCCCTCCCCCCCAAACCAAAATCCTGGATCCGCCCCTGCCTGATGGTGTACATATATTTTGTCCAACTGTTTGCATATTGATCTCATCAGATGTCTAAACCCGTAATTGCTTTCAAAACACTCTCTTCCAAACTGCACATATTTCTCCAAGAGCTATGCTGACTGCTGCAAACATTTCAGCAACGCACTTTTGAAACGGATTAAAATTTGGCCTAATGTTTTGTAGCAGTCTTAATCAGGTTGGTTAACTTTAGAGAACTGCCAAAATTTGCAAAGGCCGAAGTCGGAAAATTAACGTAAATTGACTAACGTGTTGAATACAGTAAACCATGAATCACATAGTGGATAATGCATGTGCAAACCCTTATTCTTACTTGCATTCACTATATTCTATCACTTGATTTGTTTTAACAGTAGGCATGAAATATGGATATGTATCGTACTAGTTTGTTAAAAGCGTGTTAAAATTTGCCTTGACAACTTATAGGCTATGCGTAACATTTGCGTCTTGATGCACTTGTTTCCGTATTCACAGTCCTGATATCAGGTTCAGCCAGTGAGACATAACGGGCGACATTGACAGTTGTATGCAAAGATAGGAAACACCACTGAAAATATGAAGCTAGTATCGATAGAATCACATCACGCAATATAGTTAGCGTCGTGTACGCTGGAAGGGGCATAATTTTCCTATCCGCAATAATAGCATGTTTTTACAGTATTAAAGTACGTACATATTTGGAAGTGCTGCTATTATTAGGGATAACTTTTTTTATTTCATAAATGCTACATAATTGACTAATTTAGTAAAAATGATGGTGAATCATCAACTCTACACATTTAAGTAACAGATAGGTGCACTACAAATTTATTCCCGGTTTCTGGATAAGTATTCAAACAATCTGCACGTCTGATTCTCTTGTGACATATCTCTCATTCGCATTTTTTGAGGATTTAAAAAAAAAAAACCTAAACTGATTTTATATTAAAACGATTAAAATAATAGATAGATTCTTAGCTCAACAAATGGAACTTGATTAACATTAATTACTAACTGAGATAGATCGGATGACTAGTGGCTATTTTTGACAACCTATTTCTGCGTTAAACGAATTTTCTCTTAAATTCTATCACTATTTAAAGTAAAATGTTCATTATTTCTCTCCATAACTTCCGCGACTCCCTCACCTACAAATGAAAATTTATCCACTCATTTATACCTGAAATCGATTCATGGTTTATGGTCGCTTCTACAGACTGCTCCTAATTTTTATTTCAATATCTATCACACGTTTATGGTAGAAGTAAAGACAGAATATATCAAAGCACCCATAAACATGTTTTTTTGCTAATGGATTTACTCGTCAACGTCATTTGAGGTGACAACGGACTTGGGACAAGGAACTGGAAGGAATTCGGCCATGGACTTTTGAAGCATTCCGGTAATCGCCTGGAGTGATTTGGGGAAACCATAGAAAACCCAAATCTGGATGGATGGTCCGGGATTCGGTCCCACGTCCTCCCGAATGCGGGGCCAGAAGGTTACTGCTCAACCACCAGCTCGATCATCATGAAATAACGAAAAAATTAAGTTTCTTTTTCATGACTCGTCAATCATTATCGTTGGGGACCATCTTCAGTTTCCCGGATGTGGTTTACGAACCTTCGTTGTTATAGACGATTGTTTTCCATCTTTTCCTGTCCAGAAAGGTTTCTCTGTCTGTGATGTACTCCCAATTCCAGTCTCTTCTCTCTACGTCCTCCTTCAGTTGGTCTGTCCATCTTCTTCTTGGTCTTCCCACTGGTCTTTTGCCCACTATCCTTTTTTCCAAATAAGTTTTTGGCAGTCTTTTACTAGTCATTCTCTTCACATGCCCAAACCACCGAAGTCTTGATGACCTAAGTTTCTCTTCCATGGATTCCCTAAGCTCTAGGTTTGATCTAATTTCATCATTCTTTATGCGGTCAAGTCTAGTTTTCTGGAGGGGCGTTCTAAGAAACTTCATTTCACATGCTTGGATCTTGCTAAGGTTCCTTGATGTTAGTGTGCATGTTTTCAAAGCATATGTGAGAATAGGAATGAGATAAGACAATTTTTGTTCTTCTGGGAACCTTCATGTCCCATAGTAAGCCTCGCATGGTACTGTAGAAGTTGGCTCCTTTGGTTACTCTATTCATTATTTCTTACTCACTTCTACCTTTATTGGCAATTACAACGTCATCGATTTATCTGTTGACATTTTGAAATAGCCGTATACAGGCAGAATCTAACAATCCAGCTGAGTATAATACAGATCAAGCCAAGGGACACGATCCGTCATCACAGTCGTGACCGATGGAGATCTGCTCGTGACACGCCGTGATTGGTGGATTATGAAGGAGACGCGGTGCCATTGGCTCTCGGAGCGTGTCGACCCTGGTAAGGCCGCCACGCCGGGTGCCTGCCTGCCTGACTGGCTGGGTTTCAGGAATTTGCGCATCGCCCCGTGACATCAGATTCACTGGCGCCGGCTTCGTCTGGCAGCTTCCTGCTCCCGCGGCAACGTACCGCCTCGACTTCCTACCAAACTGGCTGCGTCAGTACCAACTAACCACGCTGAAAAGCTAACAGTGTGCTGGCATCCTGAAAAGCTTTTGGCATAATACTGCGGAAGGTTGTTTACATAAATACTCAGCTCATGCTACTTCGCCATCCAATATTTGGCGAGTGACAAGACGAGATCTGGAGAATCTACACCACTGTCTCTGCACTACTTGTTTTTTTTTTTTTTTTTTTTTTTTGTTATGGCTTTATGCCTCGTTGACATCGCCGTCTTTAGAGACGGGAAAGGACTGGGGATAAGGAACTAGAAGGAATTCGGTCATGGCCTTTTGAAGGAAGCATGCTGACATTCACCTGGAGTGATTTGGGAAAACTATGGAAAACCCATGATTTCCTTCTGTTGCCTCAAGTATCTCAACTTATAGTTTGTTTTGTAACGTGTTAATGCCCCATATTGGAATCTCCATAATTTCAATATGCCTTAGTATTATTTTGTGTTCGCCTTTAAGTTCTTGTTTGTGTACTGATTAATCATTTTTGTCATGTTGGGGATATGTCAAAAGCATTTTAAAAAGGTTTGTGAAGTATTTGTGTAATTCAGTAAGATGACTTGCTTATTTTTCTATCGTTATAATTCAGCTGAATATTTTACTACTTGTAGGTACTAGATGTCACGTAATAAATTGTGTTCATTGAGTCTTGTGTCGTGTTTTAAGCATAATTAACACTAAGTTAAAAATCCACGTAGCCCAATCACTTGATAGGTTAAAAGTAATCATAGTTTTAGAACAAGTTTACGTAATTTAGTGTCATAGTAACGATTCAGAGAAGCAGCATTCATCTCGTCCAAGATAATTTTGAACTAATATGTAAGTTTCAGTCTATGATGCCGTGAGTCAGTTTAGCATTTACACAAATCAGTTTCATCTAGTGGAGTTTTAGCAGAACCCTCCTACAATTTGGTGTTAGGCCCTAAAGTGGGATAAGTTAGCTCAACATCTTAGATACCTCACACAATCTTCGCTTATATCCTTCGCCAGAAAAACAAAATCTGTCTGGTGTTGGGGATTGCAAATTTTGCAAAAGATCAAGGCAGGACTAAGATTTGTGTGGCTTGCTCCAAGTTTTCATAAGATTCAGTCAGTGGAGTTTCATAAAACGGTGGTCGATCGGAGAAAGTTTGGTTATTAGTAGGAAGACTTCTAATACCTTAGTTGTTACTGCAAAGGTACACTTCAGGTTGAACGTAAACTTAAAAACCTAACACAATATCAAAAAAAGTCTTCAGAATCTATTTTCATCCAGGTTACTAGCAATTGTAATCAGTATGTGATCTTTTGTGAGCAAAGTACTCTCTTCAACAGATACACTCTAAACAGTTTTTCATGACTAAAATGTAATGCGTTTATGCTGAAATCACTCCACATTTCATGCTATTTTTATTTGATTTTTATAACCTTAATCTCGCAATAAATACAGAAGCTAGTTTAAATAATATTCAGTATCCGCTGATCACCATCTCACAACGACTATAATATCGTTTTGTCTATGTGGTAGTTAAAAATGGAGAAATTCGTAAGTACGTTTTCTCCCATGAATACTGCAAGCGATTTTAGTTAGCGATTTTCCCAGAGTACTTTTGCGTTTGCTCATGCAATCTCGCAAAACCAAACAATTTTCTTGCCTCTCTTCGTTTTGTCTGCTTGCTACATCGTATTTAAGAAAATTACAGCGACACTAAAACGGACAGACGTAAAGAGTTTTGTAGCTTCTCACCTACCTCGTTTAAGTAGTTGCGTATTTTCTTAAAAAACGCACACTCTGAAACATAAGTTAAAGGTAGTAAAGTGTGGTCGGAAACACAGCTTACGCGTAAATTAAAAGCCAAGCCGATGCCGCACTAAACAACATTCGTCCTAAAAATATACTAGTGGCCAAAGTGACAATTGAAACGCATTTACAAGAAGCGATTTAACTATAACCCTATAGCCAATACAAAAATAAAAGAAACTTCCCGGTCTTTAGACTCTGTCAATTTGCTGGAGTCTGGAATATAGATATGTGAGCAATAAAACCATGCATAAGAATGAAGTTTCCCTCGGCACTGAGAATTTATTATTATTATTATTAACTGTTTAACGTCTCTTAACAGCGAGGTCTTTAGAGACGGGAAAGGATGGGGGGGGGGGGCAACGCATGGGAAGGAATTCGGTTATGGCCTCTTTGAAGGAAGCATCCCGGCTTTTGCCTGGAGTGAGAGAATTTATGAAATGCTCCGATAACTAGCCGAGTTAACGAAGTGTTATCACACGATATTTAGGCGATCACATCACTGTCGCCATATTTTCGAAATATCGTATGATGACATTTCGTTAACTAGACTAGTTACCAGAGAGCATTTTATAAACATAACCATGGTGATAGCATATGCTGATGACGTCGTAATATGTGAGGAGACAACAGGATTTGGAAAGAGAATTACGAAAATGGTGAACTGCAGTGGGTAAACATGGCCTGGAGATTAGTGTGGAAAAGACCAAAATAATGAAGATAACAAGAAACACTGGCCCTTCGAAGGATGTGTTGCTCGACGGCAACAAATTGGAATGGCTAGAATCATTTGTGTACCTGGGAAGCAAGGTAACTAACTACCAATGGAAAGATAGAGGAAGAAATAAGTTAGAGAGTAAGGAAGAGCGGACATTTGTATTAGCAGATAAAGGATGTAATCTAGAGGTGGAATATAGGGAAGGATGCCAAAATTCTGCTCTATAAAGTATGTTACCAGCCTATACTGACTTATGGTTCTGAAACATGGACTTGGACAAAAAGAGATATTAGCAGGTAACAGGCGGCAGAGATGAGGTTTCTGAGAGGCATAGAGAATGTCACGAGGAAAGACAAAATTAGAAATGAAAACATCAGAGAGAGACTACAAGTGGAAGCATTAGAAGAGATATTAAGGAGGAAAAGACTGCAGTGGTGGGGTCATGTTATGAGGATGAAGGAGGAGAGGATGCCGAAAGTAGCACTGCTGAACAGCAGGAAGGGAAGGAGACCAGTTGGAAGACCTCTGGCAATATGAATGGACCAAGTGAAGAAAGATGCAGAGGTAATGGACTCGTTTGGAGGAAACTGATGGAGGAAAAACGTTGGAAAGACCGCCACACTTGGAAGAGGGTGTGCAGGATGACCCGCAAAAGCGGAATCATCTAATGATGATGATGAACCATAGTCCATAATAAGAATCGATTACGGAGTTACATGGATCAATTAAAAAAAAAAAAAAAGAACTGAAATATACGACTTGACTTCTATCTACATCTACATCTATACTCTGCAAATCACAAATACTGTGGGTGGCAGAGGGTGCTAAGTACCAATCCTAATTCTGTGCATTCCAATCCCGAACAGAACGAGGAAAGAAGGAATACACAAATGAATCAGTACGGCATCTTATTTCTCGAATCTTATCCCTCCTGTCATTGCGACCTAAATAGGTTGGCGGAAGAAGTATTTCATTGCACTCGTAAATTAAAGATTTTCGCATATTCTCCAACAAATTTAAACGAAAACGACGTCGTCTGTCCGCCAAACAATCCCAGCCCAACCCACGTATCAGCTCTGTGACACTTACGTAAGGACTGTAACTAGCAGTCACGAATCGAGCGGCTCTCCTCTGTACTTTCTCTAATGTGTCAATCAATCCCTTGCGATACGGATCCCAAATTTCACAACAGTATTCCAAATGCGGACGCACTAGTGTTTTGTACGCTATTTCCTTTGTATAAGCATCACAACTTCTCAAAATACGACCTATGAATCGTAGTTTAGAATTAACTTTGCTTACGACTGAAGTTATGTGCACGTCTCATTTCATGTTGCTTTGTAATATTACGCCTAGATATTTCAGAGAATCCACAGTGTCAACAACTGAATTGTTAACTTTGTATTCGTGAGCAAACGGGGTCTTTTTATTACTTATGTGCATTGCCTTGCACTTTTTGCAGTTAAGTGTGAGCTGCCATTTACGGCACCATTCCGAAATAATATCCAGATCGCGCTGAATTTCTAAGCAATCGTCGGAGCACCTCACTTCGCTATTAATAAGTGCATCATCAGCAAAAAATCGCATCCTGCAATTAACGTTGTCACCGAGATCCTTTATAAAAATTAAGAAGGGAAGTGGTCCTATTACACTTCCTTGAGGAACGCCCGAAGTAACATCTCGCTTAGAAGAGGCTTCGCCGTCAACAACGACATACTGTGACCGACCGGTTAGAAAATCGCGTATCCATTCGCAAATCTGATCAGATATACCGTACGCTCGAATCTTCGCTAAAAGTCAGTTGTGTGGTACAGAGTCAAAAGCTTTCTGGAAATCCAAGAAAATAGCATCAACTTGTGATCCTGCATTCACTAGGGGAATCTATTATCCTTGCAACAACAGGTCGGCATACTATTCCCTAATTCAACAGCTGGATCTAAGTGCAAGATAAACCACATAAATCGAAAAAAACATGCTAACGATTAGATAAAAGTAATATAAAATACAATATTAGCTCAGGCGGTAGAGCGTGTGACTACAACTCGGACGACCAATGTTCGATTGCCGATGTAGCCGAAGATTTTTATTTGAAGCTGAACGTCTGGAACGGCTCTCCACTCCCACTCAGCCTGCTATCCAATGAGTGCCGTCAAGGAGACTCGGTTTGAAGGCACATAATGATCAGAGCATGGCGTTGACTCTGTCACATCCCTTCTAGTGCCGGAAAGGTTGTAATGGGAGTGCGGAACTCTACCTCCGCGAATCCTGCGAGAGGCAGCAGTAGCCGTAGGAACCCATTAACCTTTTTTTTACAATGTATAACACATATGAATATCAAATAATGCCCCCTACCTTTACGGTTCCGTCGAAACGCCTGAAAACTCGCGGCAAGTCAAACAAGGTAGTGATGAACAGTTCGCAGGTGTTTCCGATGCGTGGATCACCGTAATTATGGTAGAGGAGTTGGGTGAGCTGGACGAGTTCTTCCACCTGTAGTAGCCACTTAGCTTGGCGCTGGGCCGTTGCTCTGCCACGCGTGCCCGGCGTGGGAAGCCGTAAGCTGGCATCACGCCGATCCGGCAGGTACACCTCACCGGCATTCCTCACCAGCACTCGACCTATCACTTCGTCCTTGCTGTACGGTCCCCACGGCCCGTTACACTGGCTGGTCTCACGTCCAGCGACAGCCTTCCTTAAGCTACCGCTGGATAATCTCGCTGCTGCTTAGATCAGAAAGCCAAGAACATTTCCTGTATTACGAATTACACTTATCATACATTGGCATCAACTGATTAATTTTCGGATTACCACAAAGAATCGTCAACAGTCCAAAAGAACACATCAAGCTATCGAATGAATCACTGGTCTCTTTACGAATCTCAAATATGGTAAGAATTTTATTTTTACGTCATCTGCTTTCACATATTACCACTGAGAGCGACGATGGAGACAATCATTTTAATTATGATAATTAATACCTCTGAGAGGTTAACAATCACGCCGTTTATCAGGTCTAAGTAATACTTCTGGTTTAACTCAGCTCTTATTCGTAAATCGGACCTTATCATGCTATCTTTACACCTTATGCAATCTTAAAAGCCTCCTTAGTTCCCTGATATAGGAACATCTGCCAGAACTTTGTCCTTCATCCTCAGAACTAATGTTCATCAGAATGTCTAGAACATAGTGCAACGAAGGTTTTGTTCTAGCAATGCCTTACATAAAAATCGCGGTACATGTAGTGTGAAGACTCCAGCCAAGTAACTCTGATTTAAAGGTTAAAAATGACTGATATCATAAACCGTGCACCAAACACATTAACTTGTCCAAATCCGAATGCAAATTTCTCCGCATTCATCACCCAGAACCGACTGCAAACTTCTGCCTATCATGTGATAATCTCCTCTCCACAAGCTTCTATTCCTCGACCAAGTCACTCTAGAAAACCCGTTCCGATTGTCCAGTAATTATTCCTGAGACAATTATGTCCTCTCTGGACACTGGTGCGCGAAACAAATTACTGCTATGTCGGAATCTTATTGCAACTTTTCGCCTTGTAAGTGATGTGTCTGGATTGGGACGCCGGATGATTACCTATCTTTGGAATGTTAGTTTTGATAGTTTACATCATCCTGTCGATAGTTTTTTTCATGGAAGATCGTAAATCCAGTACAAAAAAATAATGACAATGAGAAGAACGAAATCCAATCATGGTATGAGTTGTAGTCAAGCACAGTATTATCTGATGTTATTTTCTGATTTCTAGAATGAATTCAGCTACTCAAAGAACTTATAATGAAGCCAATCACAATGCGATAAGATCTACAGAACTTAGAAGTGCGGTTCTTGGTCTATCAAATAACCGTAACACCACGACTATATATTTCGTTCTCGTTGTAAAGGATTATTAAACTAATACTATTGCTTGGGAATTAGTGCCTGCATCAAATAGAGCGTTGCGAAAAACTGTTAACGTTGATTTTAACAGTCAAAATACACCAGTTCTGCATATCTTACTTTGATAAGCACAAAATTTTCAACTACCACTTCTTGAGTGCTTGTAAAGCCAGCTAATCCCTGAGTAAGTACGTATAATTATGTTTTAACCGCGCCGGTAAATGAATTTTACAGTTTACGGTCATTCCAAATTGTAATGAGCGTATTCATTTCAAGCAAAGCGCGCCACGGTTATTTGACGGCAGATAGATGATAATGCATTATAAAAGCTTTTTTTCTCGTGAAAGGATCTTAACAGTAGTGTAACGAGGCGTGTAATGGAATAAATTTAGTATTGTGTAACTCCCGTCAGCCGCGGAGTTCTTACGGGCCACGCCGTCAGCGGTTATTTAATGTCCGTGTCGGATCCACAGCGTTACAACGCGTTTTTCTGTTACTGAACCTTCGCACGACGAGGACTGCAAAGTCGTTTAGTAATGGAACATGCGAAGCGTCGTGCAGTCGTGTTTTTGCAATATTTCTCTTTTAGCGTTTTAAGGATGGCGGTGCTTCATCTCTTGGTGATGTCCGCTGTACTGCTGTTTCTTAAAAAAAAAAAAAAAAAAAAAAAAAAATCAGACTTTAGAAGAATCTACTCAGAAGTAGCAGATTTCAATTTTTTCACTTGAGAGGTAATGAAATACGATAGATGTCGTGTAGTGTAAATGCAGCAAGTGGGTGTAATGAACGATTGTCGGTTTTTCATCGGGCCAAAAAATAACTAAAACTTTTTTTCCAAATGGCCGTCTTCCTTGTTTAAGTACAATTCTCTGGTTAGACAAATTTTTATTTTTCACTGAGGTAATTGGAAATGCGGCTGAAAGAAATGCGATTCTAGAAACGAATACACGCACTTTCTCCGTTTCCAAAGACGGATTTCCGATAAATTTGTTACTACGACAGAATCGGTGGAAGTAATATATACAGCAGCATGTAGAAAACTTCGAAGGATATGTGAGTTTATTATTACTAATTAATTAATTAATTTCGATGGAAGATATTCCATGATGTCACCTACTTTTGAATTACATGATTTTTCAATTTTAATTTTTCAATTCTTTGAGTTCGCTTGCTTAGTTTATTTTACAATATCAATTAGTAATTGTATTTTATCTAGCCCAATGTCCATTTTTGAACGATCATAAAAGGTCTGGGCCTCAGCCAAAGCTTATTGGGTGTTCTAATAAAAAAACAAATGATTACACGCTCGTACGGAACCTATACTTGTTTTTAGAGCACGGTTATTATTATATTATCAGATTTACGACCAAGCTTGGTGGGTGAGTGGTTTGGCCTCATGTTTGGGAGAATACGGGTTCGAATCACCTTCCGGGCATGAAGATTTCGATTTTCCATGGTTTCCACAAATCAAGCGATTGCAGGGATGCTTCCCTAAAAATGCCATGGTGGAATTCCTTCCCGTCCTTTGTCACCAATCCATCCCAACTGTAATGACCTCAAAGAAGGGTAAGGTCATAAGTAAAAAAAAAAAAAAAAAAAATAGAAGTTTGCTGACAGAATCACCGTACATTATCGAGGCCAAGAACTTTCCATACTACCTTCCTTTCTTGTTTTCGATGTCGTATGTGGTGAAGCACCGTGTTAGAATTCAGCTCTAGCTGTAGCTGCTTTGGCACGTTATCAGTTCTCATAATTCAAAACCGCTTCCCATAAACACGCCACCATATTAACTGACGGTTCTTCTAAATTCGTGAGTGCGTGCACCTGATGGTTCAAGCAGACATTAACATTTCATTAGAGGGTTGTCTGGGTGGTACGAGAGTCGTGCCTGTCTGTAGCACTGCTTAGCACGCGAGGACGCTGCTTCTAATTGAGTCTCAAGACTGAAGTAAAAAAAGAGTTCCATTAGTAGGGCGCGCGTCCTCTTGCCCGTGGCCGGCACATAATTACAGGTAATAGCTGGTATCCAGCCGGGCAATCGATCATTGTCTACTCCGCTCTTAATACAGGACCGACCACCGAACAGGTGGACAGGCGACACGGCCTCGGGCGTTCGCACTCATTCGCTTTCAGGAAGATTTACGTTTTTTTTTTTTTTGTAACAGTTTAACGTCCCTTTTTAACAACGTGGTCTTTAGAGACGGGAAAGGATGGGGGCAAGGAATGGGAAGGAATTCGGCCATGGCCTTTTGAAGGAAGCATCCCGGCATTCGCCTGGAGTGATTTGGGGAAACCATGGAAAACCCAAATCTGGATGCCCGGACGGGGATTCGAACCGCCGTCCTCCCGAATGCGAGGCCAGAACGCTATCCGTTACACCACCACGCTCGGTGGAAGATTTACGTTGCTTTTATATAGCGCTCGCGAAAAGAGATTGCCTCCTAGCTTTAAGGACTTAAAAACCTTAAGTGGCTCTCTTTTAACGGTGACTCACTTCTCGTATGTCCATAGGTACTATTCAACGGCTGACTGAATTTTAATGTGAGAACTCTGCTCCAAAATATTTCTTACAATTCACCAATATCATCTTCAGCTAGTTCAATCATAAAATTATGTGGCCTCTTATAGCGCTTGAACTGTATTCTCCAGGTACAACGGTCTTGGGTGATTCTCTGCTAGTTATCTCCAACAACCCTGCGTCTTGTTCCATCACAATTAGTCCAAGACAGTTCAAATAAGTATTTAATTTCGCACGGAACCGAATGAGGTTAAGTAGCAGTTTGTTAAGGTTGAAAAATTGATTACCTGTTTACTTATCTTCTATCTATATCTATAAAACGAAAAACCGGATATATTGGGCTTATAAAAACTCGGAAACTACGGAGCAGATTTCCATGGGGTTTTCACCGTTTTAAAGCTTTGAATCTCAATTAAATTGTTTGGCATATCTTATGTTTCAACGTTAAATAACGCAGGAGCATTAAATGAAATTCTGAACGTATGATGACAAATCGCAAACATGGAAGGATTAGATGTTCCATACTTCGCACTAACCACACAACTACAATGTCTCTGACCATAGCCTTTATTCAAAGCAATAATAACTATTTTGCACACTAAACAAAACTTGAAATATTCTTTCCTTTAATTCGGGATATTCAATTTTTAAACGCCATTGATAGCCGTAAAAACAACAGAGATTTTCTTTAAGCACGATCTCTGGACAATTTCTCTGGCCTTCAGCATTAGTCTCCTGTTTACGATAATATTATTCCGGATTCACTTTTCATATTTATATAAAAGGCTGAATCTGCGGAGTTAAAGTATCTGGCGTTTCGAGCAAAAAGTATATCAATTCACTTCGAAATATGAGTTTTTAACATAATCCAGCGTTGTTCTGTAATGTAGTAATGCAATTTTGTTAACCAAATTAACGAAGCTTGATATACGTGAATCTTTTCGGACGATAAAAAATAATTTACTTCCAAATAAAGTTCAACCCACCCGTTTCTTGGTAGTGGGCGGGTGAATCTAGGTTTGCTTTAATTCCGAAAAAAGTTGGCGCGAATTTTATGAAACATTGTACAAATGTTTTTCATTGCGGGAGTAAAAATAGGGTACGGATAAATCTACGCCAACTATACCGGCCAATGTCGGGAACTCCGCTATTCTCTTATATAATGAGGGCGGTGTCTGTCTTTACGCACGATAACTGCCTTCAAACTAAACAGAAAGTATTCAAATTTTGCAGAGCGAACTCTGTGGGTAAAATACAGGTCAACTTTGTAAATCAGCCAGATATGATCTAGGGATCAAGACCTTTGATCCTTTTTTTGATAATATTATTTTACACTCTGACGTCATGCTTCCGATCTTCGTTGGTGGAGTAGCAGCAACCAGAGATGTAGAACAAAATCGAAGCTATGAAGAAATGAATTTCACGGAACACTTTTAATGTAGTTTGCTTTTCGTAGCATTTAATTTTAAATTATGTACATTTACTTTAAAACGTATGGTAAAACTTTACGGTTGGAAAAAGTGTAATAAAATTGTACTTTACTATTCAGTGAAGCCCTTCCGTTGTTGCCAGTTTTCAGTCGCTACTGTCACGTTGCTTGGCCCACTTTTGGTATTTACATTGGACATGAGTATCAGGGTTAAGGCTTTTAAAAGTTAAAAACATAGGTGATTTTTTATTTCAATAAATTAAATGGGAACATTTAAATTAGTATTTTGGTGAGTTCAAATTAACCTGAAACCGTAACCATACGCAAAAAATGGTTACTGGCTTACACCTTGTCTCAATATAAGACACAGTGTTTACATATTTCGAAAAGCATTTTAGAAGAAAAAAAGACATTTAAATTCGTAACTTGAAGCCTTTATGAAACGTGTAATTTTATACATTGTTTGCTAATCTTAACGTGCTTTATGCATTAAGAATCTTTCCTTTTGTACTTACCCTAAGATACAGGTAGTAACAAAATAATGAATTACTATTTAATAATAAAAAAAACTCGAATGCAACTGTTGGAATTTTTGTTTATTTTCGGACAGCTTTGTCTCTCCAAGAGGTATCATCAACGATCCAATGTTTTAAGTAAGTTTCCGTCGTGAGGTATGGCAGCTGATCACCTGAATTCTGAACCAAATGTTTACATCTAATGTTACATACGATTATAATAGTTGAAGGCAATCAAACATTTATGTCTTCGCCAGCCATGTCACGTTTGCCGCAGTGTTTAATTTGCCTTACATAATGATTGTAAACATCCGAAAATAAACAAAAAAATAAAAAATGCTAACATTGCTTTTGCGTCTTATTAAACGGTGATTTATTAATCTAGCAAACAACTTCAAAAGACTATTACATATTAGTAACAACATAATAAACGTTTAGACTGTGATAGTTAATTTTTGGAAATGACATTAAGTGAGGTATTAAATCGTTTATCAGCAGAATCTTGTTACTAATTACCATGTTTTACCCACACAATTACACACACACATAATATAATTCCAAAACGATGCAACAAATTTTTCGAAGTACATTGTGGAAAGTAAAACGGTTTCGGCTTCAACTTCAGCAATACACCCTAAAAATCGATGGTTCTTGTCACAGCTATGAACGCTGAAGAATAGAACACAATGAGCAAAGAATGAGGGTGGGTATGACGAATGTTATGTTGTGTAACATTCCATCGGCACTGAAGATCGTTAAAAGCAACCTAAGAAACAGACAGCAAGACAATGTCACCATTGGTCAACTAACCTCGTAAAATATGTTGGAATACTCTGTTTACAAAGCTTTTTTGATGCGGGAATGCTGGATCATCCATGATTTGAGAAAACTGTCAATCTTAGGAGTCGTATAACAGGCATATCGGTTGCTGGACTTGAAATCAAGTAAGACACGCATTCATTTAAAAGCTCAAATCAAGATCACGAAGCAGCTATTTTTCTTTTTAATCTAACATCATCATTGCGATTATATGTGGTTGATGAGTAATGCAGCTTTCAACCAATCTTTTTAATCTGGATGCCTCATAGTCTGTCGTTCTTGGCTCTTATCAGAGTGCTGAGTGGTGCAGTTAGCCGGGCCAGGTGAGGGGAACAATATTTGGGCAGTGGAAGGTCTGCACAGCTGGTGGTTCACCCACTCGACAAGTCACCTCGATGGAAGGCGAACGACTTCCCACTGAAGTGGCTAGCTGCCTTGAAGGTTAGCGGACATCACAACACTCCGCTTTGAAAACACACTCTGTACTTTTAAAGAGCTAGACATAACTCCCAAAACTTGCCCCCCACGAATGTCTCTGCCCTGATTGTGACAGCTTCATTTCGAGTACGAGGTTCTAATTTAACAAAGTCTTTTTTCCTGGGAAAATTGATTTTCTCTTGGAATTTATGTCACTCTGACGTCTAGGTTACCATCGTCTGTTTACTTTAAAGGACTGTAGTAAATGTGTTTTATGTTGCTTTGTTTGGGTAAAGTGCAGTTTTTGAGGCGGAAATAGGGGATGATTATAGGTTTATTCTACGTGGCCCCGAAAACATTATGAATTCCGTGTTAAGGCTGGTCCTTACACCAGAACCGTAAGTTGCCTCAAGAGCTTGGTTAAACTAACGAAAGTTAATATGTTTCACAGACACTTAGCAGGGATGATAATTGCAAAAGCCTTTACTTACATTAGAAGTCAAAGTCCTTAAATTGGAAAGTATAGTATTGGCAACGACAGCCTTCTTCGAAAGAAACGATTTTATTGTTTTACCATGAACTGTACTCTCACTTATGTCATTTCCAAATATTAACTATCACAGTCTAAACGTTTATTATGTTGTTACTAATATGTAATAGTCTCTGGAAGAATTTTATAAGGTTTCTTATATGGAAGACAGCAATTCACGCAACAGAAACTCGGCACAAAAAAAGAAAAACAGAAACATTCTACGTAGTGCCTACTAGAAAATATAAAATGATGTAAAACGCAGTAAACAACAAAATAAACACGTTTTGGAAACTAAGAATCCTTAAGGTGTTTATAATGAGTAATAATCTTTTCCGTGTTTTTTTTTTTGGCTCACGCAGTGCAAGTTGAAGTTCGGACTCGAATCGAGACTGGTAATTTGTCAGAAAGGACTATGGAAGAAGAATTGCAGAGAAAGGCGAAGGTTAGACTATTCGAAGATTTAAATAAGGATCTGGGTTGTAATGCAGATGTACTCACATATAAAAAAAGTTCGACCAAGATAGGATTGAAAAATTATGTCAGAAAAGAGGCGAACGCAAACAAAAAATACATAACAAAATAAAAATAATTTCAGTTGTAATTGATAAGAGCCGATACAGCACCGCAGTGCTCTAGGTTGGGATGTAAATCACTTCTCTATGCTATCTTCCGTATGTCAGTAGTAAACCTATAAAATCTGACATATGACTACCAATCAGAATAAATTAAGGTCCTATTAGATCGATTTTTTCCATACTCACTGCGAAAGTTACGCTAAACTGTCGTGAAATCAAAACACACAGCGAAATCGTTCCGCACAATTGTAACAGCAAAGACTCTAATCTTTATAAACGATCTCGGTGACAACGTTAACTGCAGGATGCAATTGTTTGCTTATGATGCACTTATCTATTGGGAAGTAAAGTGCTCTGACGATTGCCTAGAAATTCAGCGCGATCTGGATGTTATTTCGGAATGGTGGCATAAATGGCAGCTTACACTAAACTGCAAAAAGTGCAAGGCAATGCAAATAAGGAACAAAACCACTCCGTTTGTTCACGAGTACAAAGTTAACAATTCAGCTGTTGACACGGTTGATTTCCTGAAGTATCTGGGCGTAATAGTACAAAGCAACATGAAATGGGACTTGGATATAATTTCCGTCGCAGGCAAAGCTAATTCTAAACTACGATTACGGTTCGCAGATCGTATTTTGAGAAGTTGTGATGCTCATACCAAAGAAATAGCGCACAAAATACTAGTGCGTGAGCATTTGGATTACTGTAGTGGAGTTTGGGATACGTATAGCAAGGGATTGATTCACACGTTAGAGAAAGTACAGAAGAGAGCCGCTCGATTCGTTACTGCTAGTTACAGTCCTTACGAAAGTGTAACAGAATTGATACATATACTGGGCTTGGATTGTTTGGCTGACAAACATCGTTTTCGTTTGAATTTATTGGAGAATATGCTAAAATCTTTAATTTACGAGTGCAATGAAATACTTCTTCCACCAACCTATTTAGGTCGCAATGACAGCAGGAATAAGATTAGATAAATAAGATGCCGTACTTTTATGTATTCTTTCTTTCCTCGTTCTGTTCGGGATTGGAATGCACAGAATTAGAATTGGTGCTTAGCACCCTCTGCCACCCACAATATTTGTGAATTACAGAGTATAAATGTAGATGTGGACTCTGGTGCTTGAGAAACTAAAATTGGCACTATGACACTGAATGAATAAAATTTGAAGTGTTTTCTTACAAAACGACACACTAAATGGTTCTGTGAGTTATCTGAATAAATTTCTACACCCCTTCAAAATTGTGAAGTGCTGTACACTGTACATGAAGTGAACAGGATTACGGCCAAGCGGGCAGTCACATTTGCTTTGGACTGATAAACAGCGGCCGTAGCGGCGCGCTAACAAGTCTTTCCAGGTCGCGGGACACAGGACAGCCGCGACACTGCCGTCCATTCGTAAATGTCTGTCTGGGAGCTCGCAGCATGCAAAGTGGAGCCTGCTTACAATGGCCCGCAGCAAAACACAAATAGCGATTGTCTGTCTGGAGAGGGACAAAGCGGTGCGGCGCATGATGGATGGAGCTGTCTTAATAGAGACGAGAAGCTGATCGCATCGGACCACCAGAGCCGCTGTCTGTTCCACCCGGCAGATAGATCTCGTCTGGGAAGGTAACTGAATGGAGGAGCCTCAACCAATTTTCCCACATTGCGTCTAGCCGTAAGATACCGTCTCAGACTTTCGCAGTTTTGTTGGTCACAGATTAAACCTATGCGAAAAGCACTTTTGTAAAGAGTATTTTGGTTGCTTTAGTGACAAAGTACCTAGCTACGGAAATTTTTACCTATGTCAGGAATTAATTTAAGTCTTTAACGATAGAGACACTGAACTCCGAAAATTTCTCGTGTATTTCACGAATCACTAGAATCCTTATGTTGAAATGTTTCGTTCCAGAGAACTTCATATCTCCAGCCAAATGAATTATTACTTCCATATATTTTTATTAAACTAGTCTATTAATTAGTATGATAATGTTTAAGCGCTTGGAATTGCTGTATACAATGATTTCTCTGTATCATTTGTCAATAACATATGCACTGGCCCTTTCTTTGCTATTTTTGGAAGAGACAGTTAATATTTACAATTTTCCAACAGGCTTTGTTCTTTTCCTGGTAATAAACGCTTTCCATTTATCTATTGGTGCTACTAACAAGATACCGCTTCCGTTGTTCATTACTCTGCAGGGAAAAATCCTGCTATGTATGAAATATGTAACAATAAAAAACGAGGAAAAAATTAAAGAAAAGCCGTCTCTAAGTAACAAACTGTGAGTTCAAAAAAGGGTTGTTATTACTTAGATTAAAAAAGGAAATATGGAAACCGAAGAATATCCTACCTTTTTCGTAACGCGACTTTCACTAATACAGCAATTGTAAATAGTAATCTCGTTTAAACAGTTTCTTAAAACTTGCTAGATAAAAAAGAATAATTACGCCCGATGATAAATGCAGAAACGTACAGGAAGATGTAACGCTCATGTTTAGATCAAAAGCGCCTGTACATTACAGTAACAGGCCTGAATTTGTTACAGTACTAACAACCTGAAATATGGCAGCCGTGGAATTTCGCAAGAATTTCTGAACAACTGTTCCAGAAATGTTTTATTTCAAGATCGAATAACCGGATTCTGACGCAGGAAATCTGGCGTTAGTGGTTTTGAAGCTTACAGGACAGAGTAGACTTAGAGTCAATATGAACACTTTGTATTAAGAAGTCCAGAACTTTGAGATGGACATCCTACTCGTGGGTTTTCAAGGAGGATGTAAGATCGGATACAAGCAGCATCATTTAATAAACAAGGCTTGATGGGTATGAACCACACATTAAAGAACAAATTTATTGCATTAATTAGTAACAAAAAAAATACAATAGGGTATTCCCTGTTGTCTTCACAAATTTTTCCATCGCATCTGCAGTGATTTTAGTGTCTTCTATACAATAATCTGCGCACGAAACGTTCTAACTCTTCGTCGCTGAAAAATTTATTTTGCCCCACATTTTTTGGGGTCGAAAATTGATAACTACATATTATCAAATTTGGACAATAGAGGGGATGATATAGCCTAGTTGTGCATTGTAGCTCTTCCGATTTCAGCAGCAGTGTGAGGCAGAGTGCTACAGTGGAGAAGCACGACATTGTGCATTGGAATCTTATGAATTTTGGACCGTGCTTATCGAAGAGTAAACATTAGTATGCAGCGCTGACAGTTATTCTTATATTTACGTGAAAATAGTCTTGAATTCCCAAAGTATTCTGCAGTGTGATGCTCGTTATGAGGCGAAATAAGTTAGGTTGGAAACTACTCTGCACAATTTATATCACTCGCACACTTTAGGCTTCCTGGTTTTAATATCATAGTGTACTGAAATCTTAACAATTACGCGTTGCGTAATGGATTTTTAAGCATCTTATTCACTCATTGTGATGATAAGTCCAAACAAACCTGTGGCATTGAGCATACAAACGAACTCACACCAGCATTAACGACAATTCAGCCTGTTTCATTTTCTTACGGCTTTATGCCTCGTCGACGTCGAGGTGGTTAGAAGCGGGAAAGAACTGAGGGGCAAGGAACGATAGGGAATTTGGCCATGGGCTTTTGAAAGAACTGCGCCGACATTCGGTTAAAATGATGTTGGGAAACCATAGGAAACTCAACTCTGGATTCCGACAGGACCCGAGCCTGAGTACTCCCGAATGCAAGGCAATGGTGTTACCACTCACCCACCACGCTCGGTCGCCCGTTTGAAAGGTGTAACCTTTATTTCCTCATATGTTTGCACCAAGCGATATAAGACACACACTGAGTAATGCCATAGTTAAGTGACAATAATTTAACTGGCAGCCGTTTTCTCTACAAAGTTGCGGAGGAAGCCACCCACAGCCGAGGTAAACCAGTTGCTGCAAATGGACGGCAGACGGGTTGTCGAAGCAAACACAGACTTTTGCACGGACACGCAAGAAATATTAGGCGTGCGTAAATCTCTCCCTAACCCGGGGCGCAAGGCGGAAAGGACGATTTACGTGTGTGTGCGCTCAGACTTACCTACAAGCTACTGGCCATTCCAAGCAACAGGTTGTTTGTCTCCCAGTTTTAGCACTAAGAATGATTACATCGTTTATCGAATTCCGAAACTGGTTTAAAGAACTAGAGTAACCTCTTACAACGACCGTAACGAGACACTTCATTTGTTACGCTCTTGTGGATAGGCAGGGAGGTAACATTTCGTTGCTGGTTTCACTATACACGTTCAGGCAAACGGCTTGAAGCGATAATTTTTCTTTGGATCTTCTTCTACGCTGCAGAAGCGATGAAATTTTGAAACAATTACTTGTAGTACAAATAGCTTGATGGTTCACTACCACATTTTATTTATGTAAATCTTTCCTGGAGAGTGATGTTTAATTATTTTTTCTCAAGGCCTTAATACTTGTCGACATCGGATCATTGAGGGCTCTAAAGGATCTGGTAGTAAGAAATGGCAAAGAAATCGGCCATAGTGTTTTGAAGGAACCATCCCGACTTTCACCTGGAGTGATTTTGGGAAACCGTGGAGTACCAAAATCTGGATGGCCGGGCTGGGATTTCAACACGCGTTCCCCGGAACACAGGTCGTGCTTAAAGAAAGGAAGTAGTGCACTCGATCTCTCAATTATTGCTCCGAGGGTTGTGGTTAGATTAATTGCCGAAATAATGTTTTTAGTTTATATCACACAGGGTGTATTTCATTCGTATCAGTACATCAGCCATGACAGCAGACAATATGTATAAAAATTAATTGAAATTACCTATCGCCGAAGATGAACCGGCGACTGTCAGCATATATATATGTAGGGTACTAGTGATGTGTACAGAAAGTAAATGAAAGTCGCTTCTTGTACGCGAATCATGTAATTTTTACAATAGTCTACATATTGCGGGACTGTGTTTGTGAAAGGTTTATGAAGATTTGGGAAGGTCCCAGTATTTGCCTCTTTATCTATAAAAACTAGAGTTAACCGAATTTATGACTTTTTAAGTTCACTCCGCGAAGGTATTTTTTCTTTTAACAGCTGGCTCCAAATAGAAGTATCAGAACTTGTTGGACATTACTTCAGAAGGGTGAATCACGTTTTCATACAGCGAGAAATAATTTATTACGACGTATGAAACATGTTCTTATAAAGATATAAGAGAAACTGGTGTGCAGCATTCTTAAGAGCTTATGTCAGCCTGGGGAACTTTCTCAGGGTAACAGAGTAGAAAGGAATGTTCAAAAGCTGTGCGACAGAAGCAGCTCGGCCTCCAAGACAGTGAGAACAAAGCTGCGACTGTGTTCATCGGGAGAAATGGGAAAGCTGGCCATGGTAAAACACGGAGCGCATTTTATAAACATGCTTTCTGTTTTCATAAGGTCAGCTGTGTTGAATCACGGAATCACTGTGAATCTATCGATTGTACGTTTAAGAGTACAGTTCTTGTATAAATTTTGTTCATCTTAAGTGAAATGTGTAGAACCTTAAGCTAGCCGGCCTCGGTAGCGTAGGGGCTAGAGTGCTAGCTCCACGTACCGATGGTCGCCGGTTCGAGTCCGGCTGCGGGCATGGGTGTTTAGGTTAAGTTTGTGTTGTTTGTGTCCTGTGTTGTCCTACAAATTGAGCGTTCGCATAAAAAGTTGGAAAGATTCATTAACATTGAGGATATACAAAATACATTGCTGGCTGAATGGCTAAGGGCCGATTGCCAAATACCAAAAAAAAAAAAAAAAAAACTTAAGCTACACGGAAGTTCTTCCTTTGTATCTTTCTTTAATAATGACTTTATTGTCTTCTCACCAGTGAGATGATTAGAGCTGAGTCATGATTGTTTCCTAGTTAGGGAATGATAATCCGCCATGAATTTTGTAAAGACGCCGCGCCGGCTCGCATGGTATGTTTTAGGGAAACAATGGAAAAACAAAAGTTTAATGACTGGAGTGGTATTCGAACTAGTGACGTCCAGGATGCCAGACCGAGATCGGAGGGTGAAAGACAATACACGAGCCTTGCATTCCGGAGTAAGCGTCCACTTCGCTGCTTTTAGGCACGATGCTACAGGGTTAGCTGTTTAAAACCCCGGTGACGGAGGAAATTTTCGTTTTCCGAGATTTGGCCAGAAGACTATCAGAGATGCTATCAAAATCCTGGGTAAAATCTGAATTTTTTTTCAGTGTTTATGGAGTGAGGACATATGATAACGATGATTGTAATTGATCCTTTGGATGGAGACGAACACGCCCATATTGTAATCAACCATACAAGCAGAAAGGTTTCACACTGGAGAAGGCAATGGAAAATCGGCGCACTTAATAGTTTTATGAGAGGTTGGTACAGAAGGAATATATATATATATATATATATATACATATATATATATATATATATTTTTTTTTACGCCTCGTTAATGTGGATATCATTAGAGACGAAAAAAGTACTGGGGCCAAGGAACGGGAAAGACCATGGTATTTTGAAGGAACCATCCCGATATTTTTTCTGGAGTGATTTCGAAAAACCATGGAAACTCGACATCTAGAGGGCTGGATGGGGACTTGAAACTACGTATTCCAGAATGCCAGAACCAAGCCTTACTGTTCCCCGGCCTGGTTCGGTCAGAGGGAATACACTCCACCGTAACATACTTCGCCCGGATAAGGGTACGGCACCTTACTGTTGTAAGATTTTTTCATGCTAGAATTTCAGATACCTTGGTGCCAACAAGCTTGGAATACCGAAATCTCGATGGTCAGATCGAGAATCAAACCCGTTGTGTCCAGAAAGGAGGACCTGAACGTCAAATCTCACTTACCAAGGAACAGTTACAAGCGTTTGAGTCAAAATAATACTTTCTATAACATTATTCCTTCTTTTTTTTCCCCTTAAGGTTATCGATCTACTCCTTGTGGAGCTTATTGGAGGGGAGAGAGTATTAGGGGAATGGAACGGGCACGGCTTTTTAAGGAACAATCCCGGCAAAAATTTGAATTGCTGTAGCGAACCCACATCCTCCTGAATGTGAGGACCGAGCGGGGCGGTGTAACGGTTAGCGTTCTCGCCTCGCATTCGGGAGGACGGCGGTTCGAATCCCCGTCCGGGCATCCAGATTTGGGTTTTCCATGGTTTCCCCAAGTCACTCCATGCAAATGCCGGGATGCTTCCTTCAAAAGGCCATGGCCGAATTCCTTCCCATTCCTTGCCCCCATCCTTGCCCCCCATCCTTTCCCGTCTCTAAAGACCTCGATGTTAAAAAGAGACGTAAAGCAGTTACAAAAAAAAAAAAAAAAAAAAATGAATGTGAGGCCCGACTGTTAACTGCTCACCCAATATGCTCAGCTTCGTGATTTCGTTTTGCTACGCGAGATATTTTTCTTTTTCTGTCATCTGTCTCTCTACTGGTTTGATGCAATCCTTCATCTCTTCGTGTCTTGAGCTAATATCTTTATATCGATACAGCCATTCCTACCTACGTCCACAACTACCTGCAATATGTATTTTTATCTTTATCTTCCTCTACATTTTAGAACAAATTAACCAATCCAAAATGTGACCCACCATCCTGTCTTTTCTTTCTGTGAGACTCTTCCTCAGATTTCACTGCTCACCAAAACACGTCTTTCATTTCACACTCTACCTCTGCGTGATATAATGGGTGTCGGTCTGAGAAGCACTGCGATTGAATCGGGCAGTGGACGTCCGGAGAAAGCGGATGGGAGTGTCCGGGGTCAATCGCGTGACCGCGCTCCTCTCCGTGAAAGCCGCTCCGGTTGAGCTCTGCTAATTTGTAACACCTCGGGGTTTGCTTTAATAGGCCTCTCTCTCCCTCGGCGAGTCTCTCGTTAGACGCGGCCAACGGACGGGAAAGTACCGCACCACGTCCCAGGTGCACAGGTGCACTCGCGAAGCTTGGCGACAGCCCAGCCCCGGTGCGAACCGCCCCGGACTGGCTTTCCAACACATTTCCCTCAGGTATGCAGCCAGCTACTGTACTCGACCTGAATCGCAACCGTCACCGCGCTGGAATCGCGGCAGGGAAACCGGGCGGAGTTTACTAGTAAACAGCCAATTCAGTGTTAAGACCAAAGCACCTCTCTGTTTGTATTTACATCGTAAAACCGGTCAAGTTAGTCGACTTATACAGGGTGTTACAAAAAGGTACGGCCAAACTTTCAGGAAACATTCCTCACACACAAACAAAGAAAATATGTTATGTGGACATGTGTCCGGAAACGCTTACGTTCCATGTTAGAGCTCATTTTATTACTTCTCTTCAAATCACATTAAACATGGAATGGAAACACACAGCAACAGAACGTACCAGCGTGACTTCAAACACTTTGTTACAGGAAATGTTCAAAATGTCCTCCGTTAGCGAGGATACATGCATCCACCCTCGGTCGCATGGAATCCCTGATGCGCTGATGCAGCCTGGAGAATGGCGTATTGTATCACAGCCGTCCACAATATGAGCTCTAACATGGAAAGTAAGCGTTTCCGGACACATGTCCACATAACATATTTTCTTTGTTTGTGTGTGAGGAATGTTTCCTGAAAGTTTGGCCGTACCTTTTTGTAACACCCTGTATAACGCGATCGTAGTATCTGCCACCATTGTCAGGTCACTTAACAGAGGATGTTATAGCCGAAACGTTGTATTTTATGAACGGACTCACTCGGCATCTTTCCCAAGAAAGTGTTATTCTAATCCAGTGTTGTTTTTTTCATCTAATTAATAGACAGTTCTCAATAGAATACTAACTTCCACTCGTAATGTAGGCGTAACATTTCTGACCTCCCCCATAGAAAAAACGGTGTTCTCCACCAATTTTTTTTTTAACAAATATGAAATATTTTTAATGTGAGACTTTACTTCGTTACAGAAACCCGAATATGAAAGTTATCTCCCAAAATTACTTACGTTAACGTTTAACGACCAGTAACAAAGTTTTAATTTTTTTTTTCCTTCATGGCTTTACACTTAGTCGAGGTAATTAGAGGCGGGAAATGACTTGGGGCAAGGACCGGCAAGGAATTTGCACATGGTACTTTGAAGGAACTATCCAGACATTCGCCTAGATTTATTTGGGAAACCATGGAAAACTCTGATCTGGATAGCCGGACGGTGATTCAAATCCACGTCCTCCTTCCAAATGCGAGGACAGAGCGTTACCCCTCACCCAACGCGCTCGGTTTTAATTGAAAATATGCTTCCTGCTGCACCCATTACGTTTTCAATACATCTTTGTGTGTTCCCCTCCTAATTAAATGGTTCGATTCGCGCTGGTCGTGGAGCCAGAAAGTTTCAACCAGAACATGATCACCATTGCAGGAAACATTGGGATTCACAATTCCTAATCTCCAACCTAGGCATTGCAGACCACTTTTAGGTCAACAACATCAGCACTAGGTGTATAGATTCAATCAGAACGATACATGTGATCGATGATCCGACTGTCGATTGGGAATTGTGTTGGTCACATTAAGTTTCTCATTCAAAATTAAACCTTCAGTCTCTGTTAGGAATCCTTTGCTCACAGTTCCCAATGCTTGTGACAGTCACTAAAGACCATACGCTGATCACAGTATTCTACCTCTGGATACTCGAATAAAGGAAGCAATTGCCCTCCCAACTAGAACTTATGAGTTTAGTTTCCAGTATCGAGGACAGTGGACAGTTGGACGAGAATTTGGTAGAAGCAATGGCTCCAAAAAATCATTCTACATAAACGTTGGGATCTTTTGCTAGGTATTTGCTGTGTCCGATTTCATTCTCTGTCCTTGGGAACATTCGTCTAAGTACCGACACTAGCAATACCGCGAACGACAAGTGGTGAATTCTGAGGGAGAAAAAATATAACTATAAAGATGATGATGCGTTTAAAATTTAATCACTGATTCTTTACGTCTAAGAACGTGTTGTCTCCTTGACAAGCGCGTGGAATGCCAAGAGCGTGTCCCCAAAGCAGCGTGGTCTGTCGCCCTTGGCCGAGGCCCGATGCTATCTCAGACTGAATGGGCCTCCCACGCGCTTGGCACTGGAACACTCTCCTCTCCTCTTGCCTCACAGGTAACGCCGGCCAACCAGTCGGCCACTTGCCACCTGCTTCCAGCGACCTCCACAACCTGTCCCGCCAGGCACTGCCGAACAGCAGACACCTGTTGCTCGCTCTTAAAAATGGACAAATAATGGAACCCGACTCGCTTCGCTTGAATGAAATTAGCCAGGAAACTCTTACAAGAAAAAAAAAAGCAATAGTTTTAAACTGGAGAGGAGAACACAAGGACTGAGCGTGGTGGGTGCACGGTTAACGTTCTAGTCTCGAATTCGGGAGGACGCGGGTCCGAATTCCCGTCCGGGCATCCAGATGTGGGTTTCCCCAAATCACTCCAGGCGAATGCCGGGATGCTTCCTTCAAAAAGGCCATTGCCGAATTCCTTCCCGCTCCTTGTCCCCAGTCCCCTCCCGTCTTTAATGACTTTAGCCGTCGACGAGGCGCAAGTTAAAAAAAAAAGAGAACACAAGGATACCGCTCTGAAGGAATCACGCGTGAATATGTTCCATGATGGCTTGAAGCTAATGGTTGCACATTACTCATTCACCATTCGGGTAACGCACACTTACCTTCTTATTCAGTTACTATCCAGCAGCTTTTACAAGTAAATTACACAAAATAAACAGCAACTGCACACTCAATTTCTATAGCTAGGTTTGACAGCCAGTCCAAAACACTTAGAATCTCGTCTTTTGACGAAAAGCCTTCATGCTACCTTCCTATGCTCCTAGTGTACTGTCGTCTGCGATATGCCTCACAGTCAATTTTTTTGACATTGCATTTACAAATTGGTACTTTGCTGGAAACCCCACTTTAGACAGCCCCATCCCCTTCTCCCCGTTTCGCTGTTCTGATATGATTCAGCTATCATTTCGTCTCTCAGAATCGAATGTTGGAAAATAAGAAATAGTTCGTCCTTTCTCTTTGGATCGTGAATGAGATGAGCATCATTGAATACCGCATTCCAAGAGATTTCCACGCTGTAAAAATAATGTAGCAACTTGAACGATAGCTATTTACACACCCACAGCAAAAACATAAGTTCTTAAGACTTCATAACATCTTTGGAATACTGAAAATATCATCCAAATATAAATAAAAATTTTGGCATACGTTCTATGCTGCAGTTTTTGGAAAGTATTAGGAGTGAGATATAAGATAAACCGGGTAGTATGAATCCCGTAACTGCATTTCGGTTACTTCGTCAAATTATAGGATGTGAATGTAGTCTCGTTACCTTAGTAATAAACAAGTTCACTTTAAAAAAGTTGGCGTTCATTACAACTTTTTCTTCATTCGGTATCAAAAGGGTACACATTTTAGCAAATCATCCCTGGGTACTGTATGTGATTTACCCGCGTTCTTATCACCAAACTCACTGAAGTTGATTGCAGTAAAATTTCTTTAGCTCAAAGGTCACAGTTGTGGGGACAACGCAGAAGACACACCGCTTAAATGAAACGACCAATATACAAAGTGTCAGTCCCTCGCAGTGTTTGACATCTCTAACAACCAACCTTCTGATCCATGTAATGCTACTGAGAAACCAGACTGAAAGGCCACACCCTGTACGTTTAAACCACGAACCTCCTAATTGCCATCTTCCCGCCCGGCTATGACGTCCACTCCAGTCTCAAAGAGCAGACCAGTAATCAAGTCAGCGTATAGAAGCTGCGTAAACAGCCATAAGCAGGCGTGAGCTGTGGACAATGGAGAGGAGGATGGCTACTGCGCCGGGCATCATATTTCAGGCGGAGGCGGCCTTTCAACGCGCGAGCCGATGCAGCTCGCCTCGGGAATGGCTAATTGGTGGCCACCCCTCCCTCCCTCGCTCGCTCCGGGGCTCTTTGTTGCGCAAGTAATTAGGTGCGCCGGACAATGGCCGCAGAGTAATCTAATAATTAGCGGCTAATTGTGCCAGCCGGGCGCCTCGTTACACCCCGGCTGGCTCGCTGGGCCAGATTAATGGGGCAGCCCGTTGATGGATGAGGGCGAGAGCTGCCGACAGGCCTGCCTTCCTTCACGTTCAGCGTCCGCTAGTCTGCAGGATCAGCGCTAACGTGCGGGAGGAACTCAGTTTCATTTCCCGTCCGGCCATGCACACTGAGGTCCATGGTG
The DNA here is from genome assembly GCA_031002005.1 of Vandiemenella viatica. NCBI lineage: Eukaryota > Metazoa > Arthropoda > Insecta > Orthoptera > Morabidae > Vandiemenella > Vandiemenella viatica. The sequence goes on along the minus strand of JARYHS010011408.1, from coordinate 266,700,589 downwards.
TTTCCCCTTAATCACTCCAGACAAATAACAGGGTGAGTGTTTAGTGAAGTGCACTACCGGTTTCTTTCACACTGCCTAGTTTCCCATCCCAGCTGCAGTAACTTAGCTACTTGCCAAATTTCACCAAATTGGTTGTGCGCTTGTGAAAGTACAGCGAGCTCAGGTTCAATTCTATTGCCTGACCCAACAGCCGTCCTGATTACGGTTTTCATGCGATTTTTCGTAGTAATCATTTACGCAAATACTGGGACGGTACCAAATTTCTGTCTCTGCAGTTACTTATTTCAGAAACATAATTGACATTTTTTTAAAACTGTTTTACGTCTCTCAACAGCGAGGTCTTTAGAGACGGGAAAGGATGGGAGACAAGGAATGGGAAGGAATTCAGCCATGGCCTTTTTAAGGAAGAATCCCGGCATTTGCCTGGAGTGATTTTGGAAACCATGGAAAACCCAAATCTGGATGCCCGGACGGGGATTCGAACCGTTGACATTTATCATTCAGAATATAGCTTTTGCAGATCACGAGCAAATGATTTAAGTCTTCCCATTAGCCTAGTAGTCACAACTGAGGTAGAAAGCGCTTGAGAAGAAATCTGCGTTACCCTTAGTTAAGGAAGCCATGATAACGCTCTGCAGGACGCCAGTTCGAATCCCCGTCCGGGCATCCAGATTTGGGTTTTCCTTGGTTTCCCCAAATCACTCCAGACGAATACCGGGATGCTTTCTTCAAAAGGCCATGGCCGAATTCCTTCCCATTGCTTGTCCCCAGTACCATCTTGCGAGGTGTGAAGCTATAAGAAAACAAAAAATGTAGCCACGCAGGATTATTTCTATATCTCTTAGGAGATATAGAGAAGGAAAAAATCTAGCACCACTTTCTATAACCTGTCACCACTGGTGTTTGTACGATCAAGTCCGTAATCCGCCCTTGTCTCACTACTGTCTCTAGGTGATTTTACGTGGTCAGTCAGATAAATGGGAACATTAACATCTCTTTCTTTGCGTATATGGTCCTTAATGACTTCGACACCTACAGAACGAAAAACAAAAGTAAAAAGTTACATACTCTTCTGTTTTCATTTAACACAAAATTACTCCTATTGTGTTCCAGTTCTAGGCAGGTGAAACTGAGTATCAATATCAAAGACAATATACCACATCGTTTTCTGTTAAACCATGATTTTCTGTGTAATATGCGCCCATCCACTTGAAGGTTTCTACTTATTCAAGTTTTGTTCCCGTTTGCCATGTAAAACTGCGCCGTATTAAAGTTCAATATGCAAGATCTGTACGAGTTGAAATCCAGCAGCGTTCGAAGATCTTGATTACTAGGATCTCTAGTCGAGCATTACTGCTGAAATCGTGTCTGACTTCGCTTCATAATTACTCATTTCGGAAGAAGAATAAAGTACTAATCTCTGAATCAATCTTTGCTGATTTGCCAAGCTCTAATACATTGAATGTTAATTCCTTGAATGATGCACCGTCCGACATAAATGTTCCGGAATTGGGAAAAGCTGTTGTGAAGAATCGCTCACATGAGTAATGCAGTCAGCAATACAATCACTTCAGCGATCAAAGCAGAAAACGTAAATGGCTGGAAATAATATTAGTGATTCATGTTTGTGATATAATGAGTCAGGCTGTGGAGCGATAGAAACTTTTTGTAAACATCTAAAACAAATATGTGAAAGCTTTACTTACTTCTTTGGGTATTTGATTAAGAAGTAATTAAATTTGTTTGTTCCATTATTCTTCAGAGTCTTGCCAGTATCTCGACTAATCTGAGGAAAATTTGTTCATATACCGTCCCAAACTCTCCTCCACAAAATGAGAGCTTATTTCACCAAATAAATTATAAGCAATTCATTAATCTTTTTCCTTCTTTATCGTTATTCCTCTCTACCGTAAGCACAGTCTGATCTTACGCTGGATGCCAAAATTTCTTTAGTCACATTGTAGCTCTGTTGTTTGTAGAACAGAATTTTTAAAACTTTTTGGGAATAACGAAATAAAATGGAAAGAACGTGCAGTCTATGGATCATGCCTTTATTGTTGGTATTCTGTTAATCCTCATCAAATGAATCAGTAAATGTTTTATTGACCTGCATCCATGCACAAGGCCCGATTCGAACGGCCAGACTCGCACTCTTGCGCAGTGTCACGGCACAGTGGTAATTAAGATGGAGAGCTGTGAAGACAGCCTCGAGCTGGTGATCCGCCAGCTGGGCGCCTCTCTCACGGGCCCCGATGACGTCACGGGTCGGCTGACCTCCTCTGTTTGCTAAATAGCTGCTTCCTGCGGGGCAGGCCCCAGTCCATTACGGCTATCCTCACACGCCGCCCTGGAAATGACAGTCAGGAACACTCGCTTCCACTGGGGAGCCAACTCGTCTCTCCTCACTTCCAACTGAGCCGAAGCTTCTGTGGACAGACACGTTCCTCTTCAATAGGAAGTACTAAAAGAAGGATTTAGTTAATATTTATATATACTTATTGCTCTACGCCTCGTTGACGGCTAAGGGGACTGGGTACAAGGAACGGGAAAGAATTCGGCCATGGATTTTTTGAAGGAAGCATCCCGGCATTCGCCTGTAGTGATTTTGGGAAACCATGGAAAATCCAAATCTGGACGCCCGGACGGTGATTCTAACCCGCGATATTTTTCCTTATTACAGCTAAGTAAATGAAAAATTATCACTTCAATTAATAACTTCACATGGTCACGTCAGCAACTGAAGTAAACCGCATGATGCAAATTTCTGAAATATAAAACCTACTGAGGTTAGGTTCTATTAATGACATAACACTAAAAATATCTCTACAGAATAATTCCTCATCACGACTTCATCCTTTGTCGATTACGTTACTTTATCATTTTTAAATTTTATCTGCAGGATTGTCGTTAAAAATGATATTAGGCAAGCCAGAGAAATGAGTGCTAAGCTCTGTCTAACAAAGAAGTAAACTTTGTGCTTAGGTCAGCCGAGATATTCGTGAACGTGTTCTTTCAGTACGCATGTATATTTTGTTACAGCTTTCGGCTCTGTGATTGTATTTATGCACTAAGTATAGACGACACAGGACATTTAATTAAAACCACCCTTGCCCGGAGCCGGCCTCAAACCGGTGATCCCAGCCTTGCAAGACCAGCGTGTTAACTCCTGCACTGCCAGGGCCGGCTATATCTATAACATTAAGGCCGACAGTAGTTTGGGGAAATCAATGGGAATTAATTTTGAAGAAACAATCCCGGCTTGGAATTATTTCAGAAACCACTGAAAATTGACATTTGCATGACCAAGCGAAATTCGATACCGCGTCCTCGTGCATATGGATTGAAGGCATACTACACTATTAATAAATTTCTCTCGGGCTTCCAGCCGTGTTAAAAGATGTTACATTTGTGGGACGTTTCGAAGGCATCCTTCTCTGCCTTCATTTTCAACCAAATGTCAATGATTAACTGTTTGTTTATTCAGCCGCTGCCACGTAAACGGTGGAAGACAAAACACAATCCTATTACGTCATCCACTCTTCTGCTCGTTACCGACGCGAAACTGTTTCAGAATTTTAATAGCCGGGTTCCAGGCCGCACTGAGTTGATAACCAGTGTCCCTGTTGACTAATAAATCAGTTGATCTTTTTTCTACAGCTTCTGTAATAACGCTGACCCAAAAAGAGTGGATGACGTAATGGGGTTGTGTTGGCTTTTGTCTTCCACCGTTTCCGTGGCAGCGGCTGAATAAACAAACAGTTAATCATTGACATTTGGTTGAGAATGAAGGCAGAGAAGGACGCCTTCGAAACGTCCCACAAATGTAACATCTTAACACGGCTGGAAGCCCGAGAGAAATTTATTAATATACAACGCCGTGAAAGATTACGATCTGGCACACTACACTGTTTATAATAATCTGTCCGTCGGATGTGAACTAAGCGGTCCCTTTAGTATCTTTCAGAAGACTAGGTCTGGATCAGGAATTCACCATGTCCTTTCATGCGAAAAACACATTACACTTTCAACAATCATCACGGTCATTTACATAGGGGGCGTCCCCTAATTTCGTGAGATATTTTTCCGGAATTCCGCCCCCCCCCCTCTGGTGAGATCTGGTCGAACCCCCCCTAAAAATGACGTGAGATTTTGACGGGACCCCCCGCCCTTCGTAATCGACCTCGTAGTTTTTTGAGACCTTTTTTATTTTTGTTTTTAGCTCTCCTCCTTCCGAGGGCGGTAATATCCCCCTAAGGTTGGTTTGGGGACATCCATTAATGAGGTGAGGTGTTTTTCCGGAATTCCGGGCCCTCCCTCCCCCTTCTGGTGAGATTTCGTCGGACCCACCGCCCTGTAAAATGACGTGAGATTACCAATGGTCCCCGCTTTTTTTTTTCGGTGTCATGCTTCGATTGGCGATTATACCCCCCCCTTCCCCTAGGTTGGTTTATGGCCTAAAATACCCCCCTAAAATCGACTTTCGCGTCATTTGTAGACCTTTTTTTAGCTCTATTGTCCATTTCAAGAATTTTAAAAGCCCCTTTCCCCCTTGGTGAAATTCCTCCATCCCCCCCTCCATTTCACCTCACGTAATTAATGGTCGCTTCCATACATACAAAAACACACATCGGGAGCAAATGAACTGGCCACCCAAACTGTGTAACGAGGTGTAGTGCGGGTCCAATAAGGGTGTCCAACCAACCTGTAGGATGAAGGCGATACGTCAAATTATGCTGAAAATAAGATTATAAATGGCTAGCGTTAAGAAATCGTGGCGATAGTTCCCTACGAGACTCACCTACCACGCTTGTGATCTGTGCCGTGACAATGCCAGAAGCAGAGGGCGTGGCGGCAGGGTGCGGCGCACGCCCCCGCTGGGTGATGACGGACACCCCCAAGGCCCGGGGGTGTTTGTCGGCCGCGACTGACAGTCTGCAGCCGCTGCGCTGTGCTGAGTTGGGCGGTTATTTCCAGCGCCCACGGGCGGCGCCACAGCGCGTCGGGACCATTATTTTGCCTGCTGTCGGAAGCCGCACAAAGTGTTCCGCTAGACGTATGGACCCGCCGGGTGCTGGCGTGACGAACGCTCCCGTTCGAGCTTTGCTGTTCGTGTCCAGCTGCTCTGCTGCTGGAGCTATAACTAGCCGCGGTGCTAAAGCCGACTCGACAGCACAAGCGATACTACGTCTCTAAGCCTGCGAATATACAACTCTCAACCAGTACTCGAGCATTCATATTATTATACAGTATGAAGAATAAATTTTTTACTAGTCTTGACACCTGTACCGACCTGTAATAAACATGTAATCCTGGTTGTCCTGGTTGAACCGCGTCAATTTGTCGAAACCTAACGTTTCGGCCATCATTTTGTGGCCTTCTTCACAGTACTCTGAAGAAGGCCACAAAATGATAGCCGAAACGTTAGGTTTCGACAAATTGACGCGGTTCAACCCGGACAACCAAGATTACATCGACAACGACCGCGGAAGTCTGCGCATCCACCTGTAATGAACATAACAACAGCCTCAATACATAATATTTTGTTTATGGCTTTACGCTTCATCAGCTTCGAGGACATTAGAGGCGGCTCAGTAGCGAAAACCCTTTATTTTTTATATATAAAAAAAACTAGATATGTTTCAATTATTTTGCATCTTATTTCACCAGTCTTATCGTTCAGTTAATGAAGAAAGGGCGCAAGAAGGATTCAATTGTAGTACTACTTCAAGCTACGAATAAGTTCTACCGTTGATAACACTTTCAGGCGACAATGCAATGTCAGTCACAGAACACACTGTTTTTCCTTAGCATTTTTTCGTATTTTCAGTCTTTACTATGAATGCGTTCAATAAACTGCTAGTTTAGGAGAATCACGTTCTTCGATCAACAGTCTTTTATTGTGCGCCTGAGATTACAGGACGGAGTAGTAATCAGTAGCTTCCACACCAAGTTAAAAATTTATTTACATCTAAATATTGGAAGGCTTGGTTAAGGGGCGTCCATTAATTACGTGAGGTGTTTTTCCGGAAATCTGTATCCCCCCCACACTGCTGACGACGTCGTAAGTCTTGGAGACTTTTTTTAGTTCTCTCGTTTTCAAAGGCGCTTACATCCCCCTAACCCAGGGATCAACGTCGTTTGTAGATCCCCTTTTTTAACTCCACTGGTTTTTGATGAATTAAAAATATGACGTGAGATATCTGTGGACACCCCCTTTCTCCTTGGCGAGATTTCGCCGAACCCCCTCCCCCCCTTATTTTACTTCATGTAATTAATGAACGTCCCCTTATGTAAATAACCAGACTAGAGAAGTTACGATGGTTTGGAAGCCTCGATAAATATTTTTTTTCAGGTATTCACTGCAAGCTGACGTCTAGGACCTTAAAGAGGGGAGATGATTAGAGGCACGAAACAGCATGGAATTTCGCTCTAGAATGTTTTCTCGAAAACTGAAATCTAGGTAGCCGACCGGAGACTCGAACCGGTATCCTTCTAAATGCCTCGTCCGAATTTTAACCACTCTCCCTGCCGACCCCGGCAGCGTAACGGCTAGCGTGTTGGCCTCGAGTTGCTGGGGTCGCCGGTTTGAGTTCGGCCTCGGGCATGGGTGGGTTTAATTAAATCTTGTGTCCGTCTTGTGTTGTCCATACTATTGTGAATAAAAAACATTTGGGAGATAATACTTGTTCAGTTACAAAAATGACGTAGACTTGAAGAATCATTGTACATTAGTAGATTTAATAATGAAATGTTGTGAAGCTGGCTAAACGGCAATAAAAGCCGAAGGCCATATATTTGAAAAAAAAAAAAAAACAAACACTCTCCCATAATGCTCAGCAAATAATGGAAACGACTGATTTAAATATTCAAACATGTCGGTCTGAGTATTTAAAAAAGTTGACCAGTGACTCTAGAGATATGAATTTATGCTACGCCGTTGGGGAACCATTTTAGTCTATAAATGACTATTAAGTGGAAACCTCAACTACGTGCGAATAAAGTGGCTTTTTATTAAAACTCTGAAATTATATTAAATTTTACAGTTAAGTTAAATCACGTTTTTTCTAACACCAGTGCGGACTGACAAGCAACTTTGCGACCATTCTTCGTGACACGGGACGACTCAGTGGCGCTTTGTCACTGACGAATTTACGGATTCTGATTCAGAAACATTCGTTGTTATCAAGCTGTCTCTCTAACAAGCGCGACTCGTATTTTGTGTGGGGCGATTGACTGCCCCGTCATTACGCTAATTTCCGAGTAAGCGGACGCGCCTGGCGTGTGAATGCGAGGTGCCATGAGACGCGACAGGTGTCTGACAGCTGGTCGCGGTTTCTTTCAGCCGAGCTGTTAAGTTACCGGGAACCCGCCCGTTCGTGGAAAGCTGCTTTGGATGTCGCGCACGTCTGCCGCAGCCGCAATTCACCGCAACCGACGGTTGCGACGAAATCCGGAGAGATTGAAGATAACCGCAACAGTCGGCAAGTCAGGCTGCTACAAAACGGTTACCAGCTCTTCCTAACAGTCTTCGCTTAAAACAAAGAACGAAACTCGCCTGCAGAGCCTGGCGCACGGAGGGTAACGTTCGATAGTAATAGGGAGTATGTGTTTTCGGTTCGCGGTAGGCCCATCCTTATTCCGGTTTCCCATGATTTACTCAATTTACTACAGGTGAATGTCGGAACAATTACACCATTAAAAAAAAAAAAAAGGTCGAATCCGTCCCGTTACTTGCCTACAAAGTTGTAACAAATAATCATATCACATAAAAAAAATAACGAGGCCAAGCCATTAGTGCTTTGGAATAAATCCCTCTTTAGTAAAATGCGTTCTTTCTGGCAGCTGGACGTTACCTCAATAAATCAGTAAACTGCGGCGATTCAATGACGCCAGAAGTCTTAGTTACACCGGCTTCCACACCACAGCGCTACTTACGTAACCAGGACATTTCAAACAAATAACTGTATTCGATTTTATTTGCAATTATATTGTTAAAAGGAAGTGTAACTACGACGCCAGTTAAAAGGAAATAACTGCACATTTTTTTCCCCCCAGCGATTAGACCATGCGATGTTTAGGCTCTACTCTGTGCAGCAATTATTAGAACCAGGTCACAACATAACCTAAGAATTTTATTGACTGAACAAAATAACAGGGAATTTTATGAAACACTTATGGATTGTTTACACGAAACATAGCACACGAGCCTTTTAATTATGACTGGAATTGCCATAAATACGAAAAGTCTATAGCAATATATACTGTATAATGAAGGGATCTGAGAAACATTTATAGATGAAACAAATTGAAAAAATTACTTGCACATCAAATACAACAGCTAGAACACACAATAAACACAAAACATTCGCCTGTTACAATTTTAAGTGGCCTTACCAGTTTTTAATTTATTTGGAATGTTATCTACATTCTGTAAGCTCTATTCTGATTGTTGTTTTGAATCTCAAAGTATGCCATGTTTGCAGTATGTTCATTTTTTAATGGCCAATCATCTATGTAAAATTTATAACTCAGCTATATGATTTGTGTGAGAAATTATTTCATATAAATAAATGTAACTAATAACTCCCGGAATGTGTTTGTAACTTTCTATCTGTGTGCATCGATTTTTCAGTATTTTGTATACACATGTCTGCGACCGGATTCGAATTGGAGACCGCTTTAATAAGGAGTCAACATCCTGACTACTACCCATTCCACAGAATACGACTGCAGGTATAGCGACTGCATGTCTGTGTTATTTGGGCTGCCTACCTTCCGGGGGTTTTGAAACTCGGCTTTCAAGCCACTTGACTGCACCCCTAGGAAGATGTATTGTGGGCCACGAAAACAACAGACGCAAGACTGGTTCAGCCCTCTGACACTTAATCCGATATCATCCCATATACTGCCGTGTACCATTTCCTTTGGTAACGTACCGCTAGCTAAATGAGATATACGACGACAGAAATTACAGCCAGTTAACTACAATTACCGTTACATTCTCCAACGGAATAATTACGGTGGAATCAATAAATTTGGACCAAACGGCTATTTATCCTTAAGTTCTACTTCTCTGTGTAAGAACTCTCCTAAGAAAAACGAGAGCGTGACAGATGACATTGTTCTCAGTAGAAGCAGTACACTACTAGTGTGTATGTGAGAATAGTGTCGATTTCGATTTTAGCATCAGAGGTATGTAGCCAATTTGGAAGGGCTCATAGCACTTCCATCACGATCGACAAGGCGTAATGTAGCACTGATCCGTGGTTTCTTGTCAAAGAAAAGTATGTTGCCAGGAATTCTACATTCTCGATGAGATTATATGTGACATCAGGCGTTTCCAGAACATTGCTGTGATAGTGAATAGTATCCTCCCACCCAGCCTTTTCTGTGCACCAGAGATTGCAGGGTGGACTACCTTTCAGTTTCCGACCTCAACAGCAGCTGCGCTGACATTTCGGCAGAGTATTTACAGACGGCACTTGCTGTGAAGGGAATTAGGAAGTTTTTTCCCATGTTGCTTCCTGACATCCTGGTGACATAGTTTTGACTGGTTTGATGCAATCCTCCATCCTTTTCTATCTTGTACTAACTTTTTCATCTCTACATATTCCTTACAACCCACGTCCTCAATTATCTGTCTCTTCTTTCTGTAAGCTTCTACCAAAAACTTCTTTCCTCACCCATCATTTCCAAAACTCGTTCATTTCTTACTTTGTCTGTCCATTTAATTTTCAACATTCTTCTGTAGCACCACATTTCAAATGCTTCAATTTCCTTTCTTTCTGGTATTCCTGAACTCCATGTTTCGCTATCATAAAGTGCTGTGCTCCACACATAGAGTTTTAAAAAGTTCTTTCTAATTCCTAGATCAATGTTTGAAACTAAAAGATTTCTCTTTTTCATGAAGGCTCTTTTTGCTAATGCTATTTTGCTTTTAACATCATTTCTGTGTCGTGTATGCTAAGCTAATTTGATAACTTGAGTGTTGCCATTCGTCTGTGAGCCTTACAAGTTTTTTTTTATTTTTTTTTTCAGTTTTGCTTGTGAGATATAAGTTAGAAACTGGGGAACCTCCTCAACATTTGCTTAGTTGATTAGAGAACATAGCCTAATAGCAGACCGAACGTGGTAGGTGAGCGGTAACGCACTCTGGCCTCATATTCGGGAAGACGCGACTTGGAATCCACGTCCAACCATTCAGAATAGGGTTTCCTATGATTTCCCAAAATCACTACAGGCGAATGGCCGGATTCCTTTCCGTTACTTGCATCCATTCCTTTCCTTCCTCTAATAACCTTGATGCCGACGAGGCGTAAAACCCTAAAAGAAGAAATCACAGCTATCAGGATGCCTCGTCCGTGAGACGCTAGGTTCGAACTTGGGTTCCGTTGTTCTTGCCACATACTGTTTACATACGGACTAACTAACGGGTGTGAAGAAGTGAAACCCTCTAATGCAAGATTGGGCTCATGTTATATGTAGGTGAGAATTAGAAACGAAAGTTGAGAGTTATAAAAGTTGGCAACTCTAATCTCAGGAATCGTGAGCAAGCATTCCAGTTCAAGACAGAAAGGAGTGTTCAGAACACAGAGCTATCGCAGAGTGGAGATAGAATAAAAAGAAAGGCAACGGCCTGGCAGGCTTTATTTTCCAAGTCGGCGATAGCGAATCTCTCCGATTAAATGCGAGATACCCGGCCGGCCGGCGTGTTTATAGATTTTTCAGACGGACCGGCGGGCGAGTTTGGCCTAGGGGATATTATAATTGACAAGCTGGCAACCCTGGCTGTCGGGAGATGAGGCCTGATATCTCGCCGGCTCCCTGGCTGGATGGCCGGCCACGCTTTAGCAAATACCAACGCGTCCGCCTGCCCTGCCCACCGCAAACCAAGTGCAGTGTAAAAGACGAGGCTGTTATTCTGAATTCACGCATTGTTTTGTGTTGGGCGTTATTCGAGGGGAAGTCACGTATTACATCTCGCCATCTTTGGCCGTCGCTGAAGAAATGTACCGTGTTGCATAAGAAGCCTTCAGCGCTTCCTTCTTTCTGCGCTATGGGGATCTGAACTAAATAATTAAAGTTTAAATCTGGGTTTAGCGCTATTAAAAGATACAAAGACGAGATTGGTAGCAATGCTTGGTGGGTGGAAGTAAATACTAACCTATTTCAGTCGTTCATCAACCTCTGTTGTTTGACAAATTTTGAGTGAAACATATAATAAATGAAACCACAAAATACTTCTGGAAAACTTAACGCTAGTTTGGCAATTGAAGATCGACTTATAAGTGTCTATAAACGCAGCAGTCTTAGAAGATGGTAGAGAAAATGTTGAGAATTACTCGCATTCCTTGACACACGAAAACGTGTACGGTTATTAAACTTTTCTTTGGTCGAGGAATCGGTTAACTTTGGCGATGGATGGCTCACTCCGTTGAAAATTAGGAGACTACTGTCGCAGCTTGTAGGTTGGCAGCAGAAAGCTCAGATTCTGAAATAAACAACGCGGCACACCCCGACAATCTATTAATCATAGTTCTTTTATGTTTTTTTTTAATAAATAGAAAATTTCTTCTTTTTCGCCACCTTTTATCAACCTGTCTGCGATGAGTCTTCCTACATCGTTGCCTTGGTCAAATTCGGAGCTTCGGTTTTGCGGTAAGGTCTAGAAACGAGGCGGATACTGACTTGGGGGGGGGGGGGGGTTATTACCGCCCTTGGAAGCAGGAGAGCTAAAAAAAAAAGACTCAAAAAAACTACGAAGTCGATTAGCAGGGGGAGGGGGTTCCAACCTGATCTCACCAGAGCGGGGAGGGGGTCCGGAATTTCGGAAAAACACCTCTCGTATTTAATAGACGCCCCTTAATGCGGTAGTGTTGCCATCTGTCTGTGAAACGTGGAACTATGTTCTGCGTGTGACAAGTGTAATTTTTGTTTGTTTTATTTCCTGATTTTACATAGTCTACTACCTTTTTACCTAAAGTAGGCCCTTAGTTTCTACTTGTTTATACCTAAAACAATTTACTTTTTTTTTTAAATACATCTGGATAATTATTCTTAAGGAAATTTTTGTTTGTGAAATATTTAGTTTATGATAGGTAATCGTGCAGACATTCGGTCTGATGGATGCAGAAAACCGCCTAGAAAACCGCGGTCAGGATTGCCGGTACGCCGGGTTCTGGACTCGTGCCCGGTCCGTTGTACCTCCCAGATCCACTGTGCGCCACACTGGCGGGTTGGAATTCGCCTTCACTGATGGTACATAAATAATTCAGTAGTGTGCGGACAATACCTGTGGCTTAATTAATCAATAGTCATGACGAGATTACTAATGAGGAAATTTTTGAGAAGGTAGGTGGGTATAACTCAATATGGAATATTATAAAAACTTGGAGGACAATATTAATTGGACATATCTTAAGACACTAGAGCTTAGTAATAACAATATTGGAGGGAATGGTAGAAGGAAAGAGATATCGAGGAAGACCACGTTTAAAATACATAATGGAAGATATTGGCTGCAGGAGATATGTAGATATGAAGAGGAGGGCAGAGAGTAGAGCTGAATGGAAGACCGCCGCAGACCAATCCCAGGATTGACTACCGTGGAAGAAGAAGTCATTACTATTTCAGAGAAGCCACTTGCAAACAGGGCTGACAACAGGTGGGAGCCAAGCAGAACATCACGTAGAAATCAGTATTCAGTATTCTGTATTACCACACACGGTAAACTGGAGTGGGAAATGGATGATGATGATAGTAACGTATTTTACAAATAATTTTTGAAGTTTTCTATCTACAACAGGACATATTTTTGTGAATACTTTCAAACTATGTATACACTCTTCAATTTTTTTTTATGGTTACTCTCTACTTACAGAATTTGTTTGTGCGTGTGTTTTTTCCCCCGAGTTGAAACGTGGTGTTGATTGTCACAAATACATGTATGTTTTCAGGCTGTAAAAGTATATATGTTACTTCCAACTAGAACCACAAAATTAGTTATGCAGCTAATTTCAGTAGCTCAGAAGTTCGGTTCCAATATATCTTTTAAGCTATCTAAAAACATTGAAAAGTGTTGTGAGGAAAAGGTTGCTAGATTTTTTGCATGTGGTACTACGGGCAAGGAATGTTCCATAATTCCATATTATTGCCTACCTTGTAGGTAAAAACACTACAAGTATGGCATTATTTACATAGAAACTAATTATTTCATCGTTAAGAATTGAAATTTGTGCACCTTTATAGTCTTAATATTCCAAACGATTAAGAAGAAGAAAGAAAAAGTTTATAATACCGATATGCTCTTTCAAACGGATTAATTGTTCAATTTAAGCAGAAAAAATGTTACTTCACATTAAAAGCAGTTTAATCAAAAACAGGATTCTTGTATGTCGCTGGACCAACGATACTTATGAGAGATATGATTAAATGGTTTTTGTAGATTCTTTTCATTAACGATATTGGCTGCCCCTCCCAATTACTTATACGGAACACAGAGTTACGACGTTCTTAGTTGTTGAGGTGGTAGTTACTGACACCGGTATCGTATTCACAAGTATTACCACATCTTTCTAAGATCCTTAATATTGGTATGGAACAAAATTGTATGTTTTTAGTGTCATAAACAGACCATACATTTCAATCTTAAATGAGCCTCCTACTTCTCCAGAAAAATGCGATAAAAAAGCACTATAATTATATTATCACAAATTTCTCTGATCTCCCTGAAACATCTTTGACGTGACTAAATTTTTTGGTGCTTCAACTGACCTCACATTAAATGAGTTGAGTTTCTTCACTCGGGCAAGTATATTTATGGTGACTACTATTTCGGTTAGAAAAATAAAACAAAGACTGGAAAGCAAGGTTTTAAAATCGAAGTAAACCTGAACTGGAACCTGGGGGTTATAAAGTCGGCTATCAAAAACGTGAAGGAGTAATTTAGGACTGCTTTGACAGCGTCAAGAAATCACTCGCCTTGCGCGTAAAACGGCGAAAGTGACAAGGCAATTCTGCGGTCTGCGTGCCCAGCCCGCTGCGTGTCTCGAGTTCCGCAACCCACTCTGCTTTACGGCAGAACAAATCGTTGCCAACGCCGTTTTTGCCGTCGGAAACGCCCATTAACGTCCCCACGGACATGGGAATCGCGCGGGAACCGGTGTACACACGCGCGTGTATGTATGAATACGTCCCCGCAGTGGCGGCAGGGTTTTTTTTAATTGTGGGTTGGCAGCTCCCTTAATTGCTCCCGCGTTCGATATGGCCAGCGCGGACGGACAAATAATTATAAGTTTTAAAAGGCACTTTTCGACATGGCGTGTTACAGCGGCCCCGCAGGCCAGCAAAACAAAGCACCGAGGTTAGGCGGACGCTTTATTTGTTTTTTTGGAAGCTGCCCGAGGTGAAGCCGGCGTCCTTACCTGTGGGTGTACAGCTCTGGCCACGAGCGAGGGAGCAACCGGCCGGCTTCCATTAGCTGATGGGCCATCCATCATGCTGCTCCGATCTATATATCTATCGTTCCTCGGCGGGACGAGCGTTCACGTTATCTCCATCGGAAGACCCTTCCAATCACCGTCGACAACGCAAGTTCTTACTTTATTCACTCTGATTAAAAGGATTAGATGTATTATACGTGACAGCACCAGCAAACAAAGGGACATTGCGTCCACAAAGTAGACGTCTTTGAACGGCAATTTTCGCTTTAGAATACCTACTCCGCGTATTATTTTAGTGGCCATTGTTTTAGTTTCAATTAATTTCTGGTGAACTTTTTTTTTCGGTACTTACGTCTTACAAAATGAATAGATAAAAATTTTATGTAGGGTATTAAAAATAAACATAAATCCATCACAAAGGCTTCACTGCTTGCAAACATGTGAGAACATTCCCTTTCCCGTCATTTATTACTGATCAACTTTGTATCTATAACACAGTACTTCATCGAGAGGTAGGATGGATTTAATGGACGCCAAAAAGAATAAACGTATAAGCGTTTCACATGTACTGATACGTACAGATGTTAAAAATTAAATATAGAATAAGTTAGAAGATGGACAAAAAACTTGACGAAATTTGTGAAAGAAGTTGTAAAATAAGATATAGAGGATTTTGAACCCCATTTCTAAACATACCGGTTTAATCAATTTGCTAATAGACGACTCAGGCTAAAGAGAGAATTTGTAAAGAAGATACAAATATCAGAGAACTCGAAGCAGGTAACGAAAGACGTAACTTGCAATTGATATGCAAAGTGGAGAGTTCGGTCGGTTGATGCTTCTATCCTTTGTTATCATACACATGTATGATATGTATTTTTTTTAAGATTCGCATTGAAAGAAACTGCTGTTTTCACACCTGCATTCATTACACTTCACTCTGTATTCTCCTTGATATATGTAAGGATTTTGTGAAAATTTAATTTTATGCAATGAGTTATACAAACTGATAGCAGAGGAGTCAGTGAACCAAATAAAATCACAAATACATGGTTTCACCGCACTTATTATACCTCATACTTTTTAGAAAACATCCGATATTTACTTCAGAAGTGACTGTGATGTTAGTATCAAACAGAATTTTTGTCCAGAAGGAATAGTTTTACATTTACTTCGTTGTTAGTCTTAAGTCTCATACTGCCCATTTCCGAAAAGTTGTGTAAAATGTGTTTGCGCCGTAACAATAACGTTCCTATTTTTTCCCCAGGATATTAGCTAGAATAAACACATTGCCTTCGTAGAGTACCCTAGCCGAGTTTGGTGGATACGGATTCGATTCCCACTCTGACCAACAAGATTTAGATTTCCAGTGGCTTCCCAAAATCACTGCATTATAATGCCGCCATGGAGTCCAGTAACAAAAACATCAATTTTATCTCGTCTGCGATTGTTCATTGATGACAATAATTTATGGCAGATTAATTATAAATTTGTCGGATTTATCCGATCATTACGCATTTAAAAATTAAGAATCATACCGAAATTATACAGAACTAGCTGTTACCCGCGACTTCGTACGCGTGGACTTAGAATTTGATTGCTAGAAATGGATATAGAAAGCTGAAAGTTACCTAAGATATGTCCCAAACAACACCGAGTCGGCATAATATGACGGGAACGCCATCGATATACCATCCTACCGTCGAACCTGTCCCATGATTAAATCTGTTATTCATACCGGTAAAAAGTATCATGTTTCCTTCCTAAAGATACAAAGTAATTCCTTGTCATCGGTGTACGCATATAGTCGTCAAAATGTAACAAAAAGACGGAAACTTACTTTCGCAAATTTAACATTATTAGCTTAGATCATACACAAACTGCCTGTGGAACCAGTATATCGTGAATAAAGTAAAAGCTTAAGTCACTGTTCTACCGCCTACGATTCGCCACGCATTCCAGCCCTGAATTTATGGGACTTACATTTCAACATGGTGTCCTTACTACAAAATCCTAGGCTTGGCTCAAACTACAAAAAACCTTTAAAAAATTTTACTCCCAACGGGGTTTGAACCCAAAGCCTAACGGGAAATTTCTTAAAAAGCAAGCACCTTTCCACTACCTACCAGACCTCATTGTTGCCTTGCATTACAGAGACGAATAAATATTAGGCGTCTGTCTGTCACAGTTCAGATAGTTTTCATAATTCAATGATAATATGTATTATCTATACGGAATTCTAATGTCAAGTAGCATGTCCTTGTCAAATTTCATTATGATCGGATTAGCCGTTTAGTCCAAGAAACGTTACAAACAGACAGACAGACAGACAGAGTTACTTTCGCATTTATAATATTAGTAAAGACGTATTCTGAAAAATTTGAAACAATTATATCTGGATGGCAGTATTAGAACTTGAAACCAGTTAACTGAAATGAGAGCTCCAAACTTAGAATTTGCGTCTTTGTATTTGATACCTGCGTTTGCAGAAACTTAGTCGAGCAATTATGAAAATAACTACTCGTAAGCTCCTTAATGTTCAAGCCATTAAACAGGAGAAATATTAATGAAACTCAAGGGTTACGACAAAAGTATTAAGCTCGAACACATTATACGTTTTCGTCTTTTGGCCGGGAATCACGTGGCACGACAAAAGTTGCGAGAAAAGCTTTCAGGTTCCGCAGATGAGAGTGTAATTTTGGCGGACCACCTCGGCTGGCTGGTGGTGTTTTTGGGACTGCGAGTCGGCCACACGCAGGCGGACTCGACCCGTTCTCTCGGGCTTTCTTACTCTAAGTCGTAATCCTCTTTATGGCCGCAATCAAATATATCAGTTCTCCTTTGAGCCATTAAGAGACGGCCGCTTTCTCGCAACGGGAGCATTCCAAATTTGGGACGAAATCTCTTCTTAGTTTTGTTCTGCGCGCGCCATTTCGTTAGGTCCCGGAGATGAGGCTCCCTACAAACGAAATTGGCAGGATGGCAATTAAGCGACGCATGTGTGTGTGTGCGCGCGCCTCCAGTGTAGACCCCAAGAATTGTTACCCAGGATGAATAAAATTAGAGGTTTAGCTAAGAAGTTGACTCCGAGTTATCTGCGCCACAAAATATTTCTTTCCCTTCTTGGAAATTAGGTCACCAGAAACGAGGTCATACCTCATGCGAATTTAATAAAAGGAACTATATCTTTTTCTCGATTTTGATCTCCAGTGAAACTAGTTATAAGGAAAAGGTAACTATAGTCTGTTTGTTTCTGTTAGCAATGTAAGTACTGTATAGTTTACGTTTATTTGAAAATATATTTCAGTCTTATGTTATTTTCGGAATATTCATGTCAGATGATATATATATATAAACATATATATATATACAAAAAGGATAGCGAAATGAACCACCACTTACCTTAGATGATGGTTTCGTGGGGTGAACACATAAAAAAATATTTCGGGACTTGGCTCTTCATCAACAGAAGAATATCACTTCTCATGTTGACGAAGTGACAAGTCCCGAAATATTCATTGTTTTTCGCTGGTCTTGTGTTTTTTTATGTGTTCACCCCACGAAACCATCATATAAGGTAAGTGGTGGTCCATTTCGCTATCCTTTTTTTGTAAATCCATTCGCTACTTAGCTCCTATTATTTCCTGGTTACTATATACATATATATATATATATAATCATATATATTGGCTTTACCTCTCTTCGACGTCAAGATCATCAGAGGCGGGAAAGGACTGGGGGCAAGGAACAGGAAAGAATTCGGGCTTGGCCTTTCGAAGATACAATCCCGATATTCGCCTGGAGTGATTGGGGGAAACCTTAGAAAACCAAAATCTGGAAGGCCGGACCGGGATTCGCACCAGCGTCCTCCGGAATCACCCACCACGCTCGGTGGGTGATTATAGTATATGTAATGCCATTGCTATAAGTCAAACTAACTGTACGATCGATATGGGATATCTGAATCAAGCACGAAGTTAGGTTATGGTTATCTCGATATAGCTTTTTTTTATCCTCCATTTTGGCGCCTCACTTTTCCGTGTGCTGTTATTGTATTCACACCTAAATTTATCTACACTTCTTAATTATTATTTCCTTCCAAGTATTTTCCTCGATTATCATTTCCATTCTCGTTACCCTCTACAGGCAGTTACCATGTTGCTGCTCTATGCTTACACATCGGGTTTATATACTAAATAACATATATATGTCATCACATGTGTTTCTGTGCTAATGTTTTGATCGGATTTATTTTTCTGATCCATTAAAGGTGATATGGCATAACTGAGATTTTAAGTTAGATTCTACGTTTTCGAGCAGTGGAAACTCGTCTAAACCAGTCCTACAGTTTTTGTGTAATTTCGGAACAAACTTTCAAGCAAACAAAAATTCTTTAGGTTCTAGGTACCTCCAAATAGCCATCAAGCAAAATCATTATTTCAAAATATATAGAGTCTACGTAGGACATACCAGTTACTGTTTTTTTTATTTTACGAATTTTATTGAGCCAGTACACTACCTTGTTGGTAGTAACGGAGTACAAGTTGTCCATTTTTGCCTAACTATGGAATGAGGATATTTACAAGTATATTTCGATACGCGGTAGTATTTTGGTACACTCCGTGCAAAAGAAAAGTTCGTACTCACACATCAAGGTTCGTACATTTTAGAGATTTGTTAATAACACAAAACACATTTACTTATCTATTGTTACGACCATTTTCCAGAGACTGGCATGTATTTTTGCAAGGTACAGGGAAATGCACGCTAGAACGTAGTTGCAGAGTTGGCATCGTGAAACTAGAACACAGTAAGTTCCGCTCCAGCGAAAGTACCCATTTTATCTATGCATGCTGCTGGCTCTATAAGCGAATGAATTGAGTGTGTGAGTAAAACTTGAGTAATTTTGCTACAAAGTGACAGCTTAAAATATTATGTCCCCATAAATTTATATATGCTTTCGAATTTGAAAAGCAGTTTTCGAAGCACCCTCTGTAGCAGACGGTCTGTGCATAGTGCTTTGAAAATATCTCGTGTATAAAGGTAGTCTTTGCACGTATTTACAGTTCTGCATTGCAATCGGATTGGAGACTGTAATGGAAATCAATATCATATTGATATTAGCTGGTGCACGCTATATATTAATAACCCCTGGTTGTCACGCGAGTACCAATAAGTTTCGTTGATGTGGCTGGACGGATACACGAGATGTGGATGTTATCAGGATGAGCCACGCGCGCTGCTATCAGTGGCCAGGAAACGCTTCTATCTGTCGTCGAGCCCGCCGGGCACACGACACCAGGGAAATTCTCAGTCCTCTCTATCAACACACAAACGAGTTCAAAAACAGTTCACCGAGCGTGATGGGTGAGCGGTTAACGCTCTGGCCTCGCGTTCGGGAGGACGCCGGTTCGAATCCCCGTCCGGGTAACCCGATTTGGGTTTTCCATAGTTTCCCCAATCACTCCAGGCGAATGCTGGGATGCTTCCTTCAAAAGACCAATGCCGAATTCCTTACTATTCATTGTCCCCAGTCCTATCCCGCATCTAATGACCTCGACGTCCAAAGACAAAAAAAAAAGTAAGTCTCGTGCTTAAGGGACTGGATTCGAACCTCGGTCAAGCCATCCGGATTTAGGTTGTTCCGTGGTTTCTCTGGAACACTCCAGGCAAATATCTGTATGATTCCTTAATATTCCCCAGGTCGATTTTGTTTTCCATCAGTAATTTACCGTTTATAACAATCACATTGTCAGAAGACTAAAATGACAAAATGGGGGAAAAAAATCATAACTTGCTTCCAGAATTCTTTCTGTAAGATACCTATGTTTTTAAACTGCGAGCCGACATCGTTATGAATATTCACAGTGCACAGAAATAAGTGACAGATCCCTTAACATCCCATCAGGAGCACAGGAACGATTCGTAACTCTTCGGGAAACAGGAAAATGTGGAAACGGTAAACACGTAAAAAAAAAAAAAAAAAAAAAAAAAAAAAAAAAAAACATTACTACTACTACTACAAAACAAAACAAACAAAAAAAAAAGTTTTTTTTAATTCAAGGCAGTTTTTTTACAGCTCATTTGACCGTCTAACGCTTCCCAAACGCTATTCTGTTTACCACAGCTTTTATTCTGATTCGCTTCTGAGAACATCTGTTTTGTCTTCGTTAGGTTTCCAAAATTTTCTGGGCTATATCTCCTGTGACATCCTTAACACATAAGCCGAAGGGGATATTAATGTATAGTTCAGTTGTGTCACTGAACGATTTGACAGATCAGTGGTTAAAGTTTTGGGTTCTAAAATTCGTTGTGCCTGGTTAGAATCTCGCTAGGACCAGTAATTTCACGGGCTTTGCTTTGTTCATCCGGTGTACGCTAATACAGTTTCGGATTCCATGTTAAACCAAAGGGTCAACAATGGCGGAATGCTGGACAAATTGAAACTGTCTCCAGACCGTAAGTTCACAATAATTTATTTTAATTTCTAATCTGCTTAATCCTTAATCTTCTTCGAACCATACTATTTCAGCAGTCTTCAATCATTGTTGACAACCTTTTATCAGTTCTCCCAATTATTCACCTGAAGACATTTTAATTACACAGATCGTCGAGCTGTATCCTGTTCCGTCCGTAATGCTCTATTAAAGATTGCTTAAGGTCCGCAAGTTTAATGACAACATCGTAACCGCTTCCGCTCTACGTTTCACATGATTCATTGCACACCCAATAAATGGCCCGTCTAATCTTAAATTAAAAACAGCTCGTCACTTTAATAGCTCCGTGTTTATATTAGAATTTTCGGCGTGTAATATTTTTTAAGCTACTTATGTCAAATTCATTATACGAATTTCCAAACTGCAGTGCGTTCTGATGTGATGTATAGCGGCAGCAAGTAACACGAAGCAAGGAGTACTTCCACGCGTTTAAACGTGCAGTTTGTAACTTACCGAATAGTGCAAATTCGGTATAAGCACCGTCCGGTTGTATCTTCGGTTATTCTTTTGCATATTTACTAACAGGATCTTAGCAATAACGGGGTACTTCCCATCAAAATTCTCCACCCGGGTGTTAAAAACTAGTTATAAATTGCATACATGAATATATATCGCTGCGGAACCTGTTTGATGGGGCTTCATTTGGAAAAAGTTGTTGGTACTCCGACACAACAAGAATATATTTACTAAACCTCGCTGGATAAATACGAGTTCCTAGTGCAATTTACGGCGGGAACACGCGAGGAAAATTTTTATGCATAGCTGTAAAAGATATAAATTTAACAAATTGTTTCAAAACGCGCATAAGCGCAGTGATGATCCAGTCTGGTTCGCGCTTCTCTCGTTAAAGCATAGAAGGTGCACAGGCATCCTTTTTCCCCATCACTGAGAAAGTCTGACAGTGAAATGCGATCATTTAATAAGGAAAAAATGACAAAAAGTTTATAACCTCGTTGTTTGCCAGAAAAAGTATAAGGCAAGCAAGCTTACGAAACTATATTCTCAACTGAGTTCAAGCGTAATAAAAGCATCGTTGCATCGCACTTATTTTACTAAATTTTGAAATGATAAATGGTTGATCTCGTTTGTATGATAATCAGGATTAAAGCTCCCAGCAATGTAAAATTCCAAAAAAATAGGATAACCATTAACCTTATGGATGTGAGAACAAAGTTCGGTTGAAAATTTTTAGGCTGATCATACCAAATACCTATGTAACATAATATTTCATGAAAATATGAAACCAGCACTCCCTGAAAACAAATATGTTCTTGTTTGTAATATTACGAAAATTTATTTATCACAATGTGTATTTGAAGTCTCATGCTTTTATTCCAAGCTGCTTCTAAGCTCTTCACTTTGATAACTGTGCTACTTTTAATTTTGCTTTGTCGAATCGTTAATATATCTCATTAATAGGTCAAACAAGTGTTGCCACTACTACGATTTTCACAAATTTTATATTTATCATTCTAGTAAAAATTGTGACCCCCGGGATTATTATTATTAAAAATTAACTACGAGCTTACGCCGAAAACTTGTTTCAATATTAGATAGGTTATAATGTATTGCGAAGTGTACGATAATAAGAAGGAGTGGTTCCATATGGGAGTTTAAAATAATTTTTAGTAATTTCTCACATACGGAGATGCTAATTATGAATAACAGATATCAATGACCAATGTTTGCTCCAGAGAACGAATAGTTGTTATTTTGACAATTTTTGGCAAGTAGACAAACCTATGAAGATATGAAATTTAGTTCGCCGATTTCACCACAAATGCTTTCAGACATTACTTCCTGAAACATGTTGGGCTCTCTACAAATTTCTAAAACACCACATTACGGAAAAAAAAGACTGCGAGTGTTACTTCATGGTACAATTCCTTGTAAATTTCGAGCAATAGCTTGAAATCCTTCTTCCTCATTTTGCGATTTATGTAGTTTTTGTTGTGTTTCTCCCACAATTGGCGTATATTCTTATTATTCGTCCACACCTCTTTCTCTTTAGACTTTTTAACGACACACACGACTAATGGCTCGAAACGCACTCGCTCCCCGCTCCAAGCCGACAGCCGAAATTGTCTCAATCGTTGTAATCGCGCTACGAACATCTCAATTTGCCTCCCTGTCTGCAGGGACAATCTGTAAATTGTTTGTCGGGCTCTGCCAATCTCCCCGATATTGGGAGTATCAAATCCAATTTGCCTATTTACGTGGCAATCTGCAGGACCCCTGCCGGATTGCCCCTGTTGATGGGGACCGAAATTGGGATTCTGTAGCCGCCTTTATTCCCGCTACCTTACCTCTTTCACTATCAGGCCAGAAACATCTCGGATAAATTCTTCCGTTGCATTTGGTTTTTAACCCTAACCAGATTTTTTGTATTAAATTAGACACATTCTGAAGTTACTATACACCAACCATCGATCTGAACTTGTCCCTTGTTCGTTGAAAAATAGGAGCAAGAATGTTATTGGAGGAAACGAAGGAATAGATTTCCATCCGAATTTGTGGATACGTTACTGCTGAAAGTACGAGTGGTTATAAAAGTTTCCCTCGGTAGCCACGATTTCCAATAAACATATTTATATCACCTGTCTGTCTTATTCCTCCTTGCAATAGTTAAGTCTGCACTTGGCTTTAGCCACCTCGCGTTGCAAATACAGAAAAACTCGATGTGTTGCTATCTTACATAAGCGAACAATTAACAAGTTTATCGCACAAGGAGACTGGTTTGTGAAGTAAATTGCACGCCTCTTCTCGACATCAAAGCGCTCCTTAATGTATCAATAAACAATGAAATAGGAAGGCTCGCAAACGTTTTGGTTTTGTCTGAGGTACTTGATTTAAGCACAAATTTTGCAACTCTTTTATGAGCCGGAGCGAATATTGCGCGAAGTAAGATCATAATTCAGTGTAGTCGGCGAAAAAGAAGAAAATGATTATTTTGTTAATAAATGCGCTATGTGTTCTTGGAAAAGGGAATTAATAGTCGAAGATAAAACGACTAATGAACCCAGAAATGAAAAAAAGGCCACTACTCCATCTGCATGTTGTCATTATCGTTTTAAGACTGGTATTATACGGTCAGTATAATTCCGTGTGGTGTAAACTGCTTTCTTTATAACTCCGCGGTGTATAATCAAATCCAGTTTGGGAGCGTTTATTCGACGATAGAAGTATTTGCTTTATTCGCGATAATCATTTCGGTAAAAATCACAGCCAGGAATAAACAAATAAAAAAGGTAAGAGAGAAGCAGTGGGCAGTTGCAGGGGAAGTGCTGATTGCAGAGTACGAACCTCCAGCTGTCCGCTTCCAGAGAGGTTTCATCACGATATTCCGTACAGCTATAAAGCTATTACACAAACAGGATAACTTCACACTTAGGCTAGATGATACTGGCAATTCAGATAATCCGGTTTGTTAATCCTAATACTGGAATCGTATGGAATACTATGTTAACAACAAAACGACAAAGAAAATAGCAAACTCGCCGACCCATTTGCGGTAAGGGGGTATTCCTAAGTTACATAACACGAATTTCATGATTTTTGGAGGCCCCTCCCTCCTTGTCGAAGGTGGTGATCCCCACCCCACCCCCCATACCCCCTTCCCCTGGCGTGACGTCGCATATTTTGCAATTTTAAATTTAGAAATTATTAAATTAAAACAGCACTTCCAAAATTATTTATATATTTGTATTTAAAATATTTTTTCATAAAATCAGCGATAAATCCAACATTTTAGAAAATTCACAAAACATAATAAATCAAATGAACGATATAAAATTCAATCTTCTTGTGCCCGTGGACTTTGAACCCATCCTTTATATTATTTATGACTGGCATAGCAGTCACTTCGTTGTCGAATTGGGTAACGTTAGGAGCATTCGATGTGTCAACATCTTCTTCTTCATGTCCTTTGAGGACAAATCTTCGTGATGGGAAAAACTTCTTGTTGCCTCTTATGTGATTGCTTGCGTTCGTTAGAGGCTTTGAATGATAAACGGTATAGATCAGAGATGCAACACAATCGTTTAAATAAGAATGCGGAAGTCACATTTTGTCAAAGCCTCAAAGGCAGTATGGCCTTTCGGTGTATGTCACAGGCGGCCGACGTGATACAAATTATGCATATGACGTCACAAAGCTTATGATCTTCCTCGCGCCCTTGTCACACGATGTCACACTTTGTTGACCCCCTTCCTCCCTCTTAACGTGTGCCGTAATTTTTGGATGGCCCGTGCCAAATGATACACCCGTGGATTGACCTGAATAATTAAGGGGATTGTTTAAACTTTAATTCTGACGCACCTAGTATTTCATGATGATTGGTAGAAACAAGTACACAAACAAAGCTTGTATAAATAATGAATAAGGTATGGTATATTTACAATATCCGGAAGTTACGAAAATACATAATGATGAGAAAGTTACGAGTAGTACAGAGCGTGGTGGGTGAGCGGTTAACTCTCTGGCCTCGCATTCGGGACGACGCCGGTTCGAATCCTCGCCCGGGCATCCGATTTTGGGTTTTCCATGGTTTCCCAAAATCACACCAGGCGAATGCCGGGATGCTTCCTTCAAAAGCCCATGGCCGAATTCCTTCAGGTTCCTTATCCCCACTCCCATCCCGCCTCAAATGACCTCGACGTGTACGAGGCGTAAAGCCATAAGTTTTTTTTTAATAAAAAAATTACGAGTACCATTATAGCATTTAACTGGCAGGAAGTGTTTGTTCTTACTGAGGCTTAAGATGCCATCAACAACGATAACATCCGTTAACAACAACCCGAGCATCCGTCTGCCCCCATATAAATTCAAAATTAGGATTGAGGAATCGTGGATATTGCCGCCCGTTCATCACACTTCGTGCATCAGGCGTGGTAGATCACTAAATGCTATGAAACACGATATATTCTAAATAACGTATGCTACTATCACAGTCTACTACGAAAGTGTTTTTATCCCTACCACCGCTGGGATAGTTAAGTTTTGATATGAGTTAAGGATGGTTGTCATACGTTTGAAAGTTTTTAAGTTTTGCGTGCCGAGCGTGGTAGGTGAGCGGTAACTTTCTAGCCTCGAAGTCGGGAGGACGCGAGTTTGAATCCTCGTTCAGCAATCCCTAAAATCACTGCAGGCTAATTCTGTTACGGTTCCTTTAAAAGGCCACGGCCGAATTCCTTCCGGTGCTTTTCTCCCCCCCTCCCTCCTCCCTATTAGTATCCCGTCTCTAAAGCGGTCAACGAAGCATAAAGCCAGAAGCAATAAATAAATTGTATATCGGCGATTCGTGTTAGAAATTTTGTCTAACGTGTAGTATTTGAGGTGGAGATAAGAAATATCGCATATTCACCTTGATTTTTTTTTTTTTTTTTTTGCTATTGCTTTACGCCTTGTCGACGGCTAAGGTCATTAGAGGCGGAATTGCCCTGGCGACAAGGAACGCAAAGGAAGCATCCCGGCATTCGTCTGGAGTGATTTGGGGAAACCATGGAAAACCCAAATCTGGATGCCCGGACAGGGATTCGAACCCGCGTCCTCCCGAATGTGAGGCCAGAACGTTAACCGTTCACCCACCACCCTCGGTTTCACTTTGATGATAGCGTAAAACCACCTGAAATTCATAAAGTGCCTAATGAAATGAGTTTAAGCTTGATGCTTATGCCGTTACGTTATTTTTGAGGCGGAAACCATCGAAGCTGGATAGTGAAAATACTGCAAGATATGAATCTATGACTGTGATGCCTCCCCAAGACCACTTTTACAACTCTCAGCTACACTGACGAGTGTGGTTTTCATGTTAGGTTTGCATATCACATAATACTGTAATCTCTTGCGGAGGATATGTACGATGCGCCAAGCCACAATGCAAAAGCGCAGCTGCCTGTCCGCCACAAGTGGTTAAATTCTCTTCCTCCTTCTCCAGGAGAGCTCGAGTGCTTGGAAGACAACATTTCCCCGCCGACTTGTTCTCAGCACCGTAAACGCCTGTCTGCGTGTTTGCTCTCAACCCGCCTCACTCCAATCCTCATTTGAATGACAACGTCAAGCGGTCTGCGCCGCATTAGCATACGGCTTGGCGGGCGCCGCTTACATGTGTGCCGAGCTATTAGCCTGCAACCTCGGGCACGGTGCATCATGCACGCTCGTGTCAGTTCACTAATAAAGGTCGCTAAAACCTCAAGGTGTCCAGCACATATGACAATTCAAAAACCCAACAAAAAATGTAGCAATGGAAATAAGCCGAAAGAATACAGACTGCCATATAAAATTGCAGGATCACCAGGTTGAAGTTGTTGACCAGTTCAGTTACCTGGGGAGCATAATTGCTAATAGCGGTAGAGGTGAGTTAGAAATAATGAATAGAGGCCAACTTCTAAGTACCGTTCGGGTCTTACTATGGGACATGAAGGTTCCCAGAAGAACAAGAATTACCTTGTACAAATCCAGTGGCGTAGCTAGGTCAACAAGGGCCCCGGTGCAAAAAAATTATTTTGGGCCCTGAGGCCAGATGCGCGACCTGTTTTTTTGCTTTGTGTTGCTGGTAGGGGCCCCCTGAGCTGAGGCTGGGGACTCCTGTGGTTAGGGCCTCCCTGAGCAGTGGTTGGGGACCCCCAGAGCAGTGAGGTTAAGGGCCCTCAGTGAGGGGCTTCCTGTGTCTCAGGGGCCCCCTTAGACGACGGTAGAGCTAAAAAAAAGATCGCCAGTGCCGTGAAGGCCCCCGTGGGCTCTCTGAACTGCGCTTGGGGGCCCCCTGAGCGTAGGGGCCCCGGTGCACTGCACCGGCTAGCACCATAGTAGCTACGCCCCTGTACAAATCATATCTTATTCCTATTCTCACATATGCTCTGTAAACATGCGCACTAACATCAAAGGGCCTTAGCAAGATCCAGGTCTGTGAAATGAAGTTTCTTATAACTGCCCTCCAGAAAACGAGACTTCGACTAGGTAAAGAATGAAGAGATTAGATTAAACATAGATCTAAGGGAATCCGTGGAAGAGAGACTTGGGTCATCTAGACTTAAATGGTTTGGGCATCTTAAAAGAATGAATTGTTCAAGACTACCAAAAGAATATTTGGAAAAAATTATAACGGGCAAAAGGCCAGTGGAAAGACCAACTAAAGGAGGACATCGAGAGAAGAGACTGGAACTGGGAAGTTACTATGGACAGGGAAACTTCTCTATGCAGGAAACAGTGGATGACGATCGTCTATTACCACCAGGACGGAAACACAGGAAGGCTTGCAAAACAAACCCGGGAAACTGGAGATTGTCCCCAATGATAATGATGACTTAGACGCAACCGTATTTCGTCAACAGCAAGAGCTGGTAGTTCCAGACAATGAGTACATCTACCTATTCGTACCAAATGAAATTGTAACTATTAGGTGACTGAACAGTAAAATGCTGGACTAGAGATGTGCCACAAAAAAAAACAAAAAAACACACACACACACACTAATTTTACTCATGAAGCTCCCATCAACACTAATGTATCAAACTAGAATCGAAATCCAGTTCGCTCGTTTTGGGATCGGTTTTTTCGTGGTTTGCAGAAATCATTACACGTTAATATTGCAACGTGAATCTCCTCGGTAATTACTTTTCCTTCAGGCCAGTAATTTAACGATTCATTCATTTATCAGTTGTCTTCCTCCCCCTTCCAAAACTTATTAATGTCCTTTTTAAATTCCTTTAGATACAATGTGATCTTTCTCTGTCAATTCAATCACTCAAAAACGTTGAATATGTTTAAACTAGCCTTTCTTTCAAA
The DNA here is from genome assembly GCA_031002005.1 of Vandiemenella viatica. Lineage (NCBI taxonomy): Eukaryota > Metazoa > Arthropoda > Insecta > Orthoptera > Morabidae > Vandiemenella > Vandiemenella viatica. The sequence continues at coordinate 266,671,866 of JARYHS010011408.1, read as the reverse complement.
ATTATGATCAATTGAGAATACTTAAAAGTTAACAAACATCGATTGATAATAACAGTGAAGGTGTATTTCGGCCACATGTATAAAGAAGATTTTATTTTATTAATCTTGATAATATAATTAGCACATGAAAAATATAATCTTGAGTTTCTAACAATATTTCCTTCATGGCTTTATTAAGCTCCATTCATTCAAATAATTTTTATTACATGATTATTACACTAGAGCACATTTCGGTATTGCTTTTGGTAATTTTATTTACAATACTGTCAACACAAATTTCAAAAGCTAATTTTTCCTTAAAATATGAAACCTGGAGATAGTATACGCAGGTTTGTTTTAGCAACTATTCTGGTATCGGCGCAATGTGGAATAGGTAAAATCGTAGATGCATTTTAACACAGATTAGCTAAAGGCGACACAATTGTTATAGCCGTTGCCATATCTCATTCTGTGTACTTTTACATAACAATTACAATATTTCCTATAATTTTATATATATATATATTTCGAAATTAAGGTTTTATCTTTAACTTACAGATACATTGAATGACTGGTAACAAAAAAAAGAACAAGTGAAGTCAATCCATTTCAATAAGATGTTTTCAACTTGAAGGCTGGGCGTGAACTCGATAACTGGACAATCTTCGGTAAATCCGATGACGCACAAAAATTTAGTTACACTAGCCGCCGCCGTAGCGCTGCTTGGCTAACCAGGAAATTTCAAATAAACAACTGCATTTGATATTATTTGCATTTATATTATAAATGAATGCAATTTTTCTCGGCGTTGTTTATTTATAAACGTTTCTCGGCAAACAAACAGTGTAATATTATTATTGATACACAATATTTCTGCGACATAAACCTACGTCGCCATCGCCTAGCGCCTGATTTGGTTTACAGGGATTGTGGTTTCCAGCTAAGTGATGCGTGAATACCTACGAGTATTATTGAGGCCGCTAGCCGTCAACGTTTTGCTTTTTGTGTTCCGCGGGCGTCTAATGACGTCTGAGATGCTGCTAGGCAACGTAACAACGTCTGTCGTTGCCATGCTAGTTTTTAAACAACGTGATAAAGGCAAACTTCAAGTCTTACAACTGCACCTGAAGATGGCGACGGAGCTTTATGTCGCCGAAATATTGAGCATTTATATTGTTAAAAGGAAGTGCAAATTACAAATAAATAATTATTGATTTAATTTGGCTTTGTATCGTTTAAAGGAAATATAACTGTGATGCTAGCCAAAGGTGATTGTCTGTTGCGGAAGTAACTGCACAAAAATACGAATAACAGAGATAAAAACAACTACAATGCGAAGCAGAGATTAATAAAAAATTGATTAGTTTGAATTTACGTGTTACTTTTTGTTTTTTTACGACGACTAGTTGCAGAATGAATCTTGATGAATATGTAATTAAAAGAATTAATTTCGTCCACAATGCAGCACCATATGCAGTAACTTAATGAGGGTGATCAATAAAATGCAAACTGTCTCCAGAAGACGCGACAAAATTTATAAGGTCGTGACATGCAGGAGCAGAATTGTACGGGAAGTATTGCTGGTCCTATTTGCGCTCAGATTTATTCGAAAGCCCTTCCCCTAACTTCGCGAGATGTGCTTAACTCGCGGCTATCTGCTTCTGATCAAACAGAAACGTGCCTCGCCTGTCCCATGAACTGACGCGTCCTATTACTTCCGAGTGATATTTATGAACACCGATTTGCGCTGTGATTTATGCGGCATTACATACTTCAAATGCTCGGTGTGTCTCTTGATGCCAAGATCTGCATCAGACAACGATACTGTGCATTTGTCATTTTTACCGTTCTTTGAGTCGTGTGCAATTTGCAACTTGGGAGGAAACAATGTATCTTGTAACTTTCTACATCCCAGAAATGGAGAGATATAGACTGTACAGCTCTATCTGAGAACATTGGCTTGCGAGGTCTTGTTTTGCAGCTGGCTCGATGCGAATCTGAATACGGTATTTAATTACTGCGTTCATAGGGGTTTACTGCTTGTTGCTATGGCCTACCGAGCGGGGCGGTGTAACGGTTAGCGTTCTCGCCTCGCATTCGGGAGGACGGCGGTTCGAATCCCCGTCCGGGCATCCAGATTTGGGTTTTCCATGGTTTCCCCAAATCACTCCAGGCAAATGCCGGGATGCTTCCTTCAAAAGGACATGGCCGAATTCCTTGCCTCCCATCCTTTCCCGTCTCTAACGACCTCGATGTTAAAAACAGACGTAAAGCAGTTACAAAAAACAAAAAGCTAGGGCCTAAAGTAGCCAGATACCATAAAAAATTAAAATAAGGGCACTAATTTAACATTTTCCTAAAATCAGTACTGGAAATGGACAGTAAACGCACCTGACGTACTTTTTTTTTTTTTTTTTTTTTTTTTTTTTTTTTTGATATGTGCTCATATTATTGAAAGCTGTGCTATTAGCTGATCGGTTACTCATCAGTACAAAACTCATAGACGACAATATCAGTTCATTTAAGAATTTGAGGTAAACTAGTGACGAGTCACTTCAAAGTAATTGATTCTGCTGCGTGCAGCAAAAACCACAAAAACTCCCACATCGAGCAGCTTAGAAGGCGTGGACCCTTGCATTCCTGGTTGCACAGCAGCTCCGCGCAGAGGAAGCAGTAAAGACAGATATCTGACAGTTCCCGATACCAGTTCGGGAGAAAGCCTCTTCTTAGAACGGGGTTGTCGCTGTTATTTAGATTTCTGTGGCTTCTTGCAGACTTTGTACGTCAGGGAATTAAAACAAAAAAATAAAAATTGGAGGGACTGGAAAAAATTCGGAAAATTACTGCATGTTGTACAGTGCGGAACTCAAATAATGGTTAATAGGTACCTCTATATCTGGTTTGTTAGGGAGGAAAAAAAAGATTGAAGCAATATCGACTGAGGTTTAGGCCAATGTTCTATTTTTTTTTTTGGTCTAATCACTTGTCGATTACACTTCAGTTATATTTTATTAGTACCTGGAAATATTTAATGACCATATCTAGCTACTACCATTGGTTTTATAAGAATACCTTTGTTAAGATTCAATGTTCTGGAGCTTTTTCTCTACTTTTTGGGTAACTTATTTGATGAGACAGAACTGCGGTTGTTATCTGTTTCTGTCTTTTGATGTGGATAATCTGAGAATCGTTTGTTTCCTGTAAAGTTTCATGCTAATACTTTCGTCCATAAAATCTTGTAGCACATAAACAATGCATTTTATTTTTCCACTGAAAGTTACTAATTTGTTTCTCGGGTAGAGGTAACAGTAAATAAATAAGATATTAATTCAAATTATTCAAGTTCTCCGCCATAGTCGGACTCCAGACCCTCAGAACAGAAGTCTGAACGATTTTAGATTTTATTCCATCATAGTATAATCACAAATAGTTAAGAGAATAATCTTTAGAAAGGTCTGACAACCAAACGGTGGAACGCATTTTCTTGACGTAAAGTTGCCGTTTGAAACCGGTTACGTATTTTAAATGAACTTCCCGTGACTGATGGAGTAACTCATCGTGTTATATCCTAATATACAGTGTATGGACGTTAAAACGGCGCACTACACATAAAGTTGCAACCATCAGTGTATCAAGTTTAATCTGTGTCTTCGGATCTTCACTGGTATCTCAAAATAATGATATGACGATTTTCTTTTATTCGCTTTTCCATGAAAAAAAAAAGAAAAAAAAAAGCGTTGGAAGATACAGAAATTTCTTGAAAGATACTTTGAACTGCACGTTTAATGCTGACATTAAGAATTATTTTGCATAAAACAATGTAAAATCCTGAGTTATGAAAGATAAAAACATTCGCTAATCTAAAAATACAAACGATTACAAAGAAAAAGTAGCTGAGAGAATTAAAGAAATGTCATGAGACATAAAATTATTAATTATTGTTTGAAACGCCAATGCAGCTGTTGTACAAATTATATTTACTATCCGACTCGTTTTATAGTTCATTGAGATAGGCCTATAATCAGCGACTGAAATTTACTGGAAAATATTCAGAGTTTTGTATTATGTTTTGTGGATAAATGATCAACAATAACAACGTCTCAGATATGATTCGCACTGAATACAGATTTCGACGACGACTATGATATTTCGGCTATTTTGTTCGAACAATTTAGGCGAAATTTGGAATTTTTGTAAATTAAAATAGTTCAAGTAAAAAAATTAACTCAACTCACACAAAAGCACATGGTTAGACGCTATATGGCGACATGATACATAATCTTAATTGCCAAGGGTGCGTTTAACTGTAATGGGAGGAGGGGTGGCGATAGCAATTCGACTCGTTTCGTCGCGCGGGGAGTGAAAAAGTTTTTTTCTGTCTAGAAGTTCCCATGTAAACGACTGCGAGCTCAACACCATACCCACTGCTAGGATGCGTAAAAGGACCTGTTAAACAGAAGAGGACAATACTTCACTGGCGTTTAACGTGACGGACCTGAAAGTGATGTCGCTGTTGGAACTGTTAATGCTTGTCACATCTGTCTGGGTTATCTCGCAGCACATCGTCATGACGTATGGCTACATTCTGTCCGAGGCGTGCGGGGTGGCTGGAGCCGTGTACTACCGCGCGCAGGGCCATTACGTCCGCGGAGGAACAGAGAGTGGAGTTTGTCCGAGGTGCCGGTGGCGGTATGCGGGCAGTGGCCACGATCCCTGCGGGATAAGCGGCCGCACGACGGATGGCCTCTATTACTGGACAAGGCAGCTTGGGTGGTGCGCCCGTATGCTACAACCTGTAGCTCCGAGCGGGCGTTCAAGACTCCCGGCGGTCCCACGCCACCCTCCGCAAACAGTCTCTCGCACAGTACCAACTGTTGTTCTTGCTGTTGCTGCCTATTGATGTACCTCTGGCCTACCCTATCGCACTTACTTGTCTCTTTTTTCGAGCTTTGCGCTGCATTTTTTTATTGACCTCGCCAACGTTTCGGCACCAACCTGGAGCCCTCGTCAGGGCTTCTATCTGTCTAGCCGCCTAGTCCTTTTTTTGATAAACTTGAACACTGATTCACTGTTTATTTCTCAACGACAAAGATGATTTTGTTTCTCCGCCAAAGAATATTTGCTGTTCCGAAGAGGTTTGTGCATTATGGAGTGATCTTGTACTTGTTACAACGTGTTCATGCATGCTTTGAAAACTTTTTTCTGTAGGCAGACAGGTATTCACCTTCCACATAGTTTCCTACATTCATGCATTCCTTATTCGAGCATCAATTTCTGGATGAAGATGGTTATTAAAGGATAACATTTGATGTTATTTGTCTTGCGCATTCGAGTGACCTATTGTTTAATTTCAACTCAGGGTCGTTTATTACGACGTTTGTTTCCATTAGGTTTATCTGTAGTCTTAGCTAGGTCGCAATTCTTTAAGTTGTCGACCGTTCTCCGAACGACGAATATCTATTTGCGTACTCGTTTCGGACTTATGCTGTGAGGCATCGTGTGTACCTTTCGGTTATAGATGTAGGTATACACATACAGTGTATTTCATAAATACTGTCTACTCAGATTGTTGCTAACTTATTTTTGTTGTAGAAGTAGCAACTTGCCGTCTTATTGATGTCTAACAAAGAAATTGCAATACAAGTATACAGTGAAGTGTGAATGCGCTTAATGATTTTGCGGTAATATTCTTAGGAACGATTGGCTTCGGTTCAAGTCCTACGACTAATTAAGCGATTTTAGACACAGCAGTTGACTCAAAGAATATTTGATTTCTTCCTTACCTTTCTCCAAGCGTTAAACATTTCACAAATAATGGACCAAGATAAATCATTATTTCAATAATAGACGGATACCATAATTTCTCATATTTTGTAAGTTGCAATCGTTCTTAATAGTATCTCGGATTTCAGGTAGTGAAATTATAAATAAAAATCCATAGCTGAAATATTTTCGTTTACGTTTTTCAAATGACGGTGCTCCATCCCAACAGAAGGGTACATTTTCACTGCCACAGTTTACGTACATAGCAGTTACTTTGGGGAGGATTCTGGGTTGTTAATTTAGCAGGAAAGATGAAAAATAATAAGAAGACGTAAATATGAATAGAATGCAAGCATCTTTTCTGTAAACACTTAGTCACCGCTGTCATACATCCGCACATGATTTTGGCAGAAAAGTCAATGAAGTCGGTTTCTGATTGTGTTAATCACTGCTTTCCATATTAGAGACAGAAAATGATTCCAGTAGTGAATTCCCTAATATCCCCTAATATACCAAACTGCGAACATCTCACTAACTCACCCCCTGACTTTGATAATAGATTATAACTTCGTTTCCTGCCAGATCAATAACAAGTGTAAGAGAATCCAGAAAGATTCCTTTTAAGAGCCGTTCAGACCGAGGATAGCCTGGCGTCCAAGTTCACGCGGCTTTCAATTACGCTGGTTTCCGGTCTGCTCGGGTTCTGCGCGAGTGGTTCACGCCGCCTCGCGACCATTAATAACGTCCGTCTGCGGGTTCGACAGCATTCTCGGCGACTCTCCTTACCCGGGTGTCCAATTACCTGTGCTATCTCACATCAATCACCACCGGGGGCAGCACTAATCGCCAGGTTCGTCCATCACGGAGCCTCGGACAGCTCGTGAGTCGGCTCGCTATTATGCGGCGCCGATCACCAGGGGTCACCGGGAAAAAGCGACGTCCCCTGGGATTGATTACGGCGGGGTCCGCCGTGTCAGAGCGCCACGCCGGTACCGCGAAATTACCTTCAAGCGACCCAAAGGCGCGCTGAAAGATGCTGTAGTCGCCCCCTTCTTCCAGGATTGATTTATGCACCGTTTTGGACCTCGTGTCACGCTTTAACTGACCAGAGTTTACTTTGCCAATTTCCCAAGATCGCTGAAGGTGGAAGTGATGATGGTATGACGAAAGTCCATAGTAATATCTTCTTTGCTCATCGTCGTGACACGTCTCAATCGCAGTGCAATATACTGGTCTCGCATTCGGGAGGACGTGGACTCGAATCCCCATCCGGCCACCTTGATTAGAGTTTTCCATGGTTTCCCCAAATCATTTTAGATGAATGCCGGGATGGGTACTTCAAAAGGCCATGGCCAAACTCGTTACCGTTCCTTGCCCCCCGTCCTTTGCCGTCTCTGATGACCTCGACGAGGCGTAAACCCATGAGGGTATATATATATAAAATCGCAACAGTACAGTAGCCATAGCAACTCTAATTGAAGAGATTGAGAGAGGAATTATTAGTCAGAACTTGGTCCAGAAAAAGTTTCCTGACTAGGGAGCGTCCATAAACTATGTAGCTCCATTGTGGCCTCCTGTGAATCCCTTTCCCCACCTAACTTTTTTCCCTTTTTATTCCAGAAGACATTTTGTACTATTTTCTCCTGTCAGACCATGGTAAATTACATACGCAGATAATTAACTAAGGGAAATGAATATTCACATCCTGTTGTGTATTCTGTTCCTCATTTTAATTGTGAAAAATGTTATGAAAGGAAAGCTACGTGGCCTGACTCTGAAACACCCGCTCCCCCCACGTAGCCCAGCGTAGCCTTCAGCCAACCCCTTTTTCCCCCTGGTCCGAGCCACGTAGTTTGTGCACGCTCCCATAGCAGTAAGTACAACCTAGCGCCATAACCTGGACGATGCAAGAATTGAATTGTTACAATCAAGAGACCCTGAGAAATGTTAACTGGCCACAACCATCGAGAAACTGTCACTTTAGAGCACCAGCTGTAGATGCCTGAACCACCTGCGTACCGTAGTCGCCAATCCCACATTCAGTGCCACTGAGTGGAGACCTCAGATGCCTCCGTCCAGCTGCATTTGCGAGGGCATCCATATTATCGAACATTTACCAAAACTGACTACTTTGACGGTTTTAATTTTTTTTTAATGGCATTTGGCAACTAAGGCCATACAGCCAGCTCAATGTAATTTTGTAGTTTTTCAGTGTATAAGTCATCATCCAGTATATATTGTATTTTCCAATGTATGGACGCCACAGGACGGACAGGACATTCACACAGACACCCAACACTTAAACATCCATACCCGTGACCTGATTCGAACCGGCGGCCTTCGGCACGCGCACTTTGACGGTTAATTTGCTCTCTGGAAGACCAACTGCTCCTGAAGTTGCCCAACTGAAGTCGAACTTAGTATGAAGCATTCATTGATTTATAACCTAATTTCACTGTGATGTTTGCACCAGCTTTCATTAGTCTCTTCTCTCCGCCTTCCTTTTCAGTTCACTGTATAAAGCGCATCCCAATCTGACATAATATGATTCTCGTATGTCAGGCGCTGCCTTGCTGTCTGGTTTTGTCCTTCGATGGTGCTTTCTACTGTTGCTGTCATGAATTATTGTAAAAAAATAGACGACGAATGAGATGGTGTCTTCTCTTCTGAATGTGACGCCTGGGATCCGTGATTCACCAGCTCTGTTAGAAACCACTTCATTCATCACTGTGTCGTTCCAGGGATCTTTAATATTTTACGACAGCACCAGGTTTATAGAGCTTCTCACACGAGTAATCAACGGTTTTACAAACACAAATGAGCTGAAATACAGTTGGAACTGAATTGTTAAACCAAATCCTAAGTCAAGTGTTTCCAAAATCTTATGAGATAAATGTGATTGTTCTCCAACGGAAGCCTATGGATCATCCATTTCTCTATCACATGGCTTGATGTTTGTGAAGTCAGGGTACCTATAGCTGATGCCTGACTCACAGCTGCGCATTCCCGAATCTCGATAAAGTTGGAATGGGGAGTGACGCGATCGCTGGCGCCTTTCATCGGTTATTATCTACGGCCGCGTTGACAGACGGCATACCTCCACCCGACCAAATATTGACTACTCCGTCTGGGCGGGGACGGAGGGAATCCGAGGAGCAATGACTGCCTGTGACATGATAAGTACCAGCGACAGCTCGTCAACCAAAACAGTGCTCTTGTGTGCACTGATATAACTGGCATTTCTCGTACACTGATTCCCACGTTGCAAACTAACCATGGCGAAGTTCGGAGTGACATAGCGCATTAACCAGATTTATCTTGTCTGCTTATCTTTCACACCATTTGGTATTAATAAAGTCGGAAAATGATATTAATGACGGGAAATGTAATTGTTATAATCTTCTAACTTCCGCGGTAGGCTTCGAAATACTCTTGATGCATGGAGCTGCTAAGGAAATCAGGTTCTAAAGAACAAAAACCCATAGCTAAGATTGCCGAGTGTAATAACTAATAACAGTGAATATCCATTTACACTTCAATATCTTCACAATAATATAAACTCTCCAGTATCACGTACAAATTACATTTATTTCTAGAGAGACTTCAGGCTACCGTTTGAGTTTGGTTTTCAATATGGTTGACAAACTCAAAGTTTCTCAATTTGTAAATGTGGAATCAGTATGTTACCTCTAAAAGAAATGTAGTACGATGATTGTACCAGGAGGAGAGGGATTTTTTTGGGTAAGGGATTTACGGCTCATCCACGTTGATGTCGTTAGAGCCGGCAGAGGATTGGCAGCAAGAAATGCGAAGGACTTTAACCATGATCTGTCATTAGCCTCGAGTGATTTCGAGATATCGTAAAGATCGAAAGCTGAAAGGCGATCGAACTCATATCCCTCTGAATTAACTGCTCAGCCAGGGGTCTTGTTAGCAGAAACTAATAACTAATTTTAGAAAATAAGGGTCATGATAAGCTATCACCTTTCTTAAGTGAGAATTATTTATTTCTCAAATTAGAAACTTGTACAGCCTTGATGGGTGCACGACATTGCAACTGCCAGCCTAGCCTTTTATCGAAGCGATTCGGGCCAATTTTGTACCTCAATTTCTTTCGATCTTGTCGATGCTACATGCCTCAAATTTCTATTATCCATAAATATCAGCAATCTTAACAAACATACCAATTTTCAATTTTTATAAAGGTGAATAACACACCAATGCAATTTAATTTTGTTTCATTTTTGTGTCACACGCGTTTCACTCTATTTCCAGAGCATCATCAGCGATATCTATTTGGTACTTATACATTTAATTAGTAACATTTGGTTTAAAAACAATATAAAGTTAGGTGAAATTAAATTTACTAACATGTTACTTTTTTCTCAAGATCAGGATTAGCTTCTCTGTGTAGGTTTTGTAGAATCTTCTGAAGGTATAAAGCAATACACTGCACCGACCTCAGAAGATTCTACAAAACCTACACTGAGAAGCTAACCCTGATCATGAGAAAAAAGTGAAAAAGTAACATGTAAGTAAATTTAATTTCACCTGAACTTTATATTGTTTTTAAACCAAATGTTACTAATTAAATGTATAAGTACCAAATAGATATCGCTGATGATGCTCTGGAAATAGAGTGAAACGCGTGTGACACAAAAATAAGACAAAATTCAATTGCATTGGCGTGTTATTCACCTTTATAAAAATTGATTAACTCGCAATTGAGGAAATGGCCCATAATATCCAGTTATACCAATTTTTGTTTCGTACCTGTTAAGTACCTGTCTGGATGTTATAAACAGTTTTTTTAATCATTACCTCAATCTCAATAAACATTTCTACTGTTAACGGACCATGTCCTGCAAAGATTTGTTTTGATATGTACCCGTGAAAATATATGGAAATAGAGACCCAAAAAGCTTTTCTTCGGCACTGTCGCCGCAAGGAGTTGATAATTATTTAAATAATGAGGTGGTTGTTACATGAGAATTCGTTGTTTCATGTTGTTTGTTTTTAATTCCTTTCGTCTGGAGGGCCTCCCACTTGTTGCGCCTGAGCCCTCGTCCAGTAAGCCATGTCACGCTGGCGCGGACCCCGATCACTGCGGGGCTGGGCCGCACCTGGCTCGCATGTTGACGAGACAGCCGGCGGTGTTGAGTTTCCAGACGGCCATTAATCTGCGTCATCTGGCGCGCTACGTCGCCGTCCTCCCCAGCCAGCACAATCGCCTTACATCGTGTCGATCTACAGATAAAAACTAGCCCGTCACCGGAGGGGTAACTTTGTTTCGTCGCGCTTCTTGAAAGACCAGTTTTAGGATCGGATTTCTCAATTTGAACTGCCTCTGCTTCTTAGCAGACTGTCTGTCGTAACAGAGCAAGACCAAAACATGATTCGCAATGATACGGGATCATCTACCCGATAATTCAACAGTGGCTATACTCTTAATTCCATCAGTCTGGATCTGATTCAAATCTCGAGCCTGCTGTAATGATCATTCCGATTTTTAGGCAGATTTTCGTAAACACTGATGTAAACATTGGGACGGTATCCAATTTCCACCTCAAAAATTACACTATACACGAAGCAACTAACCCGTATCATGCACGACACAACTCACACTTTTCATATAGCTTACAGATCGTGAGACACCCGCTTTCCCATTACTTTGAGAGTGAGACAGAAAGATACTGAGGTTTCATATCCGCAAAGTATGATACATAAATCTAAATGGGAATGAGCATCAGAATAATTTCATACGGTAGTCACAATCTGGAAGTAGGTTGTGTCATCCACAGGAAACGTCCTGAAGATGAAGTGTGGGAAATTCCTTTTTCTTTCTTGTATTATTCTTCTTCTTTTTCGTTTTGGTCACTAAGGACCACGTTGTCCTTAATTCTGGCGAGCTTTCTTCTTAGCCCAGTATTTTTTCATCCTAGCGCTATCGTTATCATTTCTTTCCTAGGTCCATTTCACACCAGATCAGAGTCGCAGTGTTTTGCATGTTAGTGACTGGAGTAACTTGGATGCTTCAATCAATATTATGTACTTATCCCTGTTGTAAATCCCGCTGGGGTCAATTTCCATTTGTTCGAGATCTTTTCTGACTAGCCTCGTCCACTTTGCATCGGTCGCTTTCCCACTAGAGACGGTTTGGAGACTTTGGGATTGAGTCTCGATTGTCCATCCGAACTACATTGCCAAAGAAGTGTTGTGTGAGATGTATGAAGATTGGATATAGTAAAAATCGGTGTCTGTGCCAATGGTATAGCCTGGACGTAAAACACATCAAGATTCTATTAGCAATCGATTCTCTTCATTGTCGCTTCACCGTTTTACAGAGCTACTCATACCATATAGTTGTAAGAAAATGACTATTTCCAGGTGTTGCCCTGCTGGTTAAGTACAGGACTGTGAAAATTTATATAGTCAGCGAAGCTCGAACCGACTAACCTCGATTAAGCCCCAATGTTACCCCCACAACTATATGTTCACACTGTTCGCAACAACCTGTATTCTACATACTAAGTACACTAGTGAAAATGCCTTGTTAGTCTTTCTCCAAACACGGGCTTGAAACATGTTTGAATGAAAAAATCCGGATGTGCTTTTGGGATTGTAGACTTTCGCAATAAAGAACAGACCAGAGGTTCTAAACATACGATGTCAACGTCAAATTTCTCTGCTTATTTATTGATTGCATGAAATAGTTATTGTAAGAATTAATTTGAGAGGAAAATACGTCCCAATACGGATATTTTTTTTTTTTTTACTTGTGGCTATACGCCTCGTCGACGTCGATGTCATTAGAGGCGGAATGGAACTGGGGACAAGGAATGGGAAGGAATTCGGCCATAGCCTTTTATAGGAAGCCTGGAGTGATTTGGGGAAATCATGGAAAACCCGAATCTGGAGGCCTGGACGGGTATTCAAACCGCCGTCCTCCCGAATGCGAGCTCAGAGAGGTAACCACTCACACACCACGCTCGGTCCCAATACGGAATTCTTAACGACTCTTACTTGGCCAAACATTCCTCTTCGCGAATACGAATCGCTGTTACCCGCGCCGTTATGTCATAGCTTTAGCCAGATTTCTTTCTACCTGATGGAAATAAATGGTTTTAAACCGTCATTAAGCGCATAATGGGTATCTTTAATTGCAGTACCACTGCAGAGCGGCTACAGCGCTAAATTAACTCTTGATTTACGAGTCGGCTTCCTGGGAATGGAACGCGGGCCTGGGACGTGGGATCAGTCTCGTTCGACTGCGGGGCAGGCGGCTATCGGAGAATCTTGTGCCCACAAGACGGCCTCCTATCTGCCTCCCATCAAACCCACGGCCCGCCTGCCATTAAACGGGAACGCTGGTCTCCGTAAAGATCTTGTAATGCGAGGCCGGAGCTTTTAAAAATAAATCTCTTTGGTTGGTTTTCTCCTTAAAACATTGGAGATAAGCGTTTTGCATGAAGAGTTTGGTTCCCGGGGAAGCGCTTGCCGCCCGGATGGAGCAATTTGTATTCGGATCAACGAGCTGAGCGCTAAGCGAGGTGTCCACTGTCGCGCGTACAGCAACAGGTTGTCCTTCCGGATTCTTCCGTAGTACAATACTCATGGCTTGAATTCGGGAGGATGCGGGTTCGAATCGCCGTCCGGGCATCCAGATTTGGGTTTTCCATCGTTTCCCCAAATCACTCCAGGCGAATGCCGGGATGCTTCCTTCAAAAAGGCCATGGCCGAATTCCTTCCCGTTCCTTGTCCCCAGTTCCTTCCCGCCCCTAATGATCTTAGCCGTCGACGAGGCGTAAAGCCATAAGTAAAAAAAAAAAAAGTTGAACCCATAACATCTCACGATACATTCCAAGCCTTCCTATTTATGTTTTCGGTTTTTTTTTGTTTGCTTGTTTGCTTTTCGTCTTTTGTAATTACTTTGACACTCAACTATTCAGCAGCCACGATGTGTTTTTACGTGGAATGTCTTGAGTTTGTTCGAAATGTTTCTGGGAAGAGCGTGGTGGGTGGGCGGTTAGGTTCCGTTCTCTCCATCGGGAGTACGAGGCTAACGAGATATCGGTTTTGCTTGGTTTCCCGAAATAACTCCTTCGTGCCTGAATTCCTTCCTGTTCCTTGCCCCCAGTCCTTTCTCGCTTCTAATGACCTCAACGTCAACTAGGTGCAAAGCTATAAACGACCGGTACGCTAAACAATTTTGTAACCAGCGACTCTCTGGAAGTCAATGATTTTGGCTTGAAAAATATTTCCCATAGTGGCATACTGGGGAATAAATACCACAGTTGTTTTCCTTTATAACTGACAAATTAAGTAAAAGACTGTACCAGGCGGTATCGAACCATCAGGCCTGTGATTCTAACCTCCTAAAGTATAACACGACAGAGTTTTAATGAGCTTACAAGAACAAATTCCAATATCATTAGTAGCTTTTACAATCAAACTTTGTTAATTTATGCTAAGGCAATTTATTTTCACTAAGTGAATTGGCTGCATTTACTGAAAAACGTAGTAGCAACTGGTTGTAAACACTTCCCGCACCCTCTGCCACCCACAGTTTTGTGAATTGCAGAGTATATATGTAGATGTAGATCTCTAACAGGAAGGGGGGGGGGGGGGGAGGAATATTGTATCGAATTGAGTCTTTATTCCTGCCTTGTTCCAACTCAGAGAGTCAGTTGGAGCACGGGGTGAATTAGGTGGTTAGGAAGTCAAGAGCCTGGAGGTTGAGCGTTAATGCTCGGGCGTGTCATACGCGACGACGTCGGTTCAAATCCCCTTCCGTCCATCCTCTGAATTCTGTTTGCATATTTCCCCAAAATCACTCCAGGCGAATTCCGGAATCGTACCATCAAAATGCCAAGGTCGAATTCCTCCCTCTTCCTTGTACACTTTCGTCTCCCATCTCTAATGACCTCAGTTTCGAGGAGGCTTAAAACCGAATACTGTACCTGTCTGCGACAATAGAAAGCGAGAGAGGTCAAAACGTATCCTTGTTCACTAGGTCATGTTTCAGAAAAATTCTGAGATGGAGGCAGTGGCGTTCGAGTTAGTGACTCTTCACTCTGGGATTAATCGCTTTATAAAATGCATTGCCATTGTCACTAAACGCGCGGTGATTCATAAGCCGCCGTCACGGCGTAACACCTGCAGCGTCGTGGAGACGGCCAAAGTGTTTACGGCGCGAGGCACCTCCGCCTGCTATCTCGGTAATGAGATCGGCGTCTCTTGATCGATCGAGACACGGACGTTCCAGTGGTCGCCGCTCTATAAGGCAGCCCACTTCTCCGACTTATCTCTGTTTTCGCGCGAGACTCTCTGAATGGCGTTCGCGCGACGGATCGCGTCGCACTGCGCGTCGAGATAAAGGCCCGGTTACGTTTCAATCGTGAGCTCGCTCCGGACTCGTCCTTTTGGAGCCAGTAGTCTCGCTTTCTCGAGGCTGTGTCCACCTGGCGTTCATCCGGGTGCCGCCTTTGTTATTATAATGATGGATGCTGACACTGGCCGGCAAAAAAGTCCCGCTTTGCCTAAATGAGTGATGGTAATTGATACTGTTTAGGTTTGGTTTCGACAGAGCTTGGAGCCTATTAATCATGGATAGACCACTGGGATCGTAATCGTGACAGTCGACTTTACACAGATTAAAAGCTAAGCTGAGCAGCGATTTAGATTTTTTGTAACCGAATACTACAGTTGCCAGTGAAGCTTTTTAGGCATATTATAGAAACGGAGCTGAAACGTTTTAAGGAAGTGAACTGAATTTGAACTCATACAAATTCGTCCAAACAAAAGAGCATGTAACGAAAAAGAATACATACTAGCCGTGAATAAAACTTTCTCCCTTTGGAGAACATCATATTCATGTTCCTATCATTATTTTTTTCTTTTCCGCTGTGCCGGAGGCTTCAGTTTTACTATTGTGTGTACCAGCCTCCCTATCCTTGGCAGAATCGGTATTATAGCTACGAGAGGCGAGTAATATATACTTTGTACGTTATGTAAAGATTTCATTAAATTCATGAGATGGAAACGGAGGATTCTGAGTGTGATTATGTTGTTACATGTGCTGTGTTGTTTTGCACGTGGAGATGAATAAAAGGGAGAGAGTGCAACCCGTATAGGACTGATCTTCCGAAAGATACTAAACATTGTTTCTGGTGGAAACTTTCTGCTTGGAATTCTTGCCGTGTTTCCTGAATGTAAGGGATCTGTCAAGAGTCCCTCCTAGATATTTTGGAGTGTCACAGTGTTCCAGTTAGACCCCAGACCATATTACCTTTACCCTGCGAGTGGCTTCTCTATTCCTTTAATGAAAAGCACATACCGGGTGGTTATAATCAAACTTTCCCTGTTTAACAGGTTATAACACGAAACTAACTACCATACGAGTAACAAACTTGGTAGCATTAATGTCCAGAGTATGGGGTGCATGATTTCCATGCGTCACAGCGCCACCGTCCAGTTCCAAATATGGCCATCAAGTGCCTTGATCAGTCACCGTGATCAACGCATTTGGAGACGATCGAATTATCAGCCCATCGTTTCCAAATACTTGGCCGGCACGATTACCTGACCTCACTCCCTGTGATTTCTGGCTGTGGGGCTACCTCAAGGACAGGGTTTACCAAGGGAACATTCACACATTTGCTGATCTGAAGAGCAGTATACCTACGGACATGCTTCGTGCTGCTGTGCAGAATGCAATCCTGCGCTTTCAGACTCTTCTGGACACTGATGGGCGCCATATTGAGCCCCTTTTTTTAGCAGTTATGGTACCGGTATGCAATGGCATGATGTACCATAGCAGCACATTAAAAGTGTTTCAATTGAATTGATTATGCATTATTTCTCTTCCCTATGTCCTTACATTAATGCTACCAAGTTTGGTACTCGTACGGTAATTAGTTTCCGTGTTATAATGTTTTAAATAGGGAAATTTTAATTATAACCACCCGGTACTAGTGTCTTCGAAGGATTTTGTATAAGCTGGTGTTTTAGTAAATGGTGGCCTAAGATTTGTGTTTTCTAATAAAAAATGTCATGGGAGCCGTACGGGTGGATGTCCTCTTGCCTCCTTACTTCGTCTCTGCGAGCCTAGTGCTTTCAATGAGAGCAGGTAGCCTGCGCATGCGCGGGGGGCGGCTGGAGCGCGCCGCGGGCGAGGCACTGACAAATGATGGCTCTGGTCTGCCCGCCGCGCCGCCTAATGGCCACTGATATTATTACGATGCACCCGTCCCGGCCTGTTAGCAGTTCAGACACGAGATGCCCGCCGGCAAGGATCACTGAGAACTTCCGGGGGTCTCCCGACAGCCGTCCAGTCGGCGAGCTCTGCAACCACTGAGCCATCAACTATCTAGATACACCGTTTTCGTCTGTTTGTTTGGTAGTGGCATAAACTCTTTCATGACTTAATAAAATTGTCTGTTTGCGCAGTGAGTGTGTAATAACTCCCAGTCTACACGTGGTTCCATTTCTGCTTTTAACTTCAGATGGTTCAAAATGAGGGTGGAGAGTTGGACCCTCTAAAGGTAGGGGAATTGAGACATTTAAATGATGTTAGATGTTCAAGAACTTGTGTAGCGGTGCCTTGATTTAGGAGAGTACTCAGTTGCGGCCCGTCCCACTGATTACTGGGTCTCACGCCGGGACGACACGCAATTGCGCATGTGCTGGATACAGGCAAGGAATGGCGCATGCGCACGTCGATAGACAATTATAAGAATATTTATTGAGTTTTGAGCCAAACTACCGGATAATTACACATAAGAACGGATATGTCATTGGAATAGTGCTAGATGTTGCTCATACGCAATGAAGTTAGTTCTAAGCGTTTCTCCAAACGGTACAAAAAACATGTTTACTATAAAATTTGTTTTACGTGTGCTATAATTGTATGCATTTGAAATCATGGGTGGTTTTGTACAGGTAGGTATTTGAATGTATGAATTACATTTTTGTCACTATTTTGTATGGTAACAACAAATCATTACACTCGAGAGAAAACATATCAGAGATGTATATAATAAATTGACCAAAGAGAGCATGCTTGTGGGTGTTAAATCTGAGAAAGAAACTAAAGTACTAATCCACTCTGAACATCTCCGGAAAAAGAAACAGACACGATGTTCTCACGTCCATATGCTATTTGTGTTGTTATATAATGATGACTGTAATGATGGGATCACCGAAATGTGTTTTCTCTGTTGTGGGTGAGAAATGAAACAGGGTCCATTCAGATCTATTCTTTATTTGAGGCTTTACGTCTCGTCGACGTCGAGGTCCTTAGCGGCGGAAGAGGACTAGAGGCAAGGAACGGGAAGGAATTCGGCCATGGCCTTTTGAAGAAAGCATCCCACAATTCGCTTAGAATGATTTGAGGAAACGCTGGACATCCCAAATCTGGATGGCCGGACGGGGATTCGAACCACCGTCCTCCCGAATGCGAGGCTTCAACGTTACCACTGATCCACCACGCTCGGTCAGATCTAGATTAACACACCGAGGGGACTAATAAATTTAAGACCGCTATGCGAGAGTGAATCATTACGAACGACGTGGCATGGTCTCATTATTGCAACCGAGCGTGGTTGGTGAGCGGTAACGTTTTGACCTCGCATTCGGGATGACGCGGGCTCGAATCCGGCCATCCAGATTTGGATTTTCCTTGGTTTTCCAAAATCACTCCAGGTGAATGCCGGGATAGTTCCTTCAAAAAGCCATGGCTGAATTTCTTTCCGTTCCTTGTCCCCTGTCCTTTCCCGCCTCTAATGAGTTTGACGTCGACAAGACGTAAAGCCATAAGCAAAATAAACAAATAAATAAAATAAGAAGTTGAAACCTCCGCATTTCTTTCGTAATGCTGTGTTGGCGTGCAAGCAGCTCAGTGTAGGGAGAAAATTTCCGCACAGGGGTTAGGTAACTTAAAGTTATTACCCTCGAAACGGTGCCTGGCGAACGAATCATACGAAAATGATGCCCAATACAATGTGCTTTCATAGGCTGTCTACATGCAGCCACTCGTACGGCGAATCTTCAACGCCTTCTCTGCTCAGATAACCAAGTTCCCGATAGACAGACATGTCCGCCCACCACGAATTACACTTGGGGGAGTCCATTAATTACGTGAGGTGTTTTTCCAGAATTTCACCCCCTCCCCGTGAGATTTGGTTGGACCCCTCTCCTCCCCCCCCTCTCTGGTGAGATTTGGTCGGACACGACCCCCACCTCCCCCCTACGAATGGACCTCGTAACTTTCTGTCCGCCACTAAAATACACTTTCGGGTCATTTGTAGACCCTTTATGTTCTTTTTTTAGCTCTACCATTCTACAAGAATTTCAAAACCTCACGTGAGATTTCCGTTCACTCCTCTCTCCCCCTTGGTGACGTTTCTTGAGATTTCGCCGGATTCCTCTCACCCTATTTCACCTCACGTAATAAAGGGACTCCCCTTGCCTAAATACTCAGTTTAGAATCGCGAAGTATTTATCATCCGTGAGTTTTTCGACAGTTAAATGTGAGAAAATGTTTAGGTTACGGATCCGTTAGCTGACGATTGTGCCACATCTTGAAAGCGTGGAGTTGTGGAACCTTAAAGCCGGCTGTCAACGTTACCAGGTCACAGAAAGGAACCATCAGCGGCGTGGCGACAAAAAAGCGACATGCTAATAGAAGCGTCGCAGCCAGGCAGGGGCGGGGACTCACCTGTAACGCGATCCCATTGTTACGCGCATTAACGAGGACGGGCAAGCAGTCGCAAGAAGCTAAATGCCGCCTGTTAGGACAGAGTTTTTATCCGCCCCGCTTCCTGGGAAGACGGTCTCACGCAAATTGAAACGTGTCTTCCTCTTTCATTTTTTATTCTATCCTTTCCTTCATCCCCCTCCCAAGCCTTTTTTTCTAATTTCTCTCACGCGCTTCTATCTGGCACTGGCCGCCTATCTCCGTTTTTATCGGCGTAGATGTTATATAAAGATTAGGACGGAGATTAGTAAAGACAGGTCGTTCATCATGGTAAGTATCCAAATAAATTATCGGGTCTGAGTGACGCGGGCTTTGAAAGGCGCGCATGCGCGCACAAAACATTTCGGGTACTCCCATCGGTCTCTGCCACTGAAAGAGGCAATCAATTCCGTCACTTACAATTAATTGATTAACTCGCTGGATTAACGAGCAGCAGTCACCACTCGAGGGCGGTGTCTCTTTGTGGTCGGCTTTCCCTGTACCGGTGAAGCCGTTTCGAAGAACTGATCCACTGCATTTTCTCTACTGCGGGACTCTTCCTGTAACAGCGCAGCGTCCATAAACCACGTAGCTCCATTTTGGCCTCCTGTCCTGTGAACCCCCCCCTCCCCCCCCCCCCATGTAGCCCGACGTGTCTTTTGTCTCTACCCCCCCCCCCTCCCACGTAGCATATAGCCTTTTTTCCCTATTGATACCAGAAGACATTTTGTAAATGGCGGAAATAAATATTTACATGCTGTTGTGTGTCCTGTATCTCATTTTAACTGTGACAAATAATATGAACGAAAAGATACGTGGCCTGGCTCGAAACCCAGCCCCCCCTCCACCCCACGTAGCCCAACGTAGCTTTCCAGTCAATCCGTCCCCCCCCCCCCCTAGACCACGCCACGTAGTTTATGCACAATCCCTAGACAGCAATATGCAAATTGCAGACTCCCCAATAAATTCCACTGATTTGCCTTTGATATCTTTATCGTGAAGTCGGTGGAGACGTTACTGTGATTTTTCGAAGCGCAGAGAAGACGCATTGACCTTTCATTGTTCTAAGCGACGGTGACGTTTCTATACGTTTTTTTGCCCTGTGCGAAAACAAGAATATAATTTCCAGACGTAATTGATATACGATTCCAATGTGTCCGTCTGCTTGTGTATTCGTCAGACTGCTGGATACGTCTGTTCCCTTTCATGTCGTGTATGCATTTGTTACTAACAGAAAGCTTGAGAAAAAATTGTAATTGATTGGGGGAGGGAGGGAGGGGGGGGGGGGGGTTTCGTAAGAAGATGATACGGGAATTTCTCCTCGTAAAAATAATGCTGATACATCTTCGAAATCTTAATGAAACTGACGGCTGACATTTTGACAGAACAGACTATATATATATATATATTCTTGATTCATTTCATTCTGACTGATATTAAATGGAATACCGTATTTCATTTTTCTGTTATTTTTACAAAAACCGTACACCAGACTCCAACGTACAAATACCCTTACTAATAATAATAAAAAATCATTAAAGGTTTAAACAAAAAAAAAAACAAAAAATAATCATTGCAGCCTTTAGAATATTGTAGGCAACTAAAGGAAAGGAAATCAACTTTTGTTTTTGTAATTATTTATCAACCACCACGAAATTTTCCTGGATGGAATCGATACCTGGATAACCAGGTCGTGGTTCGAACCCAGATCCTATCAAATTCCAGGTTTAGTCAAAAAATATTAGCTACACACTACAGTTTTACATCAAGTAGGCGATGGTGACATAGTTTTTTAATAACGCACAAAACTTTCGAACTAATCACATACATTACGCCTTTGCGTTTGCACTACTACAAAACGTCGTAAATAATTTAAGACAATACTTATGCAACTGACACGTTATTTTTTTTTAAATCGTAAGATTCATATGTATTTACAAATCATACAAATTTATCGAGCAAAACATATGTAACATTAAAATGTCAATCCATAGAAGTCAAAGAATTTATACACAAAAATATACTTACGAATTTTGAAAATTAGTAATTTGGCTAAGTACAAGATACAAAGAATTTACTCTGAGTAACTATATAACATCTCGTCACTTATTGTTACCTAGATGGCAACGACAAAAAAAATTAAAATAATAGCAGCAAAATTTGTTTAATAGCTGGGCATCTGATTTAAAAATATTGGTGCAGAAGATACGAGTTCGAATTATAAGAATTTATGACTAATCGTCCAAGCTAGTGATTTTTTTTTTGCCATTGCCAATGTCAATGTCCTATTGCAAGTCACTAACATTTTTTTAGTCATTTTATTTTTATTTATTTATTTTTGTTAATTTACATTTCTTCAATAGTTATCAGAAACGTGCAGTTTTGTATCGGAATTCGCATAGACTATCAGGGATCACCAATTAAACCGGTAACCAGTATGCTCTGGTGCATAAGATTCTTCATATAAGCTTGCGGTGGTCGTCCATCAAGAAAATTATAAACCCTTCATGTCTTAAGATTTAATGTCTTCAGCCCAGCCTCTGGGCGCGAAACACTGTTTCCTATTTTTTTTTTAATAGTTTTGAAACAAACCGTCGCCTGTCGAAAAATAAATAATCTGTTCAAAAATCTCGTATTTAGTTAGATCCCATAATGCTGCCCCCTCACAACTAGTTGCGCCCCAGCTTGAAGCATTATTATTACCCACGATATGACTCACCGCAGCACATCCAGCCAGTCTGTTATGCTAATGAGGCACGGAATGTGTAGAGAGGCCAGTGTTTGGAGCCAGGCTGATGCACGCGTAACGACCTCTGAGGAGATCGCGGAAGCATGCGGATGTCTGGAGCACCCGTGGGAAGAATTTGCGCTGGCTGCACCACCGAGAAATCTGCCAAGCGTACTCGCGTCCTTGCCAGCGCTGCCGGGAATTCGACACCTTGCACCAACTCACTAAATGCAACGCACATCACACGCCAAGGACGTTGCCAACACCATTTTTTCTGTATCAAACACAGCAGAGACCGACAGTCTTCTTCTTGTGAGTAACCAGACTTCCGCGGTCGTTGTCCATGTTGACTTGGTTGTCCGGGTTGAACCGCGTCAATTTATGAAAACCTAACGTTTCGCCCATCATCTGGTGGCCATCTTCAGACCGTGTCAATTTATGAAATCCTAACGTTTCGGTCATCATTTGGTTGCTATCTTCAGAGGAGTAATTTTTGTTTGGGAAATGTGCAGTTTATGAGGCGCAGATTATGGAAACCAGCTAAAAACTGCAGTCAGTACGGCTGGTACGTGGGGGCTCGTGCCCGGTCCGTTGTACCTCCCCTATCTAGTGTGCGGCGCTTCGGTGCATTGAGCCACACTGGCGTGTTGCAGAGACCGACAGTCCCTTCTGTTTATTCAATCCGGTAATAGAACGGAGGGAAGAAGGAAGGTCAATGCCCCACGTCATTTTCCTAATTTAATTTCTGTTTATTCACCATCTTTTTTTTTGCAGTTGGGTGGCTTTACGGTTCATGGAGGACGTGATCCTTGGAAGTAGGAAAGGATTGTAGGCAAGAAACAGGAAATAAATTGGCCATGATCATTTAGAAAAAAAGCCATTCCGTGATTCAGGTGCGATTTCGTGGAAAACGGAAATATAGACGGTCGGGCCAGGGATTGAATTACAGGCTCTAGAATTAAAATCCAGCGCGCTCGGTCAAAATAGTAAGTCACTGGGAGACTCAATTGGAGTATGTTCTGAAGTTGAGCTACCACATATTAAAGAGTGCACATAGAATTGTTGTAATCATGAAGAAGCCTTTGTCCAGTTGCAAGGCCTATCTCTGTATGTGATTAGGAATGTTTAACTGGAACTAATTACAACGCTAGCTTTTTTGCAATGTTGTCGGCGAGCGATCTGAGAGCTCAATGTTGGAACCTACGAAAAAATTGAAGGATCTCGAAGTGCCCTTGAATTTTTAATTTTTAAGGCGCATAACCTGACCTTCACTTCTACACAATTTCCATTGTGTGTGTGAAGTGCGTTACGAAAGATTTGTGCTCAGGTTCCTGTTAAACTGTAGATTAAACCATGACTCTGTCAGCACGTCATTTAGGCCACACGACCTTAATTTATTGTTGGTGACGACAACTACGTGATCTCAACTTCGCATAATGATCTAGAATGTCTAACAAGTATTTAGTTCGTTGAATTTTTATATCTTGTCTTCATTTCGCTGGATTCACTACTCAATAAACTTGTATCTATAATTCACTTATCGAAACACCATTCAGTATCTGTTGAAAGTATTGTGTTTCGTTTTGTTATATGTATCTCAATAGCGTGTGTACTATACAGCTAACAATGAAGATATTATGCCTTATGTCATTTTGTTGCTGACATTATGTTTTTATAGCAGTAATTTGTGACATCTTATCATTAGTCTTTATGACTACAGGAGACTGTTAATAAATCATTATCAGATCCTCTGGTTTTTAGACTCTCTTCGTCGCACTCCAAGTTCATTATAATTTCGTCCTTATGCCATGAGCCGGATAAAAATTACTCTTCATTATTAAAATTATTTAAAAGAGTTCATGTATTAATGAAATCTTTCTAATAATATTCTCGAATTAAGATAAACTGATAATGTAAGACTGAAGAAAAGTCAGTACATGCATTAGCATATATTGAATTAACTCATCCCGTTAAAAGACGAAAAAGGTAGTTACCATAATTGATACGTTTGGTATATAGAAACGGGTCTGTCCCCAGGTGCAGTGAAGGAAGCAATTATATCGGGAACACACCCACAGACCTATAATGAATACCTTCGCTGCATGTTTTAAACGACCGGTATGAATGTGATATGTATTCAAATTGTTTTAAATGGATACAATTAAGCTTCCATTGTGCCATATAAAACAGGTGGTTCAGTGAAAGTATAGGCTGCAGTGATTCTAAATAATTTTCTTGATGTTTTATATCCTCATCGCAGACTTTCTAGACGTTAAATCGAACACTACATTAATAGAGGGTTATATCGCCATTTTGGAGACAGTAAGAATCCGAATTCTCTTTCATTTCCCACACAATGACTGAATCAGTAACCATTTTGATGTATTCTGCACGTTTAACTTTGCGCAGTTATTATTAGTTTCATATACTAACAAACTGTTTTATCATTATTATTATTTTAAAAGAGAAAACACAGCTGTGATTCCCAGACACAACCTTCTTTTTGGAGATTGTGCTTGAATAAAATACTTAAAATCTAAGTTTGAATAATTGGTGTGATTGTTATTCCACAAATGGCCGGAAAAAATTCAACAGATGTTATTTTCTGTCGTCATTTCTGTACCGTACTGTATAGCAATATACTTGTTAATCATTTAAAAGGATTTAAGTTTGATCGTAGGGCAGGTAAGGTTTAAAAACTAGCTCACTTTTTATTTTATTTTTTAAACTTTCTTCTATATGGTTAGGTTGAAAGCAATTTGAAAGTCATGTTTAGAAAGCAAATACTCATTTTAATTAATTGTTTAGCAGGCGTCTAAGGGTTGTGTAAATCTTAAGTTTTGGGTCCACTCTTCATCACCAGATACTGGTCTTCCACCAAATATTTGACTCATAATCCTTATTCCGAGGAAATTAATGCTCGTAATATCACTCTTCCTTCAAAGTCAAGTAGTTTTCCTATTAGCTACAACCAGTACTTTCAGTTTGGGGTACAATACAATCGTAGCTCAGTGGTCAAGGCGATTGTTTTCCAAATTGAGGGCTCCGGGTTCAACGCCCGGTGTATCCAGTAATTTGAACAGACTTTACTTTGTCCATAAGACATACGCCATATCGTATCGATGGAACTTTTTAAAGAGAACATCATGGTTCAACTGACTTCAAATTTAAAGGATAGCTGTTTATTTATATAAAAGTATGAGAGCATGATTTTTATAACGTAAAAGTTGTAAAATACTTTTAACTATTTTCTTTTTTATAAAATGTATGAATTTATTCTGCAACTTCATCGAGAGAGTATTAAATCGAAATATCAGAATATATAAGTATAAATGTTTATGACAGTATTTTTAGGGACATCGACAGTAGCTACCGTAATTTCGATGCATTTTCAGTTTTTTACAAACAGTTATCATGTTCCAGGTAACGTTCAAAGCTTTTACTTTATTTATCTTACTGTTTAAAATCGTTAATTTATTGCTTTGGTTGACATTAATAACATTTAGATCGTTAGAAAGTAATTTGATGACGATTGATTGTTTTCTATTTTATTTAGCCAAACGTTTGTAGCCAAACGGCCAGCCGATAGCTGGACGATAATTGCCATTTTCAAAAACTTTGGTGTTGTACGTCTTTCCGTACACTTGAGTCAGCGAGCGCAACATGTGTTATCATGTGTTCAGTGCAATTTTTCTAAGGGGATGGTTTCTAATAATTAATGAAATGCCTGATTTCTCGCGTCTGTGTTATCATAGAGGACATGTGAGGTGTCCCATAAAACTTTGTGACACTTGAACATCTCCAGTAACTCTGTCAATACTTCTTTTTCTTCCCTGTCAAAAGCATCCATCTCACAATAATGACAATGTACAACACAATAGAAAAAGAAAACAGGGAACCAGGCAATGTGAACACAGCCGGGTGAGTCTTAACACGCCCAGTTTTCAGGACAAAGTGTTGGGAACCCGACTTACCCCACCTTTTCACCCCACATCCGATCTCCCTGTCTGGTCTACCCACAAAAACGTGACCAGGACTCACTTTAGACGAGCCGATTTCAGGGCCGAAGAGGCATGCCCCGTCTTAGTGAGACCAGGTCGGATCGTCTAAAGGGGCCGTAAGTAGGTTGTGCCTTCGTTATTTTTGGAGAAAAATCGATGTAACCAAGTTTTCGTCATTTTTAAGCCAACGCCGAGCGAAATTAATCGGCGCGTTAATTATTTCTAAAGTAACCTGAAGCTATTTGGAAAATTTAAGTAACAGACTTTGGTAGAAGTCAAATCTATCTGTCCATCAGAATCTGCCCCTTGAAGATTATTTACTGATTAAATCAAAGTCTGGTTCCTGACCGCTAGTTATATAGTGAGTCAAATCCCTGTCCAGTCAATAAGATTTAATTTTTCACGCCTAAGTCTCTTTCTTCACGCAAAGCTTCCTTCCGTTCGCGATGTGGGCCACGTCATAGGAAACAACACTTATGGTCCTGGTGTGAGAATTAAGTTTTTCCCGGCGTATGGCTGACAAAATTTCTTCTCGGGTATTCTGCCGGATAAGTTCTTCTTTCCACAACGTTTCGGCAGCAACTTCCGCTGCCTTCATCAGGTGAGATGTCATAGCGATGCATCTTTCGAGGCATTCACAGTCGGTGCTGTGTCGTGGCAGTGGTAGCATCGCTATGACATCTCACCTGATGACGGCAGCAGAGTTTGCTGCCGAAAGTATTTATGCGACCGAATACCCGAGATTTTTTTTTTTTTTTTTACATCTATGGTTCTCACTGGTCCAAAAAAGACTAGGAGTTACTGTCAGCAGCTGATATGCGTCAGTGGCACGGAGTGAGATGTTTCTGAGATTCCGACTTGGTTTGCGTGTTGGTGACCCCATATGGTCCCGGGGCTGCAGGTAGGTAGTACGCAGTGGCGGCTAGCACGTGGTGGCATGTCTCAGCTTCCGGCCCGAGGCGGTCAGGCCACCGACGCGGGATTGCTCTTGATGACTAAATGATGCCCGCCGCCCAAGTGGCGCAACCTCAAGGCCTGCGTCGGAAGTCTCTCAGCTGACCGGCCGAGGCGCCACCGAAAGAATACGTGCGGACCCATCTGCAGGCTTACTGCTCTGCGCCATCCAGATGTTCGCGTCATTGCTAATGTCTTACAAAGTGTATTTTAGAAGAGGTCAATATCGATTGCATCGTCCTGTTAGACTAAAGCTGGAGATAACGAGAAATTACTAAACGAGTTGAACAAAATACTGAAAGAAGGTCTCATACCAAACATAAACAAAGGAAGGTAAAAGGCATGAAAAGCACCAGAAACAATAACAATAACAGTAAGTTAAATATAAAAACAGTGTCAGATATAGAAGGAAAATAATGAGAATACTTTTATATAAGAATTAAAGTTATGACTGATGGCCGAAGCAAGAATGATAACAAAAGCAGAACAGCTAAAAGATGAATCTTCAAAACATAAATATGTTAATGCCAAAAGCAGAAAAAAATCCTGATACTGTATAGAACACAGAATTAAATTGGGTGAACCTTGGACTTAAAGGGAACTTAAAGGAAAGAAGAAAAATTGAAACTTTTGGAATGTAGTTTCATTGAAGGAGATTAATAATTATGTGGTCAGTGACAGTATTAAATAAACGTATTTAGGAAATGATGAGTGATGAAATGAGTTTGTGGTAGAATCCAAGAGAGAAAAAAAATAGACACGATAGTAATTCAAATTCTAATGCATGAGGATTTGGTTAATTTTTTTAGTGGCTATAATTGTTAAAGAAAAGAACTGTAGAATAAGATAAAGATTAAAATGTTTGAAGCACCGATTTTAGGATGTGTGTTGTAATGGTTATGTTGAGAGAAATAGATGAGGTATGAAGGGAAAAGATTGAGGACTGGATCAAACAATTCGAGCGACTGATGAAACAAAAATAAAATAAGAAGAGGAAACTGAGTACCTCCATAACTTTCACTTAGATGGTTCATCCACTAAATATAGTAGCAGTTACTCCGTCGGTAATATGTGAAACTGTTTGATTCGTGCTTTTTAAGGTCCAATAATCAAAATTTATTGATGTAAGATTATTTCAAAAGAGCAGAAAATTGATGCTGTGTTATCATCAAAACTGCATAATGTGTAATCATCTTTAGTTGGATGAAAGGGATATGGTGATCCTGATTTGAGTTCTGTTAATGATGCTCTCTAACTATCGACATCGAATACGTTTAAAGGTTACCATCCTTAAAGTCCTCTGAGAGCCGAAGATAAGCCTACAGTTACATATTTCCTTTCCTGACGGTGGCATTAAAGTGAAACTGGCGTGATCAACGCTATTCTGTGGAGCCGTTTCCACCGAGAATTTTCCTCTTCGGGACACATTTGACGATAGACTACAGTTTTTACAGGCCATGGAGGTGATCAGTACATCCAACTAAACTTCCTTAGCGAGTATCAAATACAGTGGACAGTCTACGTGTTCGGATTCTTGATTAGGTTCTAAAATTTGCTACTCATGCGTAGTCCGAATTCAGAGTTGAAAGTTGACTACCCATTAAGCGACACGTTCTGCGATATGTCGTCGTCTGTTAAGATCTTCCTCTTTACGGGATAGTTGAGCTACTGTTGAGCATCTCCACTATCTGGTGTAGAGATCGCCCTTGTCACCTGTCATGCTACCTTTGCAATTCCATTCTTCTCTGGATGATGATTTTGTTTTTTTTCATATTATCACCATGTTGCCATATAATATGCCCAAATAATTTAATGATAGCAAATACAGCACTGCCTGTTTCTCGCTATCAGCTCTTCTACAAAGTTAGTTCCTTTTTTTTTCCCATCCACCACATTTGCAGTATCCGACTATATGATTTTTTTTGGAGGGGGTGGAGGGAGAGGGGGAAAAGGGAGCTATACACCTTCTTATCAAGCTGTGAGAGGATTGAGGGCAAGGAACGGGGGAAATCCGGCCACAGTTCAGAAGTTCACCTTAAGTGATTTGGAGGAACTGTGAAAATCATTATGAGTGAACCGGGAATTGAAGCCGCTTCTTCCCGAAAACCAGACCGAAGTGCCACTCGTCCACCCCGGTCGGTCCCTATGTACACACATCTACAAAGCATTTGTTCTTCTGCAGCTCTTTGCTTTCACTATTATTTAAGTCACTACATAGATGGAATATGCAGGAACACGATACTTGGTTACATGAAATTTTCATCTAAAAGTTTTTGGACACAAAATACGCCCTGACTGAGGTGGATCAATATCTACCGTCAGCTTCTGAAGGAATTAGGTTGCAGTCCACGTTTGGGTACCCAATCAGCATGGAGAATCCCATTACATACTCGCAACTTTTTTACTGCCACTGTATGGTTTTCGCGGAAATAACTGTACCGCGCATTCGCGTTACGAGCAGGCGTGGTTTTACGACAGTCGCACGAATGATCCCGGTCAACGCGGTGCCGTGAGGAACACCATATGGGCTCAGAACAACTGTATACTGAGCGAGCGCTGATTGATTAAGACCGAACTGGAACGACCGGACATGTTGAAGGAAAGCCCGACACCCATCAGCGGCATGCTATTCTGCTACGGGGAGAATTATAAAGTACGCTGAGAACGAATCACGATGGGGGAAGGGACGCATAAAGTCCAATCGACACGCTTTCCTTGTATAGAGCACCGGCGCGTTGACTTCTGGGAAGAAGAGCCAGAAGCGCCTCCGAGAGTTACGTCCCAGCTGAGGCAAATTGAAGGCGAGCCTGCCCAACATGGAAGCGAGACACGGCTTGTGAGCAGCGAAGGAAGTCGGATGAGTAACGTCCTTGCGAGGCACTCGTGGCATAGCCTGAATACCAAGTGGTCAACGCCGAAGAGCTGTCTTTTCCGGTCCCACTGGACGGCTAGACTAGAACACAACTGTCGTTCCACATGCAGCCACCGACTGACAAAACAATCTACTAGATCTACCTGTCGTTTTAAATCTTAGATCACTTGCAGACCAGCATGATGTTATTAATCGTCTCCCGAATTGAAGAAATGATTTAACCTTGATTCTCATGGAAGTAGGTTGCTACAGGCTTTAATCTTAAGCAACTTGCTACCCAGCAAGTAGTTTTAGTGTCTTTGACTACCGCTAAAGAAGCTGGTACCCATTCGTTGCGTTCTTCTCGCTCTCAGCCTTGTCATTCTGAACAAGTACATAAGACCACAATTTAAGATTGTCTTTCATTCGTAATGATGGATTCAGTGCGTAGTGGCTTGACAGCGTCTTTAGACTAAAGGGTTTTTATGGAATGCTGTTTGTACGCAATGTTTTTTCTATCTATTAATAAAAATGGATGTTCGTATATCTGAGATTAACAGACTTCTACACTGTTTGACCGAACACCATAAAAAATGGTACATATATGTATTTATTCATGCAGAACGTTTCTGACCGAAAAAAAAATTAAAAAACTACCCATTCTCCCCCTTTACAACCCTTAATTTTTATACAAATCCACAGTTTTTATCCCATTTCGGAAGAACTTTACGCACGTATAGACCCTACTATACTTAAAATAATAATAATAATAATAATAATATATATATATATATACTGACTACATTTGGTTTAAAGAAACCTAACCCCTCTTCCTTTTTAAACCTGCTTAATTTTTGCCAATATTCATTATACATACGCACACTTTTTATCCGATATCGATAGAACTTTGACCGAGCGTGGTGGTGTAACGGTTAGCGTTCTCGCCTCCCATTCGGGTATATGCGGGTTCGAATTCCCGTCCGGGCATCCAGATTTGGGTTTTCCATGGTTTCCCAAATCACTCCAGGCAAATGCCGGGATGCTTCCTTCAAAAAGGCCATGGCTGAATTCCTTCCCATTCCTTGACCCCAATCCTTTCCCGCCTCTAAAGACCTCGCTGTTAAGAGACATTAAGCAGTTAAAAAAAAAAGATAGAACTTTGCACATGTATACTTTAAAACAAACAGAAAAAAACTGTCTACATGTGGTTTAAAAAAGTCAAACCCTCACCCCCTTTACCCCATTTAATTTTTGCAAATGTTCTTCATATAAACCTTCAGTTTATGTCATATTTCGATGGAACTTTGTACAGGTATACTTAAAAACGAGGAAAAATACTGTAAAATATACAATATAATTTAAATTACGTTAAACGTTACAAAGAACACCGGCATATTATATGCTTTGCTATTAAAAGAAATACAACAGGCAAACGCATTACGACGCACATCATGATTCAGCGGGAGTATACATTTTTGGATTTCTCCTGAAAACAAACAAGGAATGTGTCGTTTCTGTTGTTATTGTATCTTACAGTAGGGACAACACAAGACGAAAACGCAACACTTATGATGGATATCATGTATTCTAGTGCGTTTAATCAGTGCTTCAACCTTATGTATAAACCGAGCGTGGTGGGTGAACGGTTAACGTTCTGACCTCGCATTCGGGAGGACGCGGGTTCGAATCCCCGTCCGGGCATCCAGATTTGGGTTTTCCATGGTTTCTCCAAATCACTCCAGGCGAATGCCTGTATGCTTCCTTCAAAAAGGCCATGGCCGAATTATTTCCCGTTCCTTGTCCCCAGTTCCATCCCGCCTGTAATGACCTTAGCCATCTACGGGGCGTAAAATAAATAAATAAATAAAACCCTTATGTATAAAAATATTGAAATGTAACACTGCTAGAGTTTACCATAATTTCAGAAACACGTAACGTTTAATTTACAACTTAAGAAGTCAGTTCCCGGTTTAGAAGACGCTGGCGAAACAATCGAGCTGCTCTCCGGTTCCTCGTGAAGACAAACAAATGAGCTGGGAGGGTGCGCGCGGCTGACACTGTTGACGGATGAGCGAGCGGCCGCCTCGCGTGATCGAGCTATCGATTATCGCTCTCGCGCATTCCTCCGCCCCCGCCTCGCATACATTAGCCGGGCGGGGGTCATTACGGGGGTCCGCCAGATGGGCAGCCGATAATGCCGGCCAGTCGGCCTCTTCGTTAGTTAACAGCTCCGAGACTTCGTGGACGTCCTGTTCTCTGACCCCCGATCAGCGAGCGAGGCACGGCTCCGGATGAAATTCGAGGGAGATTAGACGCAACAGCCTCGCTATTACCAGGGGCAGCCGAGTTCACCAACCAGCTGCAGTCGAATTGGGAAATCACGTCGTCAGCTAATAGAGAAAACAACGCCTCAGCGTTGTTACAAAATTTCCAACCTGAGAAAATGTAGATAAATTTTGTTTTCAAGTAGACAGTCTGAAACATTAAATAGGAAAAGTGGATGATAGTAAACACCCAGCAATTTGTGTAAATGCGCTGTGCCACGCAAGAAGCATTGTCGGTTTCATTTCAGATCCAGTTTCTAAGGTATAAAAGATTTTCACAAATATTTCACCAAAAAAAAATTATAACACATGTTATTCTGGTTGGGGGTAAGTAGAAACAGTAATTTTCTTCCCTTTCGTTATCAATGATTTTTCTTCTATCAATCTGTCGGCTGCTTTGATCGAATCCTCCACCTGTTCCTACCCTGGCCTAATGTCTCCAAATAAAAATATCCATTACAACATGCGTCCTATGCTATATGCGTCATATACAGCAATTTTCTTCTTCTTCTGTAATTTTCTTGTTGACAATTTCCTCAGACAGCATGTCTTAAAATTCGATCCACCATCCTCTCCCTCTCATCCTTTATTATACTCTTCCGCTAATTTCTTTCCTCCTTCATAATTTCCAAAATTTGTTTATTTCGTTTCTTTATCTGCTCCCTTCATGGGATCATAACGAAAAATTTGTAAATTTTAGTACCAAAACAAGGAAGTTAAATCAGTTTTTGATCGAATCTATGTTTTTTTTTTAAATATATATATATATATATATATATATATATATATATATATATAGACGACTTAGATTGTTCTGCATTCGACGAGAAAAAAACGATGCTTCGTTCAACAACGAACTGAAAATCCGTACATATATATAACATTATCAGTTCTGAAGATATTTGATGTGCTGGTAACCATAATAGTATATTTTCTCATCTCACTGCTCAACGGCTGGGTCTCACATCAAAAACTGTGAAGATGACTGGAATTAAGGACTGAGAATACAGAATAATTTGCATCCCTAGCTTAGGATAGAAATGTTTCTGAGAGAGTACTACTTTCTCTTAGAGCTGAGCATCGATATTAGTGACTGCTCCACGCTTTCAAATAAGCCCGGAACTATTTTTCTAGAACAGAAACTAGGTGAACTTAAATAAAAAGCTGTAAAAATGACTGGAATTATGAACTGAAGAGGGTAGAGATGATAATAATGAGCTCTTAATTCTGTGCAGACAAATAAGTTTCTTCAGACATTCTGAAAATTTACTTTTCATCACTAATTACAATGATTTGCATTTCTACCTTTTGTCGGGCTAAAAAAATTTCTGACAGAGAAGTACTTTTCCTGGAGAGTTGAACTTTTTTTTTTAATGGCTTTCGGCGACTAAGCCATTCAGCCAGCTCAATGTGTTTTATGATATCTCTTCATGTGAATTTAGTTTCTCCAGTGCGTTTATGCTTCCTATGTATAGACACCACAGGACGGACAGGACATTCACACAGACACACAACACTTAAACATCCATGCCCGCGGCCGGATTCGAACCGGCGACCTTCGGCACGTGGAGCTAGTGCTCTAGCCCCTACGCTACCGAGGCTGGCGAGAGTTGAGCTCCGATATTAACGCCGGCTCCACACTTTCAAGCAAGTCTGAAACTATTTTTCTAGAATAGATACTTGGCCAACTTAAATTTCATTTTTCGTATCTTACTTTTAGTTCAAGAGATTGTAATGATGGAGATATGTGTATGATAGTTAACAGGAATAGGTTCGGGGATTAGACTTTAAAAAAATCGAAAAAATTCCGTTATTTGAAGAGACTTGGAAGAGCTTCCTATGTAGGCAAGTGGTTTTTGCAGACTCGTGTGTCACAGCCTTCGTGAGAATTTGAAAAATCTTTGCACTTTAAAAGAAAAATTATGTTTTGTTGGCAACTGCCACAGGAGCAAACGTTTCATCGCAAATTAAACATTCCTATAACCATTTCGGTCGTTTATATATGACCCTGCATATGACGGGGTGGTATGCGGGTTTAATATATTCGCCTTTGCGTTGTCGGTCATTCATCTCCCACCTGTAATTTATTGTCGCCGCCACACCTGACTTATTTTGCCGAAGGCCGCGCGCCCGCTGCGCTAATTAGCTTTTGAGTAGCGGGAACGACTTGCAAGGTGGCTTCATTAAAATTGCCTCAGGACACCTACACGGCACAGAGCGGTGAGTTATCTGCAGATCTCGCAGCGTCAAGTCTTGCCCCAGCGACCGGAGATGGCTATATCCAGATTACATTCCCCTGCTTAACAGCTGCGAGGCGGCTCTGCAAAATATGGCGGAGAAATGTGTTTCGCTGTCTCAGTAACTACTGCGTTGTTTTGTTGAAGATGTTTAATTGAAACGGTTCTCCCTTAGCATACGTTACATGGTGATATAATTTTCTCCCTCGTCGGTAACACTGTCGGGTATATCTTGTGACAATCTCACGCTCCTACAATCATTTATTATTATTATTGTCATTATTAATCTTACTAGCTATTACCCGCCACTTCGTACGCGTGGATTTAGAATTTGATTGCTAGAATTGGATATACAAAGCTGAAAGTTACCTAAGATATGTCGGAACACCATCAATATACCATTCTACTGTCGAACCTGTCTCATGACTAAAACTGTTATTCGTATCGGAAAAAAAGTATCCTATTTCGTTCCTAAAGATACAAAGTATTTTCTTTCATCGGTATACACATATAGTCATCGGAACGTAAAAAAAAAAAAAAAAAAAAAGACGGAGACTTACTTTCGCATATATATAATACTATTAGTTTAGATTACACAAAAACTGTCTGTGGAACCAGTATACCCTGAATGAAGTAAACACTTAGGGTACTATTCTTTCGCCAAAGATTTTCCAGAACATGGTATCCTTACTACAAAATCCTAGGCTTGGCTCAAACTATGAAAAACAATTCATAAAAACTTCTGTTTCCAGTGGGGTTTGAACCCGAAGCCACAGGGGCATTTTCATAAACAGCAAGCACCTTACCACTTGCGCTACGCTACCATTACTCAATATTGTTACGCATTTCCAAGACATATAGATATTATGCATTTGTCTTTCACAGTTCAGATAGTTTTCATAATTTAATGGCAATATATTCTTATCTATACAGAATATAGTATCCCATGTCCAACCTAATGTCAAATAGCATCTCCTTGTCAAATTTCATCACGATTGAGTTAGCCGTTTAGCCCAAGAAACGTAACAAACAGACAGAGTTACTTTTGCATTTATAATATTAGTATATTAAATGCAATGTTCGTATGTGTCTCCGCTATAGACTAAAAAGCTACAAGACCGATTTAGACGCGTTTTTTGCAAAATGGTCCGCGTTGTCAGGAGAAGGTTTAAAGTTGTTGAGATCGTCGATCTGACCAGTAGAAAGAAACAATCACCCACTCACAAGAAGATTTGGTTCAATCCGAACGCCAGGTGGTACAGCAAATCGTTTTTTATTTAAATGATACTGCTAAGTAAAACTAAATTCACAAAACAGACTTTTTTTTAACTGCTTTACGTCTCTCAACAGCGAGGTCTTTAGAGACGGGAAAGGATGGGGGGCAAGGAATTCCACCATGGCCTTTTGAAGGAAGCATCCCGACATTTGCCTGGAGTGATTTGGGAAACCATGGAAAAACCCAAATCTGGATGCCCGGATGGGGATTCGAACCGCCGTCCTCCGAATGCGAGGCGAGAACGCTAACCGTTACAACCGCCACTCTCGGTAAAACAGACTGTATCTATATATTTATGAAAGGCAATTTCGTATGTTTGTCCGCTATACGTGCTAAATTTAAAAAAAAAAATCATTCTGCAGTACATTTTGCTATAATATTATTGGATATAGGAAATGGGAAAAAAAATTTATGTGCTATTTTCGTAGGAAAATCAACGCATTTTTTGTACACCTAGAGAACTGATATGAAATTTAGATTCAATAAAACCGTAATTACAATTTATGTAATCCAAAACATAAAAATACAATACATATGTAAATATCTAATTTTCACAGAAGTTAATATCAATGTTTCAGTTGTGTTCATTTAATCTATAGCGAAGTATTGGCGGGTCAGCTAGTATTTTATATTTCTTTCATTGATTATAAGTGTAATCCATAGTTGTATTAATATTTGTAAATTGATTTGTATTTCTGAAGAGTTCAACAAGCTGTAGATTGTACAGTCTTTGGGTTGCGTAAGTTTGTTATCGTTAGCTGGCATTGTTAGAATCTTTGGCATCAGCTGAACTACCACAGTGCATGGTTGGCACCCCGTCTGTCAATAATTTAATTAATTATTCATTTAATTGCGATGGAGCACACGCTCTGGTGGCAATCCCTTGTCAACTAATTACCCACTATTATTTAATTTTTTAATTATCTTATATAATTTGAGTCTTAGATTTATCCTCCATCTACTTTTGCAATTTAGAAATTTTAATTTTAAAATTTCTTCAGCGTTTTTGATAAATTATTTATCACTTCACTTGGTAATTTGTTCCAATCCCTAACACCCTTACCCACAAAAGAAAATTTCCCCACTCCCTTATATATGAAACGAGTGCCAGTTTGTGATCATTGTCATCTTTCCCCTTGTATGTATGGCACGTGTTTGGGCTCCATAGTAAGGGAGCTGTAATATGAATTGTATTAGGAACTTGTTAAAAAGAAGCAGGGGTGTTTAAATTTCGATTTCAAGTAGCTGTGCTAAATAAATCAGGAGATATCTCTTTCGGAACTGTGATTATCATTTCTGAAACTAACAACAATAACTATAATTTTTTGGGCGGTTATAAACTACATTTATCAACTACATTTAACTAAAAGAAAATTGAGCTGCAGCTTGCATGTGTTCGTGATGTGATTGGGCCTTTTTCGTCCAAAACATTCTGTTACCGCAATTGGTGTGGAAACGCTATTAATCTACATGTGTCGAATAGAGCTGTCTGGTGATTATCGGCAGCTAATTAATCCACACTAACCGAATGGTCTTATTTACTTGTTATGTGGGAGTCTTTACACGATAGCAGCACACTTGTGTCTGTCGGCGGGGCGGTAATCTGTACCCGGCGAAGAGAGTCCAATGAATCGCGGGGCTTCTTTTTGCGGTAATAGCGCAGTGATCGAGTGGTACAACGTGGTCGCTGAATAGCGGACGTGTTCGGCTGAAAACGGCAATGTTCGTGCCGAAATGGTTGAAAAAGTATTATCTACGGTCGCACATTTATGTAGACACGTCCGGCGGAAATAAATCAGCGTTGCACGAGTTGGCGGGGAGCTGACCTCGAATAAATTGTCCCCGCACGGTCTGCAGTGAATCACGTCCCAGGTATCCTGTTCCTACAGATTTCAATCACGCACGTCCCCTCCTCAGAGTTCGGCTCCGTTCAACACCCGGCCCGCAAACTGAGATACCAATCTCGACGGCTTTAATCAGAATGGTCTCAATTATCAGTCTAATTAATCTGGTGGAATTAAGAATCTCTTCTGACACGCTATACCTCCCTGTAATGTATGCGGGAGGGGAATTACGGCTTCGAACTCTCAATGCGGTATTTAAGAGCAATTTACGCGGGGTATGTGTCGGGTGTATCAGTCGAGTTGATAATTTGAAGTTTAATAGTGACAACAGAGAGCCTTAAAATAGCTCGCAATAGATTAACGCGATAAATCATTCGAAGATGACGCACTACAGGATACGCAGCTGCTTTGTGCTAACTGCTTGGGAACAATCCACGCAGCCACCTTGCTATTAAACCCACGCGCTATTGTTCTGGAACAATTGTTCTGTGTTAAAATGCTGCGAAGCGTTTCAGCGAGCTTGCTGAAATTCTGCATTTTATAACTCTCTGTCTTCGGAAATCAAACCAACACTTAGTACATCTAAATTTTACAAATCTGGTTGTAGGCCATCTTCCGCAGTTGTTGGTTAATAGATTATAAATCAAAATTCCGTCTGGAAACAACTGCTGATGTTAATGTTACTTTATTCCCATACGCGTTTCGCCCTTATGGTGTGGGACATCGTCAGTGGCTCTGAATTTGTTTTACATGTGTTTCATTATATTCGACAAAAGAATTATAAATTATTATATACATATTTACATATCACACCCTAGCTGTAAGTATAATGTAAATATGTATATATTAATTTGTAATGCTTTTGTCAAATTTAATGTAACACATGTAAAACAAATTCACAGACACTGACGATGCCCCACACCATAAGGGCGAAACGCTAATGGGAATAAAGTAACATAAACATCAACAGTTGTTTCCAGACGGAATTTTGATTTATAATCTAAATTTTAAATTACAGATTGTTTTCATGTAAGTTGCGAAAAAGTAACAGAATAAAATTCACAAGAGGGCTTGTGGTTTGGCAAATTTTGTTTGCCCGCAGGTATTGTGATCAATATTAAATAGGTGGTTATATTTTTTTCTTTTGCTTATGGCTTTTAGCCTCGTCGACGTCGAGGTCGTTAGAGGTAGGAAAAGACTGGGTGCAAGGAACGGGAATAAATTCGGCCATGGCCATTTCAAGGAATCATCTCAGCATTCGGCTGAAATAATTTCGGGAAACCACTGGAAACTAACTGAAATCTGGATAGGCGGACGGGGATTCGAAGCTGCGTCCTCTTTGAACTGCGAGGCCAGAGCGATACCACTTACCCACCACATCCTGCAACTGGGAATTTGTACCAGTCAGAAGGCACCATTTAGGTAATAACTTCCTAAGCAAGAGACGGTATTTTCATTTACAAATCTTTATCAAACAACTGCGGAAGAATGGCCAATCTTTTTTAAAATCATTATCATAATTTTTTTTACTACATGTTTAATATGTACAATGGTTTCTTTAGCACATTGAACTACCATAAAACAATCATTTCAAAAGAAGTATAAAATAATTATACCATTTAAGATTTTTAAAAGTTTTTTAAGATTTTTTTAAAAAAAGATCATTGTTTTAGATGACTCAAATATCTTTGTGTAAAGTTTAAAAAAAAAAAAGGTTCAGAAATGGCATGGAATAAATTGAAAAAAGTCACATGTTTCTAAAAAAATAAATATTTCGAAAATGGTGATACTTTTACTAAAATAAATTTTGTCATATAGTAGAAAATAATGTGACCTATCTGCGGTTTTTTTTTTTTTTTTTTTAAATGGCATTTGGCCATGTCAGCCATACAGCCAGCCAACGTGTGTG
The DNA here is from genome assembly GCA_031002005.1 of Vandiemenella viatica. Taxonomy (NCBI): domain Eukaryota; kingdom Metazoa; phylum Arthropoda; class Insecta; order Orthoptera; family Morabidae; genus Vandiemenella; species Vandiemenella viatica. The sequence goes on along the minus strand of JARYHS010011408.1, from coordinate 266,632,265 downwards.
TTTCTCTTACAATGCATACATTTCATTTCAGTATGAATATTTTCCATCTTCTGTAAGGACGTCACAAGACGAACACAACATTTAATTAAAATCACCCATGCCTTCGGCCGGACTCGAACGGCGACCACTGCAACGCGAAGCAGGCACGCTACCCCTACGCTGCCGGGGTCGGCCTATCTGCGGTTCGCAGTATTATCCTTTCATTCGTGGACACCTTGTATGTTGATGCTAGACGTGTATATGTTGATTTCTCCAACTCTTTAAAAATTGTGTGATATTACTTAAGTACTAGTAGAGATGGCACAGGACGTTCACAGAACTGAATTGTAAACGCTACTGTCCGAGACCGGATTCAAACTGGCGTCCCCTAGCAACAGGAGGCCCACACGGGTCAGTTTACACTGCCAGTCGCAATGGCCGGGAGACAACAAATACGGAACACGGGACGCTGTGAGCCACCAAATTAATATCAAACGGGAAATGTTAGAAAAATCGGTTACACGGATGCCGGCGCACCCCGGAGATCCTCCGGTGAGCCTGACAAAAAGCTCTGCTGCCTGTATACACACACACACACACACACACACACACACACACACAGGTGTCCCGCAGGAAGAGAATGTCGCAGGTAGAGTCGGGATAAATAGCGGCCGCCGACGCGGCTCTGTTCGGGAATTACAAGCCGAGTAATTAAAGTGCTTTATAGCGTGACGTATACCGGTAATAAGTGGTATTCCGGGTGAGGGGGGTGGCTCGGATATTCCGTGTGAGCAAGAACTTTATAGCCGGCCGCTGGGGAACATTCTATCAGGTGATATACACAGCACGGGGGCCACTTATAGTCGGGATATATGTGACTAATTTACATTTGTAAGCACTGACTTATCGCCGTTTATGATGTATCTCGCCTCTAACGCAGCAAAGCCCCGGTTCCTCTCCGACAAGCGTATTATATAGCTTAATATACTGCGTACCCGGAGAGAGCACGGAATCCGTTTTTCTGTTCACTGACGGGAGGGCTATTGTCAATGACTTGCCTCTCTCCTGCACTTAGAATACGATGCCTGTGTCTGGTGATCAGCAAACAGGAATATTTACCGCTCATTGATTCAGACAAAGAACTGATTCACTGCAATCAATAAATAATGTGTTTAGCATTGTGCTAGTACAGAACTGCATCGGAGAAATTACGCTGATTTTTTAAATTAAAGACCAAAGACGAATAAACAAAACGATTAAATCTGTTGATGACGTATAGAGACTAATTTAATCATACGCACATCAACACAATCATTTTTGACGATAAATAAAACTAGTCCTGATTTTTGTCCAGGTCTTGGATAGGTAGTAATGCGAACAGTAGATTCAGCAATACGGAGATTTTTGCATCTGGAACGTTATTCACTGGTCATTTTGATCAGATGATACTTCCTTAAGCCAGCGAAGACACCATAGTTTATTTTAAAAAAATATTTTTTTAGCCAGCAAAAGATACACACCCTGAAGTCAATACCAAGAATTACGCGCCGCGTTTCAGGGACTCCATTTCAAACAAGGTGCTTCCTTCATGTACAGAACTATATTAATATATTCTGCCAGGCACAAAGTGTTAACTAGTCTAACCGTTAAGTGTGGGGGTCAGAAATTTTTCGAAATTACAATCCAGTTTACATGGTGACTGTGGTATATGGTCCGTCCGATGAAAGAAACGTTGTTTCTCTGTAAATTGTCATTCAGCAAATGAAGTGGACCTTCTATGTGTGCCAAAAAGTACCAGCAAAATTTGGAGGAAATTAAGCCGACTTGAATTAGTTTCCAAAATCGTGACCTTCAGTTGCTGCAAGGAAGTTTACTGATACGCCATTCACCACTTGCAATTGTTGGAAGAGTTGGTTGGATCATCTACTTAGTGAGTCTTTCACTGAAATTTTGCATTATTTCCGAAAAGAGTGACGGAGAAAGAATCGGTGTTTAAATACAAGATTCTGATGTCATTACTATTGACAAGAATTCTTCTCGGGTATTCTGCCGAATAGGTTCTTCTGTCCACAACGTTTCGGCAGCAACCTCCGCTGGCTTCATCAGGTGAGATGTCAAAGCGAAGTCACTGCGACGACACAGCACCGTCGCTTCTGGACAGAAGAACTTATCCGGCAGAATACCCGAGAAGAATTCCTGTCAGCAGTACGCAGGGAAAAACTTAATTTCAATAATTACTGTTAATTTCAGTTTTATGTTTTACTAGGTGGCTTGTGCAAAAATTTTCCGAATGATATGCGATGAACAACGAGGTTGGTGGATTTTAGTAGGATGAAAGAAGTACCGGTTCATTCGTAGCTATTGTTTATTTGTCAGATACGCGGTCAATCACTTTCAACAATTAGAAATGATGAAATATTTCTAAAAAATTCGCATAGCTCCTTAAACACGCACAGTTTATCAATATCTCTGTGATTTGTGGTCCTACTATCTAGCGGTATGTGATCTCTCCTTATCGAAGATAGGGATGCCTTGCAGGTTGACTCTTCCATATCCGTTAGTTGGATTGTTCATAATTTTGCCATCTACGGGTCGCATTTTGAAAAATTCCATTCTTAATCAATGATGTTAAAAAAGATAACTTAATTTGAAAAATCCTTTTAGAAATAATATATACGATTTTTGTAGCAATAAACAGCTCTGAATCTGACCATTCCGTTTCCCAAGAGAACGGAGAAAAGTCCTTTCAAATCTGCTCTCGTGATGGAATCATCTGAATGAAGCTAAACGAAGATGGGTTGTTTCAGTTCCAGAGCAATGTAAAACCAAACTACATACCAGAAACGGTATATATAAAACGTTAATATTACTTGATTAAAAATGAAATGAAGTTTACTGCTTGGAAGTTAGCATCAGGATGAAAACCAGCAGAGGTATTTTTCGTTTATTTGAACTCTCACCCCAGCCACAGTGATGACAAAAGAATGACTTCCACAACATTTGGCAATTCACCGATAAGATGGCAATAATCACAAAGATAATAGAGGAGAATTTCTACGGTAAGGGGGCGTCCATAAACTACGTAACTCCATTTTGGTCTTCTGTGAACCTCCGCTCCTCGCCACGTAGCCCGACGTGGCTTTTGCCTTTTCCCCCTAGCCCCCCTCTCCGCGTGGCATGTAGTTTTATTCCCAATTGAATCCAAAAACATTTTGTACGGTTTTCTCTTGTCAAGTTATCGTAAATTACATACGGAGATAATTAAATGACGGTATCAGATATCCATATGCTGTTCTGTATTCTGAACATTATTTTAACGGTGACAAATAATATAAATTAAAAACTTCGTGGCTTGGCTAGGAACCTTCCTCCTCCCTCCCCCCGACGTAGCCCAACGTAGCTTGCCAGCCAACCTCTCCCCCCATTTCCCCCCCCCTCTAGAATGAGTCACGTAGTTTATGGACGCGCCCTGTCAAGCTGAAAGCTCCTAGCCCGACACTAGCTACTAAATTCAGTTCTCAAATCTCTTAACTAACAGACAACTATAAATGATTGGGTTTTCTGAAAAAGACTGGAATATGTACGACTAGAAACGAGATTGACCACATTCTTTGAAACGTGTCCAAATCATAATGTTGTATCGTCAGTGGACTCTGGAATGCCGTGGTGTAAGATCCGAGGTGCGCGGAGCAAGCAACAGGTGCCCGGCTCAGCAGGTGCCCCACTCAGCGACGAAAGCTGACGCTGCACATTCGGTATCGCCAGTTGGGAAAAAGGAAGAGCGGCGTTGTTGGTGGGCATAATCTGCAGCTCGCGGGACGAGCATCTGTCGCTGGGAGCGTCTCCAGCCAGCGGGGAGCCCGTCAGCGCAACGCCGCGCCGTCGGGAACAGACTAGCGTTTCTTATAACCACCACAGCTGGGCAGAAAACCGTTAATCCGTTAATTAACGAAGTTAACAATGCAAAAATTTAACTTTTGAGTTGACGTAATATATCCTTAACGTTCTTCTTAACTTCCGTTAAATTGAACTTCCGTTAACTTAAGTCCGTCATAGTTTTGTTTGTTTGAATTGTGCGCCACGAAACTCTGGTACGTTCGGTGAGTCGAATAGCGAACGAATTAGGTAACGCGAGTGCGACCGTGATGCATGTAACTGTTATGCTAGTCATGGCGTTGGTGTGAGTAGGGACGCTAGAGTTGTGGAGTGTTTGTATTTCACACCTGCACTTTTCGATTCGAATTCGATCGGTGACTGATTTTGATATTTTTATAACCTAACGTTTTTACTACGAGTAATACAATGCCAGTTTTTAGTACGTGTTGTTTGGAGTTTGTTACTGAAATAAATTAAATTGACGTTCGTTACATGATTGCAACATGGAAACTGAAGATCTATAATCTGTTTGTGAAAGCAACAATGATATCAATAGCAACAAGAAGATTAAAAAACCATTGGCGACATTTATGCAATTATAATGAAGAGGTTAGCACAGGATAGGAAGGGATGGAGGATTGCATCAAACCAGTCAAAAGACTGAGGGGAAAAAAAATGCATTTAAATCAAGATTTGGAGAACATTTTATTTAGGAATTCAAACCGTGTTTGCCTAAACTTTCTACAATCAAGACTCACGTTTCAAGCCTTAATAATCTTAAACAACACATGAAGAGGATAAATACATCCAAAAGTAAAAGTAGGGTCCGCTCGAGGGGATAAAGAAAAACAATTCAAATCCTTCTCTAAATGTTTCTGGTGTAGATAGCAGCAGAAGTGTGTGTGTGGTGTTTTTTTTTTTCGTTTCCATTTTTATTGTATACCGACAGCGGCATATCTCTGTATAGTGTGCGTCAATGCATTTAAACGTTTTCGTTGCCAACATGATTCCACTATATCTTGTAGAATCCAATACGTTTGGGAAGCTGATTAAAATATCAAACCCCAGTAAAAACCCAATTTCCAGAGTAACATTAGGTATACTTATTATTGATGGTTAACTTTTAACGGATAACTGTAACTTGTGTTAAATTTGGAAAAATGTAATGCTTTAACGATTATCGAAGTTAACTTTTTAAGTAGCGGATTAACGAAGTTAACTTTTTGATTGACTGTGCCCAGCTATGATATCCACACACCACTGTCGTGATGGTTTTACTGAATACACAGCTATATCCGTGTTTTCGCGAGATAACAAGAAGATAGTCGGCAGTTTACAACAGTTCTGGGAGATATCGGAATCAGCCCAGCGTCGTAACAGCCGATCTTTTGGCATCTTTGGTGTGATAGATACTGTTTTACCAAAATGACTCGTACGTCCTACTGTTAGCAATCACACTGCAAACTCTTAGTGAAAGTTTGCATGTAGCTTAAAAAGAGAGCACGTTATTCTTGACCGAGCGTGGTGGATGAGCGGTTAACGCTCTGGCCTCGCATTCGGGAGGACGGCGTGGCGGTTCGAATCCCCGTCCGGGCACTCAGATTTCCACAAATCACTCCAGGCGGACGCTGGAATGCTTCCTTCATAAGGTCATGGCCGAATTCCTCCCCGTTCCCTGTCCACAGTCCTTTCCCGTCTCAAATGACCTCGACAAGGCATAAAGCTACAAGTAAAAAAAAAAAAGTTATTCCTGAGAAACCAATTTTTGCTGTAGCGAGAGTGAGTCACAAGTAATACTTATTACGAATTTAAGGACGCTGCTAATGACATGCATCATATCAAGAAGGAGAAGCTTGGAAGTCATTCATCCCCCTTTCCCTCCCATGGTTTTGGCGCGGAGGGAGAGTACTGCTACACCAACCCCACGGTCGCAAAAATTACCTAGGGGTGGTATCAAATCTGTGGAACCCTGTATATCCCGCCATAAGTCAGAGAGGTTGGAAACAGCAGTAGGAATTCACGAAGTTGGCAATGCCCCTCTCTAAAAGAAACAAGACGGTCTTAGCTACCGCTAACCGAATGATATTTAAGCCCCTCCAAACACAATAGGGCCCTCGGTATTCATCCCTAGCTGTTACCGCCCGTCTTGGAACCCTGCTCTACATAAAAATGTAAGCCCATTAATTTTCCCTTTCTCTCTCTGTCTGTGCCAGGTGATCACTGTCACTACGTGATTAAGATCACTTGTTTAATTGTATACGTGTCACAATTTACAAATACTAGTGTGATTACTACGCACAAATAAACTGTTGAGATTAAGAACTGTTGGATACGGATATTTCCCGTGTGCTTGTTCTATTACATACGTGTCACTGTTTTCCTGTTTCTGTGTGATCTCTGTGTCAGATATGTTTAATAATAGAACAGAATAGATTTTAATTTGTGTGGTTCATCCATCCACTTATTATTTCATTGTAATTGTTCCTGCACCTTAACCTTGTGCTTAACAAGTGATTTTCATAAAGTGAATGCAGACAATCTCCAGAAAAGTAGACCGATTGGTATAAATGAGCAAGAATTATTAAAGGAAGGTTACATCACGAATCCGAAACATTTTGAAACTCTTTAAGTGTAACCTGAGTGCATAAGTTTATGATATTTAGTGTTTGTCGTTTATAATTTATTTTTATCTACTCGCTTTAAGAGTGAAATTGAATCAGTGAGGCGTACAAGAATTTCTTTCACTTTTAAATTATAGTCACTGTGATTTGGTTACCTCTCTGCTGAGATTTTGGTTTCTATAAGCTGATAACGCTGGAGAAATAAGGGCCATATTATTTTCTGCATTGCTTGAAACTATTTCTTCCTAAATTGAGGCGTTAAGGATTGCCGACGACCAGGTGACTAGGACAAACAGATGGTGAGCTGTGTAAGAGAAGGAATCCACCGTTGCTTTTACTAGAACGTCTGAAAAGTTCTCAGTTACAGACGGCGGTGCTTGAGCAAAATTGAATTTCATGAAAATCTGACAATCGTTTGCTGCTACAAAGTTTTCCGTGACATTTTGCAAACTTATTTCTCGGGACTACCCCGTATAATAGATATCCATAGATACAGTCGAGCCCGAGAAATTTTCAGACTGGGTGGTATATAACCATACGGCATTCACCAGCACTGGTTTCGGAAAACCAGGCAAATCGGGACCCTGTATAGTTGGACGGTGTAAGGTGACAAGGTCACTTACAATTTTTTGGTGAATATGTTTGTTAAAATTCAATATTATTCTTGCTTTGTTGATTCAAATGTGTAAACGTTGTATGTAAAATACGTGATAAAAGATACGTGAATATTTGAGTGCCGGAATATCTATGAACAGTAGCCGTCTAAGAGAATGAATATCTTTGGACTAAGAAGAATTAATTATGGCCAGAGGTTGTGCGAGAATGTAAGCTACAGAGAGCACGTGGTGGTATAAACGGAACGTAGAAGCCTGTTATTATGTAGTGTAATGTAAAGAAGTGTATTCTATTCCAAGTGTTTAATAATATAATTGCTTTAGAGTGTTCTTAGATGATCCTGTTGTAATAGATATATTATTCTGTTCCGAACTTTGAAGCAATATAATGTGCCGACTTCTATAGCTAGTATTTCTGCTTCACGACAGGCATATTATACATCAAGAAGAGCTACAGTTAAGTGCTCATACCAGCAATGAAAAGCAGGTAAACTTACAACGGGGAGTCGAACCCGCGTCCTCCTCGAGCAGCGCTCTCACAACTCAAGGAAACTATTCTTCTTCTTCTTTTTTTTTTTTTTTTTTTTTTGGTAACTGCTTTACGTCTCTCAACAGCGAGGTCTTTAGAGACGGGAAAGGATGGGGGCAAGGAATGGGAAGGAATTCGGCCATGGCCTTTTGAAGGAAGCATCCCGGCATTTACCTGGAGTGATTTGGGAAACCATGGAAAACCCAAATCTGGATGCCCGGACGGGATTCGAACCGCCGTCCTCCCGAATGCGAGGTCACAACGCTATCCGTTACACCACCACGCTCGGTGAAACTATTCCGGATACACATTGTTCGCTCTTGAGTCATAATTTCCACGAATAATACAGTATTTCTTATTGCCTTTAGTGTCACCGGAATTCCACTGTGCACTCATCTAAAAAAGTTAGTGGACGTATACATTTTTTTTTGAAAAAATAGTACAATAGTGTATCAATCTATAGCTGCTGTGTTGCGGGGGACAAAAAGAACTGAAGATTTTGATAGTCAAGGTGATGCAATTCCACTGTGGTACGTGCCGAGTACGTCCAATCGCTACCTCTTTTTGTGAGGTGTGCAGCGCGATAGGTCTGCAGGCGGACGGTAGCGGCGCCACCGTCGCGTCGCTCCGGTCCGGTCTCACGGCAGCGCTGCACGTGGGAGCGAGCCAACACAGAGGAAATTAGAAGCGAGGAATAAAAAGTGGCGCTTCCAATTTCGCGGGCCGCTAGTTCGCCCATTACTAGAGTGGCGTCCAGGGCGTGCCCGCTAACGCGGACCACAATGGACCGCGGCATCTTCATCCGTCATGCACGCACCGCGGTCTGCTCGCTCGCTGGCTGGCTTCTTCACGCGGTTTTTTTTTTTTTCCTCTTCCCCCGGCTCGATGAGGTATTGAGATATTACGTGATCTCCTGCGCTTCGAGCATGCGCTCGAGTTGGTTCTTTAGATGGGCACAATGTGATACTCCCGGAGGATCGTGTGATCTGCCGAAATGAGTTCTTATCAGGAACGGGGGAGTGTAGAGGAGATGTTGTCTTTTACAGAAGGCGTTCGGCAAATGTGCGAGGCGTAGATGTATCTTGGACCGTTCAAAATCGCGTGGCTGCACTCGTGAGCAGTACAGTGAACATGGAGATGGAAATAAGAAGCAGACAGAAATGCGATGAATGCAAGTGATGTTCAGACTGAGGTAGATGACCTCCTATAGTTTGGAAATATATAGCTCCAGATAACTATTTAATATTAAAAATATAATTACATTTATACATAATTTTCACTGATGTTCAAGAGAATAAATTCTACGCAACGGTTCAACAATTTCCTTCGCTATATTAATCAGGCCATTGTGCGTTGTTAGTAGATAGAGCTAATTCTAGGCTGCGATTCCTAGGTCGAATCTTGGAAAATTGTAATGAAGAAACAAAGGAGATAGCGTACAAATCTCTTGTGCGACCACATATGGACTATTTCTGTGCCATTTGGGATCCGTTTCGTAAGGGGTTGATCGAAAGTATAGATAAAGTACAGAGAAGAGCACTCGATTCGTGACCGCTTGCTACAGTCCTTATGAAGGCGTCACAGAACTGATTAGTAGATTAGGTTGGGAGTCTCTGGTAGATAGACGACGCACGTTTTGTTTTAAACTTATTGGTAAACATGCGTACTCCCACTTTCACTTTTGAGTGTAGTGAAATACTTCGTCCACCAACCTATTTGAGCCGGAATGACAGGAAAGACAAGATTAGAGAAATAAGGTGCCGCAATGATTCTTATATGAATTCTCTTTTCCCTCGTACCATTAGGGATTGTAATGCACAACAAAGAGATAAGCTTTGGTGCTGAGCACCCTCTACCACACACAATTTTGTGAATTGCAGAGTATATATGTAGATGTCCTAAATTATAACAGATTTCTATTCAGTGTACTAATTCACCTGCTGAAGACAGCGAAAGAAACTGTAGAATCGTTTCGCCAGTAGAATTTATCCAGTGTAACACCAGTGAAAACTACACAGAAGCAGAATGCCGAGATACTCTCTAAAATAACATTTAGTAAAAAGTGTAGTAACAGATAAAAAAATTAAAGAGATGTTGCGTCTAAAAAAAAAAATGTTCAATAAAACAACAGAATAACCATCGCCAACATTACGGCCCTCAAATTTTCCTAATGTACGAAGTTATTTTAGACTGAAAGTTACTAACAATAATTTTACCATCAAATTTTAATTCAAAAAATAATTAAGAATTTTATGAAAATACTATTAACAGAATTTATCTCATTTAAATCAACTCTTTGGGGTTTCAATGACACACCTACAGCAAAATATATTTAGAATTTCAGAACGTTGTTCTTCCTAGAAACATAACTTATGCTGGAAACGTAACATTAGGGACTATCATTCAGAAAAAAACGGATTTAAATTACTCCCACGTGCTTTACATTTCGATCTTCCGTGGTTCCAGAAAACTTTTTAGGTGGAATATTATTTAGTGTAAAACACGACTGATTCTTTCCATTCCCCTCAAATAAGCTTTAAGTTCCAGCTCCAATGACTCCTCCAGCAACGATGTATACAGCTCAAAAATATTTTCGGAACATTTTCTATTATTTCTACTCTATTTTGAAAACTGTTCGTATTGTAGTTGACCAGTTATGAAGGCGACAACTTCTTTCCTGGAACAAGAAGTTCTGGCAAGGAAACAGTAATATCTCAGACTCTGTTGTGCTCAGCACTTACTTTTAGCTTGCTACCTGTTGCAAGAGCAATTTTAATGGGGTGCGAGACTCTCCTGGCGAGCATTCAGCAGTTGTTCTACCATAGACAATTAAGATGCTGGCATCTTCTGTTTTGCTGGAGTAAGGACGCGTTAGTCAATAATTTGATTATGTTTTTGAACTGACATAACACTGAGCTTATTCCACCCATGGAAACTGTGTCAAGAATAATACAGGCTATAATTACGAGGCTATCACAGGACACTCTTAGTTCTTCATCTCCTTTTTTGAAGCAAACACTCACTTCATATTGACAGGAAAATGTCTCTAGCTCTTCCGAAGTAAGTACCAGACACAGCATGAAGAGCAGCTGATTTTAGAATGAAAGGTATGCTGAACAGCAGTAATTTTTTAATCCTAACTATAGCAACACAATATTCGTCTATCGTGCTTTCCCATAGAGAATAGAAGAAACACACTAAACTAAGCTCCTGAAGGCTTTAGTACGTACAGCGTATTTTTGTGGCGTTGAAACATGGGTTATCAAGGCAGACTACTGTAAAAGAATAGTCACTGCGGCTATTGGACATTCAGGATGATAATGAGAATATATTGGATGGAAGGCAACCAACAGTGCTGCCAGTCATATCCGTAGAAGGCCGCTAAACTTTCCGTAGGTTGGGTACAAAAAATCCGGAAACTTGCAAACTGAAAGACTTAAACAGTAATTATTGAAAAGATAGTCAAAATTAAGATTACTTTCTATTTCCAGGTCTTTAAAATTAAAAAAATAATACTCTACATTGAAAACAAAAAATATCTCTGAACATGTTTTACGCTTCTGCTGGGCCTACTCCTTTTTTTTTTTTTTTGGTTTTTTTTTTTTGACCATACATTTTCTTTGTTGACATTAAATTTAGCATATCTTCTGTTACAGGAAATCTTACAAAATGAGACCCCTTTCATTCTCGGATACTGGTTATGCTTTGTAAGCCGTACCATCGAGCGTGTCACCGTGCATAAAGAGTGCGCCGATAATTCTATATCTATAAAATCTATAATCAAAATATGAGCTTTATTTCAGTCGTTGGTTCACACGAGCAAGGAAACGATTCACTATTATTGACAATTCTGTAATGCATTAACACTGTACGCTCAAAGTATAACAAAACACCAATATAGGGGAAAATGAACAAATAGTAAAACATAGCAAAAATCCGTAGATATTTTAACACAATCCGAAAATCCTAAATTTGTATAAAAATCCGTAGAATTGGCAGCCCTGGCAACAAATATCTTAATTCTGGGAGAAGTGAAAGTGAAAAAGAAGCTATTAATCATATACCAGCAGCAAATTCAGTAGCTTTTTGGAAATAATGTTCAGCGAAAAGAAAATAATTTGGAAAAAAAAATAACCATTCAGAGAAAAGTCGATCGGTATCTTTCTTTTTTATAGCTTTACGTCTCGTAAAGGTCGACGTCACTAGAGGAGAGAAAGGATTGGGAACAAGGAAAGGGTAGGAATTCGGCCGTGGCCTTTTGAAGGAAGCATCCCGGCATTTGGGGAAACCATGGAAAACCCAAATCTGGATGCTCGAACGGGGATTCGAACCGGCGTCCTCCTCGCCCACGACGCTCGGTGGATCGATATCAATCATCTGGAAGATGTCTAAGGTGGCCAGATTTAGGAGGATACTAACCAGACAGTATCTTCTCTGAGCAGGCAAAAAGAAGATTGGATCCGGCGTGGACACATTGTGGAATGTGTGCGAGGTTAATACTTACTTTCTGTCGTTTAATATGGCCCGTTATGCATTCTGGATTTAAACGAAAAATTACGAACGATAGCCGCCTCGCTGCTATTTAGTACAAAACATTATTTTGGTAAATTTTGTACATTACTCATTAAATAATTCTTCTCTCATTTTTCCAACATTGATTGTTTATTTCACATTCAGTAATGAAACTCTCATAATCTTAACAAATGTTAATTCAACGACTTTCAAGTCAAACTTCTACTACTAAAACATCCATGACAACCACCAGTCAACGAAAAAAAAAAAAAAACAAAAAAAAACATGATGCATTCAGCGATATTCATTGCATAACTCTTTGCATTACATGTTAGCCAACTTAAAAAAATCCCACCATATTATTTTTACTATCACTTACACTAGTTATTTTGCAATTAACTAACTCTATGGTTGTTATCTCACATGTGTCACTTGATGGGTTACGGGATTTCAACTCTGAAAGGTGGAATACGTATAACAGTAGACGCCTCTTTGTCAGCTACAGGACTGGGTCCTCCACGGTTATGTAATTCCTCGTTCGCTCTTATCTCGGAAACTACAAGAACCACTGTGCAGTTGCAGGAGGTGGCTACCCTAATGAGTATTGTTCGTCCGAGAGCTCGCTACTTGGAGGTGTGCGTGCTGCTGCTCGGGTGCGTGCACTGCAACCTGTGATTACAACCTGTGCCGGACTGCGTAATAATACCACACTTTGCTTACGAAATGAAACGGCGCCGCACTAATTGCTGATTACCCTCCACTCGGCGCGTCTCGATGCAAATGACGTTTTTATTCGTACCCAGGTCGTGGGTAAAAACGTACGTCGGGAGCGATTCTCACTAAGTTTAATTTTCTCCGAATTTCCTGACGGACGGGATGTGGTATATAAAAATTACGTAGATGTGTTGACACAATAGCAATTTCCTGATGCTATCAGTCTTCGTCTTGAATTTCTGGAAAGCTTTTACATCCGACTGCACGGTAAGGCTGACTACCAGACAAAAATATCATGATTACCTACTCTTTTTTCGACAAAAACAGTTTAGATGGAAGTAAAGCAACAGTTTGTTTTCTTATGGTCAGCTGCAACTTACTGTGTTGATTCTGTGTAAAGAATGATTTTTTTTTTTTTTTTTTACTTCTCTCCTCCTTCCAAGTGGATTTGCTGGGCGATCAGAAGTTATGTTTTTGTCTTTACTGTTACATTTATTTGTTTTACTGGAGCAAATGATCGAAAGTGGTAAATTTCTTTATTTTGTAGGTAACTTATTCACACACGAAGTCGTACATGCAAGTAAATCTATACGGTCACGCAAATTATTTAACACCATACAGAAATAAGCATTTTCTAGTAGCATCAAATTATTAGTTATAAACTTATACCACAATGGAAATAAAAAAAATAAAAATATGTTTTAACCTCGTAATCTCTATCTTGTTATGATTGCAAATTGCTTTCAATATCTATCTTCTTATTTTTAACCTAAAATTTTTCTTTATATTTTGTCCCTGGCGACCACTACTGGAGAAGAAATTGAAAAAAAAAATAAATTAGAATACATTTTGTGGCATGAACGTAGCCTTCACCCACTAAGTGACGTTTCGAAATGTTTGTATTTCCATTTCTATTCCAGCGAATTTTATTCTGAACATTAACTCCAAATAATCAATTACCAACAAAAAATAGCTTTACACTCGAGGATTCAGAAAGATAATAAGATATGGACCGAAAATCTCTCTCTTATGTTTGTTATTTTCGTTCGTTGTTTATCTGCATAAGCGGAGATACTCGTCCAGAATCAGAGTTCATTGCTGACAGAAGCCCAGCTATTGCCTTCAATTGGAACGCAGATGTGTAGTTACTTCTATTAGTGACAGTAACTACCATTTTTAACCTTTACGAATAAAAGGCTAATCTGCAATAACTTTATTCTATTCCACATACTAAACAAAAATCGCACTTGCGATTTCTCGTTTTATATAACAAAAAAACACTGCCAACACATCTTCCCTAACCTATTCATAAATTCTAGTACGAGTAAAAACCTCAAAAATGAACTTTCCTGGATAACTGTCAACAATTTTTCATTTACAGCGATAAATGGACTTAAGGGTTTGTAAGCAACACCCACTCACATAGATACCTGTTACTCTCTACTTGTCCGCTCAAAGCTCCGTCATATCTGTCCGACGCCTCTGTTTCAAAAACTTGCTCTTTCGTTACTCATATCCTTCTGGCTTCTTTTATTACGATAGCTGATTGTTTCCTTCATCATTTCCAACCTAAGAAGTGCTGCATGTAACTAACTTTGGTGGAGTAAACATGTACTAAGGTCAGGTGAGAGACGATCATATGGAAGGTAGCGCACAGTTAGATATTTCAGTAAATATTTTGATTGCATGAGAAGAAGAATCTGTTCTGTTTCCGTTGTCCGACTGGGTGGCTACTTGTCGCTACGCCTTCAACGTAAGGAGCGATGAACGTAGCTCGTGGAGAAAACGCTTACTGAAGTCTCGGGTTCGCGTCCAACCGAAATGGAATGTCGACCGACCTGTGCAGGTAGGGCGACAAAAAACAGGTCCCGGGGCGAGTGGACCGCCGTTTGTCAAGGTGGAGGAAGATAAGAAGGAGCACTGCGCCAGGAATCTGAGGAATGGGCTCTTAATTGGAGGTGCCGCCTCACTATGACTTTGCTCCCCAAAACGACGAATCTATAAATTATTTGCCACTCGGCTTCTATCTCTCGTCCCGATTTAGGGGAGCATTCAGCTGTAGCGTCATAAATATTCCGCAATAAGTAATGCTGAAATGTCTCGCTAAAATGCTCTTCATTTTCACCGCTTTTAAAAGCATAACAGATGGAACATGTGTTCGCTACTTCGTTGGCGAATAATTTCTAAGAAGCAAATGATAGTATCTGCACAGAGCAACGAACCCGGATTTTTGCCGAAGAAGGTTTTAGCGATGTCCTCCACAGTGTCCTTTTTTCGCTGTGTTGGATGAAACAGTATACCTAAAGAATTTGTTTTGAGAGCGAAAATGTCCACAGAACTTCAGAAAATGCTTGGGATAGTGTCTGATAATTATCATTATCTTGAATGAATTATTCTTTGATAATAAATTTACAGAAATTCTAATAGATCTAGATTTGATTTATGTTAATCATAGCAACCTTTACAGCAGTTAAATATGGAATTTTTTCCCCCCTATGTGATCACTTGGTATAGTCACATGATATATGTTTTCTTTGCTAATTTCTTTCTCCCTGCATACAAATCAAAACTTATATTTTTAATTCTATTATTTTTTTTTAAATTGATTCGACCTTATAACCATGCTGCCACCTATGCGTTTCTTAATGTTTATCTCAACCGTATAGTAATCTATTTAAGCGTAGTTAGAGATCACAAATGCAGGGACAGAACAAATGGAAACAAAACTCGATTAAAATCACCCATGCCCTAGGCCGGACTCAAACCGGTGCTTTCGTCTTCAATCATCCAGCAAGTGTTTAATCTGTCCTCGTCGTTTTCAACTTCTTCCTAAAGCCTTATATTTCAAATGCCGTATTCTTAGCTTTTTTCGTCTCCCTAGTGTGTAACATTCGATTCCGTTGGCCACAGAAGATAATAATTGTTAACTTACATATTAGTTTCCATCATTCGTAATTTAATAATTTATTGGATAGCAACATTTCTAGATTTGACTCCACAGAAAACAAACTTCAGAAAATATGGTGGCCGTTATTTACTTTAACATGACATACTCCTATAAAATCGTGCAGCCACCTACTAAGTTTAAGCAGGATAAAAGAGTTTCCTCGGGTAATTTTAACCAAAATTTACGCTACTGGTCCCTGAAGTTGAAATAAGAAGAAATAACCAGGAATGAATAACTGTTGAATGTGGCTTTCAAGCTGTAAGAAATAAACAACAATCCCGACTGATTTTTAAAAGTATAATTAGAACTGTCGTGATGATACTTTGATAACTAAAGAAAGACGAAATTTTAAATTAGGTTTATGGATATACGAACTGTGGAACACAGACTAATATTTTTTCTACTATTTGCGGGCCATAAAAGACAATAATATCGTCAATACTAAGTTTATTCTTTTTTACCGTTAGCATAGGTGTAAGTTAAGGATAGAATGTAAGAAAATTATTTTTAGTTCTAGCCGTCGAAATATTTAAAATGGCAAAAAATATGTTAGGAAGGATCTGAGAAACTCTGCGTCTCGCATCGCCGCGTATTTCGCAGGTGTCAGTGCGAGAAACAATACGCGTCGGTCCCTTCGTTAATAGGCTCTGCCAAGGAAACGGAAGCCGCTTCCGAGTGTCGTTAACTGGGACTGGGGCAATGCCTAATGGTGGAGGGACGCACGGCTAAGTGTATGTAGATGAGCGTTATTTGTAAACATGGAAACGGCTGTTAAAGAGTCAATTTTCCGGGCCGCGTGTTAAAGTACAGCCCTGGCCCGAGCGGCGTACGCCCACGGCGGTCCTACCACGGCCCCGGATACGCCCCAACACGCGACGCACACGCGACAAACAGGTAGCGACCACATTAGGGGGCGTTTACGAGAGTTGGGGGAGACTGTAAACACCCGCTTCTCGTCCGAGATCCCCAAGACGACGCAGGGTCAGCTGTTCAAAACCGGGCGGTTAGGCAATGGTTGAATCTCCAACTTCTCTACCACTCATATGATGTAAGAACATTCGACACTTTCACTATGGGCGGAAAGCCAGGATATGACATACCAACATCATCATTTGAAAATGTAATTAGTGGGCTTTTGATTTTGGACTGCGTGAATGTGAAAGTGATTTGGAATGTGATAATGGGGCTTCAGTGTGGTGTACATATTGTTCTCTTCCACTTTGTTATAGCCACTTCATCGAAATACCGCATCTGCACTTTGAGGACTAATAAAAGCACTATCAGGTGTGTAGTACCTGCTGTATATCAATGTACCTGCTGTTCATCAATGCAAATATATATATATATAGTTGATATCTCACTGAAACTCAAGTAGTATTTATCAGATTTACCAGAGTTTTCTTGTTCCGTTTCGAAATTGTACTATGTGTACATTATTATAATCTGTTTTTATGTGTTGGTGTTTTAAGATTCGGTGTTTATGTCATTTACTTCTGAACTTCTTCTTAAATATCATAAAGTGAACTATGACAGATTTGTCAGTGCTTGATTGAAAGCGAATAATAGTGACAAGTTTGGTAACAGTGCAGCGAATAGATGAACATCGTTTTATTAACCGTAAGTAAATTTTTAAAGTTTCAGAACGAATGAAATATTATTGTTGTCAGTTTATTTGAATCACCAATTCTATCGTGATAAGTACAAGGAGTATAAATCACAATTTCTTGCTATTAATTTCTTGCTATTAATTTCTTGCTATCAATTTCTTTTTACTATGAATTCTTGTCTATCATCTGAATATATATATTAACAGTGCAAGTCAGTGCAGAGTATTTTTTCCTAACATTTTTTTCGCATTTTATCCGGTCTGTAAAAGGAGTACAAGTCAAGTTATACAATTATAATGACTTATACTCCTTGTACTTTTCACGATAGAATTTTAAAGTACAGATCTACAGTTTTTGTAGTAACCCGCAGAATAGTTTAATAACGTGTATTGAGTTCTCTGTTCACGCACGTCTGACAAACCTGTATGAAAGTGATAATCGGACAACGAGAAACTAAACATTGTTTAGCTATAGTTAACAGGTTAGGCTGAAGGCACAAGAAGACTACCAATCATGTTTCCTATATAACACTCAAGTTCTTGATGAAGGTGAAATCTTTAAAGGAAATACCGGAATTATTACGGTGTAACCAAATGATCTTTTGTTGTGTTCTCTTTAACGATTTTACTCTTCGCATCCGTTAAAATGCAGAGGTAGAATTATGATGTATAGACAAGGTCAGTAAGAAAGATTATTTCATTTTCCACTACGCGCGTGGAACGGGCTAACAATTACCACCAAGACCGATGTGTTAACAGTAACACTCGGGTCTAGCATTCAGGAGGACGCGGGTTCGAAACCCCGGTTGGCCATCCAGATTTCGGTTTTCCATGGTTTCCCTAAATCACTTAAGGTGAATGCCGGATAGTTCTGTCAAAAGGTCACGGCCGAAGTTCTTCCCGTTCCTTACCCCCAATCCTCTCCCGCCTCTAATGACCTCGACGTCGACGAGGCGTAAAGCCTTACGAAAAAATTGAAAATTTCTCCGAGATAACCAAATGAAACTATAAGTTTTGACAGGCCCAATCTTGCTGGGCTAAATAAACCTTTGCATACATAAATATTAAACCCGCTAATGGATAGAAAGAAAACTTTGAGCGTCTGTACAATGGCACGATGGAGTCAGCACTGAACTAACTGCAACCAATATGGGAAAACTGTAAGTCAGAGCAGCGAAGCTACTCGACTGTTGGAGCAAGACAGGTTTGTCAATGGCACGGCTCCTAAATGTATGTAGATGGGAGTCATTTATAAAACAAGCGAGCGGGCAGGAGGAGCTAATTCCCCGCCTGTGTAGACTACCCCGCCCACGGCTTCACACTTGGACACGCGACACACAGGAAGAGGGGTAGTCCTAGATTGGAGAAGCTAAGAGGAAAACGGTAACCATAGTATACCAATATCTCGCGTATTTTCTCTCCATTTAAATATCGGTTCACAATCTGTTACCAGTCATACTTAACCCCACCACTAACAAATACAAAGAAAAATATTGGAAGGTATGAAATGCGGTGCTAGAGGAAATTGTGGAAAGTTAACTGGACAGATAAAGACGAAATTTTCACACATTGGAAATAATGATTCAGGAAATAACTTTGTGGAAGAATTTCAGGAAAAGTTGAGAGAGTATGGTGGGTCACTTTTCACGACACGCAGGACTATTTAATTTATTTACGGACGTAGTTACTAAACGAAATAACTGCAGACACAGAAACAGATTAGAATATATGACGCACATAATTAGGCAAGCAGACAGTGGTGTTAAGTAGAAGAGGTTACCTCAGGATAAGAAGACGTGAAAGATTCCACCAAACGTGTCTTGAGACTGATGATGGAAAAGCTAAAAACTTTCTGGTTGCAAAATATTATTACTGTTAATTGTACCAATTAGATCCCACAGATCTTCGTTCAGTTAGGTTTTTGAAGCAGTCAGTAATAAATATGTAATAATCAGAAACATCCTACAGAAGTACTTATTCCTCAAAAGCTGATCATGGTACACAATTTGATAGTTGGATTTTAATGTTAAGGGGGTGATGAAAGTAAACTTTCACTTATCAAAGTTGGAGGTGGGACAAAAAAAGGAATATTTTTGGTAATCCCTTCCTTACTTCTGTTTTCGTTCCTTTTACCACTTTTGTCTCTCACTTGCGTGATTAAGTAGTTATACAAAATATTGTAGTTTTTTTTTTTTTTTTTTTTTTTTTTGACGACGATGCCCTACTGCTTCCAACTTTTCTTATCCTCACAATATTAACGTAAATCATGGTACCGCTTTCGGCTCCTTTCTTCTGTACTATAGTTAGATGTTGATTTTATATCCATTTTTATGGAAGCATATTAAACAGGCAAGGACACAGACGAATTTTGTTTGTCTAGATCCTACCATCAAAAATCAACGGTATGATGAGGAGTACTGTCTCAAATGCGCAATCGTTGTAGTTTTAAATTAAATCCCAGTTGGCGCTAAAAGGTTTCGATTTGTCACATTTCTCTTAAAGTACTCCAGGCGTAATGGTTGCGAACATGTTTGTTTTGCTTCCCTCTTTCAATATACGGGCTCAATGACTTTTCAGCAGACAAAGTGAAGCTCCAAACAAATCTTCACTGTGTTTATATCTTTCCCGGGCTTGTAAACTGATTCACCTCATGGAGAACAAATTCACGACTTCCTAACAAGTGGAGTGCTTGCCACGGAGACATCTGGAAACTATCGTGCATTTGCTCTAAATGGCCAAAGATTCGATTATCAGCCCTAATTTCTTGTTCGAAGCCGGTGGACTGTAATTCTACATTTTCGCATTATTATCTTCCGAATGGCAAGAATATTATCCTTAGTAATAGTATTTCGTTCAGTTTTCCTAAATCATAAGTGAATCACCGCTCATCCAAGCGACATGGAAGTCTCTTTTCCCCTGGATATTTCGTCTAATTTGTTTGATCTAAGTTATTCAGTGATTAAATAGGAAGGGAAAAATATTCTGTCTCACCGTGGGGGGAAAAATATCAGAAATTATGGTTCTCGAATGAGACTTCTAAATTACGTGGCTTAGTCTAGGGGGGTGGAGGGGTTGGCTGGTAAGCTACTCTGGGCTACGTGGGGGGAGGGGCAGAGGGGGTGGGAGCGTCCTGGCCAAGCCTCGTAGCTTTTCATTCATATTATTTGTCACAGTTAAAATAAGGTACAGAACACACAACAGCATGTGAATACTTATTACTGTCATTTAATTATCTCCGTAGAATAAAGAAGAAAGTTACGTGCCATGCGTGGAAAGGGGGGGGGGGGCGAGGTAGTGTGGTGGTAGAGGCAAAAGCCACGTCGGGCTCTAAGGGAAGGAGGGGGGGGGGGTTCACGGGAGGCCAAAATGGAGCTACATTGTTTATGGAGTGTTCATCGAAGAACTATTGTCATTCGAGTTTATATAATTCCCAATTGGCATATTCCTGTTTCAGCCGTACATTCAACCTTTCTTTGTGTAACTCTTCAAGAAGAGTTCATAGGAAACCACCATTGACACAAAATATGGCGACCATAACACTTAATTGAAAGCATCCATACTGGACTCGAAACGGCGACCCATGCAATACAAAGCCGTCACTCTAGAACTTAATGGAGGATCCTGGATAGACAGCACGGCTAGCAGTGAAGTGCAAAAGTTGTTACAAAAGCAGTGTGCAACGCGATTCTATTTGTGCTGAGTGTTTTGAAAAAAGAAAGGACATCAGTCAAGGATGATGCCTACAGTGCTCCGTTGGGCAAGCCTAGTGTCGGAGAACAAGAAGCCAGTGTGAAATTAGCTGCGAAAGCGACAGGCCTGACAGCACAAAACACGCGCGAGTCCATTGAGTCGCGCCGGCGCGGCGCTCCCAGCCGCGCTGAGCCGTGGGCGTCATTGACTGCCGACCCATTCACATGCATATGAAGTGAGCCGAGTCGACTCGCCCGTGGCGCGTCCCCCGTGTAATCACCTTGTCCGGGGTAATAGTGCTGAGGGCAGGACGGCCGCAAAGTGAACTACTGTGAGCCAACACAGACCCTCAACCTGCCGCGAATTGTTTCAACAACAGCAGAACAGGGGTACTGAGAAAGTGCTGTAAAAGATCACCTTTTCGTGACTATATTCGGCATTGGTGTTTTAACTTACCTTAGGGGCGTCCATTAATTTCGTGAGGTATTTTTCTGGAATTCCGGACCCCCCCCCCCCCCCTCTGGTGAGACTTGTGAGATCTGGTCGGATCCTTCTCCCTCTAAAATGACATGAGAATTTGACGGGCATTTCCCCCTCCCCCCTACTAATCAACCTCGTATCTTTTTGAGACCTTTTTTATTAGGTCTCATGATCTCACGGCGGTTATACCCCCCCCCCCTTAGGTCAGTTTTTTACCAAATACCCCCTTCCCCCTAAAGTCGACTTTCGCGTCATTTGTAGACTATTTTTTAGTTCTACTACCATCCTTCAAGAATTTCAAAACCTCACGTGAGATTTCCGTTGACCCCTCCCCTTCCCCTTTGGCGAGATTTCGCGAGATCTGGTCGGCCACCTCCCTCCTCTAAAATGACGTGAGATTTTGACGGATACCTCCCCCTCCCCCTACTAATCGACCTCTTAACTTCTTGAGACCTTTTTATTTTTAGTTCTCATGCTCCCCTTAGGTCAGTTTTTGTACCAAATACCCCCCCCCTCCCCCTAAAGTCGACGTTTGTAGACATTTGTAGACTTTTGTTTTAGCTCTGCAGCCCTGATAGGATTTCAAAACCTCACGTGAGATTTCCGTCATACTCCGCTCACTCTTGGTGAGGTTTCGTGAGATTTCGACGGAGCCTCCCCCCTCCCCATATTTCACCTCACGTAATTAATGGACGCTCCCTTATATGTACGAAGGACGTTCGATACGTTTGGTAAATTTCTAGTAGATGGCGAAATAATCGATTTGGTAACGTGATGCCTGGAAAGTTTCGTTCTTTAAACCCAATCAGGCCAAATTTTGGCCAGTAGCAAAGCTTTGTTCACGTCTGGTAGTCGTTTGAAGTGAGCGGTTTAGCTATTGCCGCAAAGATGGACGAAAACGAATTCGGCGCAGTGATAAAACAATTTTATTTAAAGAAGTGGACACAAGCACAGATCAAAGCCGAGTTAGACGCTGTTCTTGGTGACTCTGCTCCTGCGTGGCACACCTTCTGTTTCTGGATAAACGAATTTAAACGTGGCCGAACCGAAACTGAAGACGTAATGCGCTCTGGACGCCCAGTTGAGATTACCACGCCGTGGTATGTTATGTAAGATCGCCGGATGAAGGTGCGTGAGATTGCTGAGGCCGTAGGCATCTCGACGGAACGAGTGAATAACATCCTGCATGAAAAATTGTATATGATAAAAGTTATATGCATGATGGGTGCCGCGATTGATGACTCTCGATAACAAACGCATGCGAAATGATGTTTCATGACAGTGTTTGGCTATGATGAAGCCAATCATCAGGATTTTTGGCGTCCATTCGTAACTGTAGATAAAACCTGGATCCATCATTACGTTCCTGAGTCGAAAGAGCACCCAAAGCAGTGGATAATGCCTGTTGAAAGTACGCCGAAGAAGGCGAAGATTGTTTTGTTGGCCGGAAAGGTGATGGCCCCTGTTTTTTGGGATTCTCAAGGAATTATCTCAGTTGATTACTTGAAAAAGCATAAGACAATAACAGGAGAATACTATGCAACATTATTGGACCGTTTGAAAGAAAAGCTAAAAAGTAACCGGCCAAGATTGGCGCGCAAAATGTGCCGTCTCACATTGCAATGACAAAATTCACGAAGCGGGCTTCTAATTGATTCTCCATCCACCCTATTCTACAGATTTGGTTCCATGTGACTTTTTCCTGTTCCATAATTTGAAAATCTGGCTCGACGGGGAAAAATTGTCGTTCAATGAGGAAGTCATCGTTGTATTTTGCAGGCTCTGAGACAACCTATTTCTCTGATGGTAAGCCTTTACCAAATATCAAGTTTTCTACTATTTTTCAAAAACTATTATCTTGCGGATCCCGTACATATTTATGAAAACAGGTCATTTTTCGATTATCTTTCGATTTCCTCATAGTACGAAACTAATACGGCACCATGACCTTTGACCTCGAATTTTTCAAAAACTACGGAGTGTTGAGTTAAATCCTTTTACAGTAATAGGTTTTGGGTGACTCTGAACCACTATGTTGAAGCTGATCGAAATCTGTTGGCCGTAGGTCGCGTTCTCTCCCTGTGAGTCACATGTACCCGATCAACAGCATCACATTTATCGTACAACATTTCGTTGCGTCATCGCAACAGGTGCAGGGCGCTTGACGGCCCCGAAACACGCCTCACCTGTGCGTTGGGCAGCCCTGTATCACGTTGTCCAATTTGAGGCCGCCCGGGGCTGTTCGGTAGTAAACTGGTTCTATTAGCCGAGCAACACCGCGCCGGGAGTCGGGGAGCATGGCCACGGGCAGCCCACAGCCCGTACAGGTGGCTGTATGGGTGTCACTCCGGGGATTTAGAATGTATCATCCTCTTCCAGTGGCACTGAGTCACTCACTAAATAACGCTGAAGAGTGGACATGCACTTCATCCTGAAATGGAGGATTTAAACCCTTTTCCATGAGCAGCTACTTTTCCATTTTATGTATCCAGGAAAACCAATATGGTTCCTTGTACTGGACAAGTCAGTTTGGAAATATTAGCTCAATTTGATACATACCAACCCGTGAATTAGCTATCTGCCAATTTCTCAGGTTATATATAAGTAAATAAATGTTTAGTTGGATATTTCTTGGAAAGATTTCCTAACTGTTCTTAAAAGGAAACTTAGGGAAGAATGTAATAGTTTTGTTATTTATTAACAGGAGTCAAAAGACTATTGCACCAATGTATTTTCGATAAGTAAAACCTGTTTCATATTTTGATGCAAATTTGTGTTTTGATTCGAAATTCTCATACGAACATTAGTAGATTAGATTGGGAGTCTCTGGTAGATAGACGACACACGTTTCGTTTAAACTTATTCGAAAACATGCGTACTCCCACTTTCACTTTTGAGTGTAGTGAAATACTTCTTCCACCAACCTATTTGAGTCGGAAGGACAGGAAAGATAAAATTAGAGAAATTAGGTGCCGGACTGATTCTTATATGAATTCTTTTTTCCCTCGTACCATTAGGGATTGGAATGCACAGCAAAGAGATTAGCTTTGGTGCTGATCACCCTCTGCCACCCACAATTTTGTGAATTGCAGAGTATATATGTAGATGAACATAAACGTGTATTTTTGCTAATGCTTTGGCCAAGGAAATTTTTAACTTTTGGGAAAGGAAAATTTGTATGATAGAAAGATCTATGGCTCTGGATCATTTTCTCTTAATGAAAATAACGTAAATTCGTCTACAATAATTTATAGGTAGCGCAAGAGCGACGTGTTGTTACCTGAGGGGTTAAGGCGCTGTTTTGTTAATCTCAAGGTCCCAGGTTCAAATCTCGATGGACCACGAATTTTTCATTATGAGGATCCCAGGCACGAAAGAGACAGAATGCGTGGCATATTCAAACTCTGTCACTTAGCGCTTGGACAATTCTTCTAAATCTCCGAATTATTTTTTTTTTTTTTTTTTTTTTTTTTTTTTTTTTTTTTTTTTTTTTTTTTTTTTGAACGTACGTATTTACCCCCCTTTTTATACAGGTAGCACAAATTTTGAGTGCTAGCGGTTATCAAATCGAATGAAATTGAGCACAAACATGTTGTGCTTCGCCAAAATTTTATTTCTCCACAATATTTGGTTGATTTAAAAGCGGAAAACATAAAGGTTTTGTTATATGACATAAAACTAAATAAAAAAAGCATATCACTCAACCACCAGCTGTAAGATCAAAGCACTGATAAATAAAAGTGATACGCCACTGTAAAGCTTGATATACTAGACTTCACAGTGACCGCAGAAGAGAAAGTACCATATGAATAATAACTTAAGTGAAACGTCGGTTTGGTAACAATGCATCTAATTAATCGGCAATAATAGAGAGTGATTCAAAATGGATGCGACACTAGACAAGGCCTGCAGCGATAGTCGTAATCACTATAAACAAATAAAAACAGTATAAAATGTTCCGTTTTTTTTCCTTGGTCTTTACGCCTTGTCGACGGTGTGGTCATTAGAGGCGGGATGGGATGGGGGACAAGGAACGAGAAGGAATTCTGCCATGGCCTTTTGAAGAAAGTATCCCGGTATTCTCCTGGAGTGATTTGGGGAAACCGTGGAAAACCCAAATCTGGATACCGGGACGGGGATTCGAACCCGCGTCCTCCCGAATGCGAGGCAACAACATTAACCGTTCAACCACCACGCTCGGTAAAAAATGTTCTGATTTGGTAGTGACTAGGAGACGAGACCTATTTTCAGAGGTACCCCAATGAATCAGTTTATCTTGCACCACCGCATCATTAAGACGAAATATAACTAACCAATCGGAGGAAAAAGGCATCCGCATGCGACGGCGTCTCGACATATTTAGACCACTACCATCACCAACGATACTCGCATTAACGCAACTTTCATGGGTGTTGTTTTTACAGTTGTTAGGTCAGTAGCGAATAAACGCACCATGCTTTAGCACTGCGACAGAGTTAGGGTATCAGCCTGTACATTCCGTCGCAGGAATTTGTACGAAGACGGTAGCTGACAGCTGACGCAGATGGAGCTGATAAGCCGTAACTTTATGAAGCCGACGTGGTCATAACTCGTGGTCTCCCGCCTTGCGTGAATTCGAGAGTATTTAGCGCATAAGGCGAGCGCAGCCGCTACTCCTTTATCTCTCCCACTTTGCATTCAGTCGCCGTTGGCCGACACCTACTGACGCATCTGCAATGAATAGCGCGACGCGCAAACATTCATTTGCATTAAAGACTTATTCTTTCCAGCCGCGCAGCATACATTTACTTAACTTCTTCGCCTGCCTGACATGCCAGGAGAACAGGCGACGAAACATTAATGCCTCGCGGCCTTCGGCACCGTAGGATTTCAGCCCGTTAGCCACTCTAATATCGTTATTTATTTGCACGTTTCTGTTCTCCTGCATGGTCGTTTCATACATCAGCGTCGGTTTTATACAATATGTAAAAGGAAAACTGACGACTTTTCTGACGGGAGGCAATTAAAGTTCTGTGTCCAGCTTCGAAAGCGAACCATTCCTTCTTCGTGACTTGACTCCCGTCATCTTATACATGAGTTATAATTATTATGTCCATGAAATAACTTGGAGAGTTACATCATTTCGAAGAAGTCCTCTTTTAATTAATTTCGTCGACAGAATTTGTGTTCTCAAAGTTAGAGAAAATTGGCGTTTACTGTGTACTAAGTGGCCACTGCTGTTTCAAAAATTCAATTTGAGAGAGTAATTAAAAATAGTTGACTACAAAATTAGGAGTTCAATGTGTCGGCAAATGCCGTAGTTAATTGCTTTGGGTTTCATAAGTTTCTATTGTCGGCTTTTGTGTTCGTTGGATGGGTCATGTAGGATCGATAAAAATAGATTGTAGGGGAGTATGAGAAACTAACCATAAACTGCGTTAAGAAACAGTCATTAAACTTTGAAACCAGAAACTGAATGTCAGAAATCTGGGTGATTCCAATGCCATGTGCGCCTTTTTGCAACAAATTGATTCCATGTTTTATAACTGACATTTTAATTACAGTTTTTTTTTTTTGTTCTAAGATTTTTTTAATAGGGCTTCAAGTCTTCTCTACATTGTGGTTATTAAAGGCGAGAGAGAATTGGGAAAAAGAAATATGAAGGAATTCTTCCATGCACTTTTGAAGGAACCATAATGGAATGTTCTTGGCGTGATTTCACGAACCATAAGAAACTAAAATCCGATTGGTCGTAAGCCGGATTCGAGCCTACGTCCTCCCGAATTCCTGGCCATGTTTCTTGAGCATATTGAAAATATTTGCTTATTAAATGTAGATTATCAGAAAAGCTGACACGAAGTACTTTCTCTCTAAAGAGTTTTAATCTCCCATGTAGTATCGAAGTAGCTATAAAAAGTTTGTTAAATGCACGAAATGATATTACTTCAAATAAAAATCTTAAGTGTACTAAACAAAGACCAATAACAATACATAGTTGACAAAAAGATTAATGAGTGATCTTTGTCATTCACCTAGCTCACACATCTTTAGCGTTTTTCAATCTTCTCTTCCGACGTGGTCGATTCAATTTTCTGACAATGAGTTAAGATATATGAGTGAAGTAAAAGCCAAATCTTCAAATTCGATAAAAGTCGCAAATATCTGCGTAAGTATAATTATCAGGGAAGGAGAAGAACTTACACAATTTCGTATTAAGAATTAGCGTGTTCTGATAAATGTGAGAGACCGGTGAAGAACCACGTTGATTCTGCCGGGTATCACCATCTAACCTCCCAAGTGTAAGGATATAGCGCGTTGCTGCTGAGCATCACTAATAGCTCCACAACAGAACCTCGAGGACACTTGGTGACTGTGCGAAGCTGGTTCTGCCGGAGTCATTTACGAGTGCGCGCCGAGGGAGTGGGCGATATACGGCGCCATTGTCCTTCAGTAGGTACTCTAAGCTGGCTAGGCTAAGGCTGTCGTCCTGAGCAGAGATGCTGCATGCATACAGTTGTTACCACGCCACTCTTACTGTTGGCTATATACACACATGAGGTCGATTATCTACTAAACAATTCGTCGTTTCCGTTGTACCCTTAACCTGACTAAACTAAGTTTCTTTATAAGTGATAGGCAAAACAGAAAGAACGTTATGGACTATGTACTCCTAAATACGAAGTCAGAAAAAATTTACTGTTTGTCGTGGCTTTCCAAGCAAGAACTGATATCTCTTCTTTCTATTTGATTTTCAGGTAGGTGACTGCAAAATAATGGCGGATTCTACTCATGGTAAGTAAACCAACCTTCAAAAATTAAGTAACTTTTCCAAAGTGAAATCTCTCAAACTAGAATTTTGGTTTTTCAGAATCAGATTTTAAAAAAAAAAAAAAAAAAAAAAAAAAAAAAAAAAAAAAAAAAAAAAAAAAAAAAAACAACAGAAATGGAAAAAAGTCTTTCGAACAGACAAAGATGTAGATGACTGCTGTGCAGACCTCGAAGAACTCAAAATACAATCGATGTTCACCTAGATACGTTTGCTGTGCAAATCTTATAACTCATCAGATTTGTTTCAAAGAGTTTGAATAATTCACAAAAATCAAAAACCTCTCTGCACAACATACAGATTAAAGTCACACGACGCTGTTGATCGTCTTCAGTGTATTTTGAACAATAGTACGTCATCAAAGTCAGGAATATGTTTCAGCTTCTGCACATCTGTATGATCCGCAAAACATATTAAACGTGACACGTACGTAAGTTACTCAACTACATAAATGCAACAACAATTGACTTAGTGTGGTAGTTGAGTGATGACGACTGGAAAGATTGGACCCGTCATTTGGGAGGAAGCAGATTTAAATCCCCGGCTATCCAAACTGATTACGGTTTTCTATGGTTTGCCAAAATCGTTCTAGGTGAATGTCAAGATAGTTAAAAAAAAATGTCCAAATTCCTTTCTGTCTTGTCCCCAATCCTCTCTTACCTCTAATAGGAAAAAAAAAGTCAGCATGGTCCTTGAAGAAAAATTGGTCTTAATTCTTCCCGTGTCGTTGACAAGGCGTAAATTACGCATTGTCAACGTCGAGGTAATCAGAGGCGCGAAACGACTGGTGACGAGCAACGGGAAGGAATTCGGCCATGGGCTTTTGAAGGAAGCATCCCGGTATTCGCCTTCCGTGATCTGGGTAAACCATGGAAAATCCAAATCTGGATATCCGGACTGGGAGCCGAATCCGCGTCCTCCCGAATGCGAAACCAGAGCGTTACCGCTCACCCACCACGCTTTGTCTGGCCTTGCTAGCTGTAAGTTACTAGCCAATCATCCATTGTGCGATATTTTTCTCGTGTGAGCATATCACACACGTAAATAAAAAAATTCTGAATCTGTTAGGAGGCGCTATTAGCCGCGCTGTCGACTGGCCCTCATAGCCCAGCGGGACGTCTGAGGCCCATCTGGTGGCGGCGGCGACTGATGACGCCATACGCCGCCTCCAAACACTTGTCGCCTTTCCGGCTGGCGGATGTGTGGTTGTGTTTAACCGGGGTGCGGGAAGTTAACGAGCTTATAGAGAGCGGCACAATGCCTCCCGCCTCCCCAGAGAACGACCCGCCCAACTGTCGACCACACGCGCTCTTGATTCACGCCCTCACACTCCAACATGGGAATATCTCTCTCTCTCTCTCTCATGTGTCATAAATAAGCTTATCCCATTAGCAGTGGGCATGAGTAACAATGAGACTATGAAATAAGGTGCACTACTTTATATGTCGGCGGTGCGGTGCTGCAAGATACGATGTACTACGGAAGCGCTATGCGCCAACAAATGTGTCGATTTGAATGGAAGGATCTTTGTAGGCGTCCTTACGTTGTGGACACAGACAGGAACCAACACTTAAGCCGGGCGCACATTGACGCGCAGTCGACGCAGTGCAGCGCAGCACAGTTTCTATGTCTATGTTTTGGGGCGGAACAGCGCGTATTGAGACGCAGAGCAGGGCAGCGCAGTACTGCGCCGCACGTGGCCTGCGCGACGTTGTGATCACGACACAGAAACTGTGCCAGGCAGCTCACTCGTGCCGGTTTTTGCAGTAACACTTCTTGCGTTATTTATAATCTTGCTTTACTTATAATCATTTTCAACTATGGAATAAGAAAAATTGATTAATCTGGTGCGTAACAAACCTGCGATTCACAATATCAGTCATAAAAAAATACATAAAAATTAAATTTAAACAAGAGATTTGGACAATGAGCCCAACAAGTGGCGAGTAAATTCAGCATTTATTTATCATACAACTGTCCACTTACAATTTTCGATTTTTTAAAAAAAAAAAATTTAATAAAACTTCGAAAAAGATAGGCTATTATCACATTATTTGTTTTCTTAGTATTTGTACTACATCATTGAATAGTGTCCCCGAGAAACACTTAATTTGTTGACACTGCTTTTTTATTTTCAAGTGTTTATGTTCTGTTATATAGTTTTCTTAAAAATATAATATGAAATAAAAGAGAAAAACATTCTTATAAATGTCATGTACCGTCAAACGCTAAATAATTAAATAAATAACCACGAAAATACAGCGAGATTTTCTTCAGTTCTAATAGATATTTGAGCTTTGTCGAGAAAATAACAGGTTACATTATGCCGTGAATCTCCGCTCGAGTCATCCGGAAATTATCTTTTGAGAATTCTCTTGTCACTGCAAAAGCCAGATGAGAGTTTCTTCTTTTCATATACTCACTTTTGCATAGTTTTATCTAACTCAGCTTCTGTTAAATTATTAACAATTTTCCAAGCTCAGCATCCCAATCTGATTCAGAAATCAAAAATCGAGTTTTTGCATCGACATGTTTTTGGTTACGCTTTATTGTCGGTTTTTCGCACAACACAACAATGCTTTGTAAACTGCCGCACGAAACTGCGCTCTAATATGCGCGGGTAACTGCCCGACACAGTTTCATTGTCTGTGCTGCCCTGCCCTGCTCTGCGCTGCCCCTACTGCGCCACGCAGCTCAATGTGCGCCCCGGGTTAACGTACTAGAAAGCACTGCGACATAGAAACAAGGAAAAACTAATTTTACAGGCATGGTAGCGCGTAAGGAGTAAAGGTACCAATCTGCTTTTTTTTTATCCTTTTTTTGAACCCAGATATAGAAGCTGTAACTTTTGCAAACCATTCGTTATACAGGGTGATTCAAAATAAAGTGGACAAAATGACATGGTAGATCAGTCATACAATAAGACTCAAAAATCGCATAGAAACAGAGGGTCGCAACTGCGATCCTGAGCCGCTACAGGGCGTCTAAAATAATACTGACACAAAGAGAAGAAACAAAACCATTACAGATCATTTTATTGATAATTACTCACTCACATGCAACTAATGCAAGTCAAATGTTTAGCCTGCAGCAGATGCTCAAAGTTTTTGCCAGATGCCTCGAGACAAGCCCGGCATCTCCGTTGCATGGAACGGCTCACCTTCTCAGAGATACTAGGTGTACCTCGAACACATCCGGCTGCCGCAACGATTCTTTTTACCAAGTCTTCCGGCGTTTCAACAGGTGTTTCATACACAAGCCCTTTTAAAAATCACCACAAGAAAAAATCCAAGGCAGACAGGTCTGGTTTGCTCAGCTCGTGTTTGTATCGCAACGCCCTCTCGTGGCTCTAGCACCCTCTACAGGCGTTTGCGACCCTCTGTTCCTATGAGATTTTTTATCCTTATTGTATGACAGATCTACCATGTCATTTTGTCCACATTTTTTTGAATTACCCTGTAGTATCACATTCCTAATACGACGTGGGTTCAGTTCCCAGTCCGGCCATCCGGATTTCTGTACTTCAGCTTTTCCAAAATCACTCCAGCCGATTGGTGGAATCGCTCATTGGAAAGACTATGGTGAACTTCTTCTCGTTCCTTGTTCTAAACTTTTCCACTTTTTAATGGTTTGAAGTGGATGAGCCATCAAGTCAACAGGGGGGAGGGGAAATACAGGCATTCAGGAGGACGCGGGTTCGAATCCCCGTCCGGGCATCCAGATTTGGGTTTTCCATGGTATCCCCAAATCACTCCAGGCGAATGCCGGGATGCTTCCTTCAAAAACGCTATGGCCGAATTCTTTCCCGTTCCTTGTCTCCAGTCCCATCCCGCCTGTAATGACATTAGCCGTCGACGAGGCGTAAAGCATTAAGTAAAAAAAAAAAAAAAAGAAGGGAAATACACACACGCAGATATGTTGGTAGTTGTAGCAAGGGTTACGTTTTCGATACTCCCAGTTTCCCAATTTTGTCACGTTAATGCCGCCCCGTGATGGCGTCCAGCACTGACACGGAGTTAGCTCGTTCTTGTCCTGGTGGTGGAAGAGATTTTTATCAGGAGTTCGTCGGCAGGGTAGGAGAGGTAGTGGTGCATAATTCATAATCACCAGTTTGTGCTCAAAAGTCGTGGCGTAAATTCCTAACCTCTACGCAGTATGTATGGAGTGACGGCAATACGTCATCGCTAATGATGATTCTTCCGGCGGATGGAAACGTTAAGCTTGGCGGTTCACTGGTGTCTTTGGGAAGAGTAGACCTCAATGGGTGGGCAGGGGTTTCACAATCTACCTTATTTTATCTGTTATCTATTATGGGGCATCCATAAATTACGTGAAGTGCTTTCCGGATTTCCGGACCGCTCCCCCTTTCTGGGGAGACTTCGTGAGATTAGGTCCAACCTCCCCCTCCCCCTCTGGTGAGTTCGGATCTGTGCGACCTCCACCCTAGAAATCACCCTCCCAAAATTTTTGAGACCTTTTTTTTTAAGGTTTCACTCTTCCAAAAGCCGGTAAGACCCCCCCCACTTTTCGAAGAAACACCCCCCTAAAATCGACTTTCGAGACATTGGTAGACCTTTTTTTTAGCTTTACAGTCCGACAATTTTTCCAAAGCCTCACGCGAGATTTCCGTAGCCCCTACCATAGAGGGGTAATCATCCCACATCGTAACCGCCTATGCTCGACACTGACAAGGCGTTCATAAAAAGAAAAATGTTTTCTTAAGCTATTACGAGCGTAAAAACACTTTTCACCCAACAGCTGACTGACGGCAGTGCTATCGGGACTGATACCTCAGAATACTCTAGAAGGACTGAGAATAAAACGCTATGGAATAATCCCTGGATTGGCGACAAAAACCATGGAAAATCAAGTTACGGATGCTTAATCTCCCAGAATGACGGGCCAAACATTGTAGTTCACTCAGAAAGTGGGATAGAAATATTTGCAGGTGGATATTGCACTGCAAGGTGTTAGTACTTCAATAATTTGTTTCTATTTAAAACTGAAAGCAGTGCAGTTCAGCTATGGTTAAGTAAGGAACGTCCAGCGTGGTCTGTAACCGTGATACAGCACTCCCACCGTGACAGCTCGGCGGGGGCCGCAAAGCGACCTAATAGACTGTGATATGTTCGGAACGCTTTGGAGCGTCATCGCTTGTGAGGGAATATTTCTTAAAAAATTCTGACAGCCTTATTGATGGATAGCCCGGGCACGCGGAAGAACAATTAGGGAGTTAAGTGCGTTAGGCGTTTTGTTGGCGGCGGGCTCGACCGTCACGAGTCTTTTGTTTCAGGCGAGGGTGAGCGCCGCGCATTCGCTGACGCACCGCCCGCCCTCGCCAGAAACAAAAGAGCGGAGAGGGCAGGATCTCGTTACAAAAGGAAGGAGCCACGGCATGCACGTACTGGACATTAAAGCGCATACGTGGGATTCCAATTTCGGAAATGATGCACGGCGGCGGTTTCGCGGTGTAAAGCGCGCGCGAACTCAGATTAAGCTTTCGTAACGACGCCTTCATCGCGCCTAGTCAACTGTCGGGGGGAAAATTAATTTGTTCCACGCGTTTACCGATGACATGCATGGGAGCTAGGAGAGGAAGGCTGTAATTAACGACGTCGCGATTACGGGTTAAGGTATGTGATGTATTGCTGCCAAAATACACTTTCCCCGAAGCTGCGTGTAAATCCTTTTTCGCACTTCACCTTTCATCTGCAGTACCCTAAGAGAAAGGAAGATTTTTAATGAGCTATAGGAACTGCAAAATGTTTGTACGGCATTTAGCTGTAGGCATTTTCAACGAAAGGAATCATAGTTCAAAATCCAAAATCCGCCCCGAACCTACGATGGTATATGACATATATTTGCAGTTTCAAATTTTTGATAAAATTCTACGTTTTTCTGTTCTATATATACATCCACAGCTAATTAGTAGACTCAGGAACATAAATGAGTTATTTAAAACCATACGTGAATTCTCTTGTATTTGTGTGTTGAAGTGCTTTCAAATACGACCTTTAAAATAACCACTGAATATTGATGCAATAGTCTTGCATATCCAAACATTGCTCATATTGTTTCAAGAAATTGCTATGTCTGTCAGATTCCACCACCAAAAATTTATGTTCAAATTAACTCAGTAATTGAGCAGAAACGTACAAACATTCCTACTGACGACATGAAACTTTGGGTATAATAGGATAAGACAGACAAACAAACACTAGGCATACTATTTGTACTCTTTCGATAGATATCCTAGTATTTTTCACAGACATGCTGAAAATCCTCAGTAACAATTATATATCGGTACCCGTTGATATTCTGTGTGTTTATTTGCTTTCCTGAAAAATTGAGAAGTATCTCGAAATATTATAAATTTTGTATGTCTTGTTTGTGTTGTATTTTTGTTTGATGTGTTGAATTTTTCTAACATATATATAGACTCGACTGCCCCTATTCGCATTGTCGAATACTAAAACACGATCAGAGGAAATTATTGCAATTCCCCTGTGCAATCGGATAAGAATTTTACAAACAAGAGCTACTCATAATTACATCAGTGTAGAATGGCATGTGTAGGAACGGATCCCTCTCGATATACCTGTACACAGTGACACCTGTCTCCTCCTGAAGGAGAGAATCGCAAACGAGAGTGTGTACTTCACGGTCACCTGCTTACGCCAACAGCGTATCGTGAGCCGGAGGCTGGATGACACAGACGTTGTCTCCTGATGTGGGCGTGCTGAGAGGAGAGCGTGGGAATAGTCAGATACCGCGACGGAATTGGGATCTGTCACAGTCGACAGCACGTGACAGCCGTATGACAGCGCGCGCACGCCGAGTCGGTCGAAACGTGAGCCTGACTGTGCAGAATCCACTGCGATCTGGAGGGCTGCATAATACATTACCGGCAGACGAGTCTTATATCTCACGGCACTGTGAGATCAGTTCTGGAGCTTCTTCCAGAAGATTTTAAAGCAGTGATGTTTAGGAACGCTAAAGAAGTATTGTGAAGGGACACAGTGGATTAAATTATGCAATTAAGTCTTCAAAAGGTGTTTCATAATACGGTAGGGAAACAAGTCGTAGTAAAATAACAAACATTAATTTACAGGACCAAACAATACTGTTAAGCAGCAATGTAGTCTTCACGGGTTGTGTTGTAGAAACACAATATTTCAACGGCTAGTTCCGCCGTCTTCTTCAGGTGTGGAGACATCTGCACTGGTCGGCTGACCCACAGATACTGAGACGGTTCATATACATGTCTGCGACCGGCGGCCGCGTGGCCTCGGCGATGGCTTACTATGAGCCAGGCCCGCAACCAACTAACCAACTGGCGGCTGGCTGCCAATGGGTGCGGCTAATATGGAGCCCTCTACGGCGGCAGCTGGACGGAAGTACCACGTTCTCTGCGGATATTTGCTAAGGCTGGTTTCCTTGCCTCAGTAGGACATAGACCACTGTCTCTGTTGAATATGTTGGCCAGTCGAATTTTGATCGCTTCGTTCTTACAATACTGTTAAGACTTCGCAGAATCTCGATGTGTTATGTTACACTGTGGTGTGGCTTAGTTTTGGCCACAGAAGTATGGATGTATTTAAAACCGTTCACCATAAAATTATTTTTGTTGTTTCATACTTTTCTTGGAAGAGGTGAAGTCAAAATATCTTGCCTCGGGATGCTATTAACAGGTATTTATAGTATGATTACTGACTTCACAGTTCTGCATAACAGGCTCGTTCACATGATGGGCCATCCACATTTACGAGATTTTCAGGTTTACTCTCGTAACTTGAAAAGATAGTAGTGAGACAACACTGGGATCAGTTCGAAGCCCATCTATGCCCCATGAAGTCGCTTATTATTTTTAACGCGTGGAAACTATCAATTTACTTCAGTGAAGTTGTGTATAGTAAATATTCCTACATATATTGGGTGACTGCAGAAATGAAACGAACTCTATCATCCTATTGGGACGTTATTTTGGGAATTATTTCATGCTTAGATAGCAAACGTAAGGTCGCCACTTCTTTTTCTGTATATCTAAGTGTTTTTGGATGTCAGTAGATGATTACGAGAAATGTTGTTAAGTATTATATGCTGGCATGTCTTATGTATAAGAAGACGAATGAAGGTGGAGGGTCGAAAACGTGTTCCGGACGATTCAGACCTAGTCTTCCAAAGACATCGCGGTGACCGACAAGTTTAACGTTCCCATACAATGGATGAATCAACAGTGTGCTACGCCCATACTTCAAACGTAGTGAGGAGTGGTTTCGGGTTTAACTCAGCACCTTGGTTCACAATGTGTTTTCAGAAACTGCACACCTGCTAAGCTGCTGGCTCGGTTACATGTTATGTAAATTTCTTCCTCCAAGGGGACTGGAAGCATAACCTCTGTACCCAGGTGCAGACACCTTTATAATGTCTTAACGTTAGCGACCTCCACCATAATGAGCACCTAACAAGGAAACATGACTGTACAAAAACCCAAACTGATAACAGTTTACCTACCGGTAACATTTTTCTAATGCGAAATTTACGTCAATTTTCCACCTACAAATTAAAGGTATACAAAATTCTGGAAACTTTTAAGCACGTCTTGTTCTATTTTTCTGGCCTCGTATTCGGGAGGGCGCCGGTTCGAATCCCCGTCCGGGCATCCAGATTTGGGTTTTTCGTGGTTTCCCACATCACTCCAGGCGAATGCCGGGATGCTTCCTTAAAAAGCCCATTGCCAAATTCCTTTCCGTTGCTTGTCCCCAATCCCATCCCTTCTCTAATGACCTCGACGACGACGAGGCGTAAAGCCATAAGTAACCAAAAAAAATGTTCTACTTGCACAATAGCTGCTCAATCAAACAAACAAACGTGTTTTTTTCTTTTCTTTGGGAGGTTCCAATAAATTCAAAAGCGGCTTTCAATCTGAGCAGGAAAAGGAATTATGTTGGATGTTTCTTCGGTAAATATGAATCTTCTCGACCGAATTGACCGACTCATGCTCACGCAAACAAGGGAGAAAATGACACAAACATTAATAATAATAATAATAATAATAATAAAACTATTATGCTTCTAAGGAGCGCACTGAAGCGGCCGTAAGTGGAAAATTTTTTCACTAATTACCTAACAAGACGCTAAACCCAGGAACAGACATAATTGATCGCTACAGATAATGCAGACGGATTGCCGATGGAGGGCAGTTAAAGCTCTATTCAGATCTAACTATCGGAAGTTGCCTTATTTAATATTTATAAATTCTAGTAATATCACAATCCTCGTATTTAAGTAACTCCGGGCTTAATCCTAACAATTGTGACTTTACAGCCAGGGATGATTTCTGTTTGACTTATACTACTATCTGCTCACGACGAATAATACCGGAATAATCGTTCACTGGCTGTGAGATTAATGGCCCCGCGTCCCACGGAAACGAAGTGCTTGTACGAGGAAGCGACCGCGGTGAATGTGCCGTGTAAGTCACCGGGCATACATTATTTATAAAATGACCGCACCACTCCGCCCGCAGCACAGGCTAAAGGGAGCGTCCATAAACCACGTAACTCCATTTTAGCTTCCTGTGAAACCCCTTCCCCCTCCACCCCACGTAGCTCGGCGTGGCTTTTGCCTTCACCCCTCCCCCCTCCCCACGTAGCACGTAGCTTATTTTCCCTTTTAATCCCAGAAGACATTTTGTACTGTTTTCTCTTGTCAGACTATTGTAAATTACATACGGAGATAATTAAATGAAGGAAATACATATTCACATGCTATTGTGTGTTCTGCACTTCATTTTAACTGTGAAAAACAATATGAATGGATAACTACGTGGCCTGGCTCGGAACCCGTCCCCCCTTTCCTGTCCTCCTCCCCACGTAGCGTAGTCTAACCGTCCCCCCCCCCCCCCCTATACCGAGCCACGTAGTGTATGAATGCTCCCAAACAAGTACACGATGTCTAGACCCGCGATGAATTTCGCTACAGTAACGTGGAGCCGCAGTTCGTTATCGATAGAATAATATTATCACGCGAAACCAGCTTCAGGCCGCAAAGAAAACTGGATCAGCGGGATTAATGCTAGTCGAAAGACTGCTCGTTGCTGATCAGTCAAGGATAGTCTTTTCTTTTCAGGGTTTGGCAGCTAATATCGAGAAAAAATGGGTAATTTGGAGATCGGGGCTCTCAGAGCGTATGGGAACTGCGCCATTTCTAATGCAGACACCATCTGAGCAATTCAGACGGCGCTGCAAATCAAGTGGACAGCAATTACCATTTGGTGACACACATACTACCGGCAGCCGGTGACGGGGTTCACCAATACCAACGGCTTGGCGCTGTACACTATGCAGCCGTAACCAACAGGACACACATAGTTAAACTGTGATACTAACATACACAAGTCACTGTCAGGCTGAGGGAAGCAAGGTGATCCAACTTGTCATACATACCTTGGAGTTAGCTTCGTATAGACCTGTTAGTTTTTTTAAGAAAAGTACTCCATTATTTTAGCAAAAATTGGGACTTTAAAACTCGTAGACAGGGATGTCATTAGAGCAGGAATAGGATTGTTGAGAAACCGACTTTATCTTTCGTAAAGGGGAGCCCCTGATATTCGTGAAACCAAGGAAAATCGTGAAGTGATTCCCGACACAATCCTAGCATGTTGCCTTTCATCCACCCTGTTCGTTCCATCACTTGCGATGTAGCTTCACTGGTGTTACGGTGTAGGTTGAAAATTTTTAATGTTGTAACTAAAAACAAATAGGATGGACCAAATTTATAAATGAGGAAACACTAGATTTTTTAATGGCATTCGGCAACTTAAGGCATACAGCTAGCTCAATGTGATCATGACTCTTGTAGTGTTTCAGTTTCTACAGTACGTTGTTCTTAGTGTGGACACTATAGGACGGACACGACATGAACACACACACAACACTTAAACAGCCAAGCCTTCGGCCGGACTCGAACCGGCGACCTTCGGCACGTGGAGCCAGCACTCAACGCTACCAAGGCCGGCGAAACAAAAGTTGTGTTGACAATCAGCGTGAGAAGCGAGATTAGGACAGACAGAAATAGTAACAGCGGAAAATAAACTCCCCATAGAAAACTAAATTAAATCGTAAAATGGAGATTATAAGAAAAAATACATGCAGGAAATATATGGAGGATCTGCAGAATTATAAGATAGGTAACGATTTATTTCGAATAAGGTATACAGGTAAGCTCATTAAACCCGTACTTATGAATCTGTATTTTATGCCATCTCTGGCTAATTCAGAGATAGGATGGAACATAATTTTATTTGCTATCGTTTGTGTCCTCAAGTCTAGAGCCTTTATGTCTAGAATCTGTAAGAAATCTGAAAAAAGCAAAACTTTTGTTCGATATTTGTTTTTCTCCGATTAAAATTGGTATCATGTGAAGGCGTATTGTAAGACCTTACAATCCTTATTATTATTATTATTATTATCACACTATGTAGATTGAATATTCAGAAAAAAATTGATGCTGGGTTGATTTTAACATAAAGTATAAGACCAATATTGCAACTCCATAATTACAAAAATTATAATTGCTAACAAATTTCAGATGTTTCCTCCAGTACCTCTAATCATGATATGTGTGTTAAAAGGTATTGTATGATACGATCATGCACTACCATAGTTTTTGCTCAGATTGAAATTAAACGGTTTAAGTTTATGATTCTGTAGTTTTCATTTTAATGATAACCACAATTTTTAGGTTTACAATACTCGTCAATTTTGTTTTGATGGAGCCTTATTATGTCCTATTTTGCTTATCGACAAATTAGTCTATTCCTAGCGTTTAATTTTTATTCATCTTGAACTTGCATCAAATCAAACAGAAGAGTAATGATTTAATTTGTTCATTGGAGATCAAGTTTCCAGAAAGAAATTAAATAGTTGCTTTCCATAAGTATTACGTTTTCTGAAGAAATAATGTATTTGAAATATAAACACATTAATAGAATGCGACGGAAATAAGAAGAGGTTCAATAAAAATGGGGATTAGGTTTTGCGGAGGAGACTCATGCCGATAAGCCGAACAAGGTAAAAGTCATTTAAAATGTTTAATATATAAAATCGAATTACAGATTTCGAAGTGGAAACTGAAATAACGGTAATCGTAAATTTTGTAATGTTATCGCGACCAGCTTTCTGTGTATTCAAGCAGCACGCCAACGATCCAAGTAAAACTATGCGCTGTTCTGTACGTTGCACACGTACTTCTGGGTCTGTATTTTATGACAACTGTTTCCACTATATATCAGGCAGCTGCAATGTGTAGTGAATTCACTTGAGTGAAAATGTATTCACTTTTCACTTAAAATCAAGTATTTGTAACCTTCGTTTATGCCAAGGACTCAAATTTTTTTTTGTGAAAACACTTGTGGAGTTTCTGTTTTCATTAAGTGCCGTAAATAAAAGAAATTTTTACAACATTTTCTTTTGCCTTTACAATCCCAGAAAAAAATGTGTTTATTTTAGTTAGTGGAAAAGTTAATTGTGAATATTCACTCTAAACATAATAATGAAGAGATCTGCCTGCCAATTCAGGTAAGCGTGATGGATATGAAATGAATATTTCATAGATAAAAGGGATATTTACTTAAACGAAGGAATGCTCAAAATGATTTTTAAAAGGGATTTGCCACATAATGACCACTCGAATGGGCAACAGTATAATCCAAACAAACTTAAATTCCCATTTGGTGTTTTATTTGTATGAAAGCTTATTATGAAGTAATTTCGTTGATGATCCACTAAACTTTAGTTTCAGCTGGTAACGCCTATTATTACTATAAAATTTTCATATCTCCACTAACGGAAAGAAAGAAGCAGTTACAATAATTAGCCACTGAAAACTGGTTCAGCTGCTGAGAAACGAATGGATTAATTAATTTGTTACGTAAATTAATAAATTCTCAATTTTTAAAAAGAGAAATGTAAATATGTTTGCTGGTGCAGCATCGCAGATTTAAAAGCTAATTCATTACCATACTTAACAGTTTATAATGAGCATGACCAGAAGAAGAGAATCCTTGAAGCTAATTGTACACAGGAGACGTCAAAAATTACTTTTTATTCTCATTCGAGAGTGGACTCACGCAATAGTACAATTATTCACACTTCATAAACTGCATGGACACCCGGCGAGAATGTTTACATTTTATTTTTAATTACCCACAGACAGCAAAATTGATGACTGATGTAAGAGTGTTAATGAGCATCTATCACTGGCAGTGCAGCCCTCCGAGAGCGCTAACAGTTTCTCAGGTCAATCACCTGCCCAGATGCAGGAATGCCGAGGGGTCGTAGGTGGCAAGACGACGTTATTAATACCTTTCATGGCACGCATCAACACGGCAGCGTGCCCTCGCAGCGCGCACGGGATATTGAATCACGATAACAATTCATTACGACGAAGGCCCAGAATTCCCTCCAGCATTCGACAGCAAACATGACCGCTTAATCAAAATGAGAGTCGACTACACACTCTTCCCTCAATTGATGTTATTTCTCGTTCCGCTGCGGAAATGAATGTACGTCACATAGTAATTCCAAACGTATTGCCGATAGAGACGCTACTTACGTATGTAAATTAAAACCTTCCCCATGTAGTTAAAGTTGCAGCTCATTTGTTAATCGAGGTCCGCCTCGGTCGAAGTTAATTAAATTAGTTAAGAAAGGCCAAAAGGAAGCATGGAGATTAACAGCAGGCTACGCTGCCACCAATTAACCCGAGCTGGCCACAGCGTCCAGGGACACCGGCTCTTGATGTTTGCAGAGCGCAAATGGATGACAGGCTAACAATACTACATTTACACTGATCAACCAGAACATTTACCTACTATCTACCTACTATCGAAATAAACCCTTCCTGGCGATAGCAGTGTCACCTGACGAGGAATGACTGCTAGTCGGACACACGCACGGTGCATATAGTATCAGTGAGCGTGCTATCCGTGTTTCGAATGGGGAAGGCTCGCGATCTATCTGAGTTTGACCGAGGGCGGATTGTGATGGCCCGGAGGCTCGGCACGAGCATTTCGGAAACTGCACGACTTGTCGGGTGGTCGAGGAGTGCTGTGGTGTCTTCATCAAGTGGCGAAACCAAGGTGAAATCACTTCCAAACGTCAGGGGGTTTGGCGGCAATCCATCATTACAGACTTCATTAGTAAACATGCCCCTGAATATTATTTTTAGGTAAGCGTGACTTTGCTTGTAACCATCAAATCCAGAAACTACGATTCATAGATACCAGCAAGCAGACAGAACTCATAATGAGTGAAATCATATAGCCACTATGATCAAGTTACTGTAATTTGATCAATCAAGTAATGAAAAATAACATGTAATGCAATGCATTTTTCAAAATCCAATATTATGCTAATTAGAGAAGAATTCCACTGTGCGAACAGAGACATTGGATCACATTTAGGTGTTTGAGTTCCAGTGCTAATGAAAAGGGTAGAAGCTCAATAGAGTTTAAATCCTGACGCAGAAAGAGTTACAATATCCTTTGTAAGTAATCGTAATCGATCCTAAATGGTAGTAACTTTAGATATATTGAAATCATTCTTCGCTTTAAATGTCCTAACGATATAATGTTACTGTGAGAGTGGTTAAAATTTTGATCAGTCATAAATTTAAAATCTTGGGTTGTGTTCATAATTTTGGATTTTCGGTGCAATTTCTGGAAATCATTCTTGATACTAGACAACTGATTTCTCATTATCAAAGCAGCATATTTCTTTGAAATTCCTTAGCAGGACTGCTAAAAGTACCAGCACCGTCGTCGATGAGACATAAAATCTCGAACCAAGGACTTCGAGCCTGGTGGGTGAGTCACTAACGGCCATACCTTAAACCTTGATTTCCGTTTTCATGGTTTCCTGAAATCATTGCAGGCGAATGTTAAGGTCGTTCAAAATACCATGGTCGAATTCCTTACCGTGGATTTTTCCAAATTCTCTCCAGCCTCTAACGATGTTGGCGTCGACGGGGCATAAATCGGTAAGGACAAAAATGTCTCTTCTCTAATGACCTCGACGTGGGCGATCCGTAAAGAAAATAATATTGAGGGAAGGTTATGTTTCTATCAAGCTGCACCCAACTCAGTCTTTTTCTTGCAGCTAAAAAACTGGATTCGTGGTGGTCGTAATAACCTGTGACAGGGTCTCATATCGGCTGCCCAATTCGCCGCTATAAAAGCCGCTTAGCCTAACTCGGTAATCCTACCGGGTATAGGAGGTCTGGAGTTTAATGTGGAATCCGAAAGACTGAAGCATTTTGACATACTCCACTTTCTGTGTCAGAGGTGAAAGTCGGGT
Organism: Vandiemenella viatica; assembly: GCA_031002005.1. Lineage (NCBI taxonomy): Eukaryota > Metazoa > Arthropoda > Insecta > Orthoptera > Morabidae > Vandiemenella > Vandiemenella viatica. Next base: position 266,588,533 of record JARYHS010011408.1, on the reverse strand, counting down.
TAAGGGCCTTTGAAAAACCCCACCAAGACAAGGATCCGAACGGGGTAGCTTTTGATATCCATTCAGACGCCTTAGGGGGCATCCATAAATTACTTGTGGTGTTTTTCCAGACCCCCTCCCCCCCTCTGGTGAGATCCGGTCCGGGAAACCCTCCCCTTCCCCTACAAGTCACCCTCGCAACTTTTTGTAGACCTTTTTTTCCAAAAATAAAATAAAAAAAAGATCTCATCCTTCCAAAGCCGATTGCACCCCTACTTTTCGACGAAAATTGACTTTCACGTCATTTGTAGACCTTTTTTTTAGCTCTACAGTCCAACGCGAATTTCCAAATACTCACTTGAGATATCCGTTGAAACCGCACCCCCTTGGTGAGATTTCGCCGGACCCCCCTCCCTATTTCACCTCACGTAATTTATGGACGCCCCCTTAGGGGACGTTTATTAATTTGTTGAGGTATTTTTTCTTAAATTTTGACTCCCCCTCTCCATTGGTGAGATTTAGTAAGAAGTGGTGGGATCTCTACCTTCCCCCCCTCACGAGAGATTTACCTTGTAATTTTAATTTTTAAATAATTAAATTTATTGGACATATTTATTTTTAATAAACTTATTTGATAATTTCATTAATGCCTGTAAATACCTAAGCCTTAATACTGTGATATAAGAAGAGAAAAATGATATAAAAGGTTGACGTGCGATTCTTACTAACCCCCCTTCCTTAAATGAGATTTGGTGAGATTTTCCGTACCCCCCTCCCTCTATTTAGCTCACGTAATTAATGGACGTCACCCTGAGCACTGAACCACCAGCCGCTATTTCCTGTAACTAATAGCTTTACATCTCCAAACGCTTTGCGAATCTACCGCGTGCTGGCTCCAACACCAATAGCTGGTATCCAATTACTTTGACAGAATGCCATCGCGCGGTACAAGATGATAACGAGAGACGATCTGGCATTCCCAGCAGGATGGTACGTCGTAGCAGCGCAACTGAGGTATTTACACGGGCGCTGCGCAATATGCTCGGCCCTTAAACCACAGCCAGGCGGCTACAAAGTGGACGGCGTCGTGCGGTCCCCTGCTTCCAGAGGCGCGCTTGCGCATTAGAAGCCGCCGATGCATTATGCAGGACGTCTTTAGGGAGCTAAATGATAAACTCATGAATGATGAAAGAGTTACAAAGCGTTTTACTGGCCGGTGGAGGCGAGCCATAAAGCCGCGGTAATGGGTGCAAAACGCGCGCGTAGCCCGGGGGGGAGCACCTGCCAGCGCGTAAATCAGGCGTTACCAGCGATCAGCCTGAGGCCGCTGTCGGCAGCGTAAGGTAAGCCACAGCCCACGTGCTGTGTGTCCCCCTGGCATCTATCACGGCTCAACCATCTTTTAATACGGGTGATGCATACTTTACTAGGCTCTCCCTGACAGTAATTCTTCTCCACCTACCGAACGTGTGGGTGAGTGGTAGACTAATCTACATCTACATATATACTCTGCAATTCACAAAATTGTGGGTGGCAGAAGATGCTCAGCACCAAAACTAATCTCTTTGTTGTGCATTAAAATTCCGAATGGTACGAGGAAAAAAAGCATTCATATAAGAATCAGTGCGGCACCTTATTCCTCTAATCTTATCTTTCCTGTCATTCCGACTCAAATATGTTGGCGGACGAAGTATTTCACTACACTCGTAACTGAAAGTGGATGTACACATGTTTACCAAAAAGTTTAAACGAGACGTGCGTCGTCTATCTACCAGAGACTCCCAGCCCAGTCTACTAATCAGTTCTGTGATGCTTTCAAAAGGACTATAGCAAGCGGTCACGAATCGAGCGGCTCTTCTCTGTACTTTCTCTATACTGTCAATCAACCCCTTACGAAACGGATCCCAAATGGCACAGAAATAGTCCATATGTGGTCGCACAAGAGATTTGTACGTTATCTCCTTTGTTTCTTCATTACAATTTTCCAAGATTCGACCTAGGAATCGCAGCCTAGAATTAGCTCTATCTACTAACAAATTAATGTGTAAGTCCCATTTCATGTTCCTTGTACTGTTACTCCCAAATATTTCACAGAATGTTCTGGGCTTGCATATAGGAGGATATGGATTCGAATGCACATCCGATCACCAGGATTTGGGTTTTTCATGGTTTCCCAAATCAGTATAGGTGAATGCCAAGATTGTTCATTCAAACGGCTATGGCCGAATTCCTTCCCATTCATTGCCCCCCAGTCCTTTCCCTCCTCTAACGAGCTCGACCTCGACGAGGCGTGAAGCAAAAAGAAAGCCTCTCCAACTGACGTCACCGGACTGTAAAGGAACTCCCTCGGTTCTCATCCTCTCGCAGCCCATGAAACAGGTACACCTGCGCGGCAGTAGAATTAACGGCTATGACTAGTGGATACATAGTTCTTTAAACGGAAAGCGATGCACCAAAAATTCTTTTTCTTTCATGTCATGTAAGTTCAAGCGAATACGGGAGATTTTCCCCAATTAATTTGGAAGAAATCAACAAGCGTCAAAATTCCAAGCCAAGGATAGATGACGGGTCAATTGGTTTAAAATTGGAAGTTGTTTAAAGTAAATGTATCCGTTCATAATCTGTACCGCTCAGTTTTATCTTGTTTTCAGGGTTCATAAACATGTTCTAGAATGTTTTATTTCTTCTTGTTTGGTGCTCTACGCCTCGTCGACGTCGGTGTCATCAGAGGCAGGAGAGGAGGGGACAATGAACGGGAAGGAATTCGGTCATGATCTTTTTTAGTTCGCCTTGAGTGGTGTAGCGAAATTATCGAAAACCGAAATCTGAAAGACTGGGCTGGGATTTGAATACGTGTGCTTCCGAATGCTACGGCCGAGCATTATTGCACAACCGCCACCTTCGATATGTTTTAGGAAATCTCAGTCTAAATAAGGAAAAAAATTGTAACGCTGCAAATCTTCGGCTTATATACACATGTAATCATCTTTTCACGCCAAACTGCAATTTTTAACTATTTAAGCTGGGGATTCCTTAATGTTTTTCTTACCACGCTGCACCTCCTTCCACCAAAATTTTATTATTAAAAGCGTAAGTAAATGCCTTCTCTACGAGGCGGTGAAGGATACATAGTACTTCAGACTTTGTAGAGAGAAGCTACTTCGCACCCTGCATTTCCCTTCCCCACCTCTCTCGACATGTCTTCGCGCCCCCCAATTTGGGAAACAATATTCTAGGCTAATGCACGGATGGTCTGTTTCAAACAAAAATATACCTGTTCCACGAGCATACTAGCATAAACTCAAGTAAATGCTAACATCAGTTCCACTCGAGCAGCCGAGGAGGCAACTTCCTCATACGGGTTAAGTCGGTCTCCACGTTTCGTTTACAGTGCAACAGTGTTTCTACCGCCTGTTTATTAGAAGTGCTATAGAAGTAGCAAGTAAACAGTACAAAGAAATCTTAATATTACGCTCGTCAGCACCATAGTGTTCCAGAGACTTAGTCTCGGAACACTATGGCAGAAAACTCCGAACATTCACCTTCAATCAGTCAGTCAGTGGGCGCGGCGTTACAGTCGTATTACAGAATGGAGAATGCAGCAGAAGAGACAGCCTGGGTCAACGAAGAACTACAAGCCCCTCTCTCACCTCAAGACAACAGCCAATTTCCAGCAGCTCATCTACCACAACACGGACAAGAACCAGCATACCCTGAACTCCACCCGCACTCAGCCACCGAAGAGATGCAGCTCGACCAGTTGGAAGTTCCAACTGCTCTTCAACAAATTCGACAGACTCCAAAAGGGCGACTCCACACTCGCCCACGTTCACGCTCTCCGCAGGAAATCAACCAGCCAAATCCAGTGAGTAAACGAGCGAAGCAATTTGACTTAAAAGTGCAACAGGTAGAAACTTTAGAAGCAATGACGCAGCCTAGTGTTGTAATAGTTCCACCAACTACGGAAAGTACACCAATTTACGATTCAAGCTCAACCCCAGTACTAACAGCTCAGCCGCAGCCGGCTTCAACTAGTAACCAAGCTAGTCCTAATAACCTTTTAATTCAAAACAATCAAAGCAATAGGTATTCACCTACAGACAATGGGCCCTACTTGGTGATAGTGGAAAGCAGAAATAATAATTTAGGCAGACTCCACCCCATGGCAGTAGGGAAAATACTTTTTCAAATTAACAACCAACTTAGATCAGAAATTATTAATATTACATCTACCGGTCGCAACAGAATTAGGATTGAAACATACTCCAGTGCCTCCGCTAACTCAATAGTTGATCTGAAGATACTTAAGGACAACCTTTTAGACGCATACATCCCTTTTTATATGACCAGGAAGCAGGGAGTAATTCGGAATATTGATACCAATTTATCCCCAGATGAAATCCTAAGCGAAATAGCCTCTCCCTTCCCAGTTTTAAAGGTTAGGAGATTCACAAAAAAAGCCATAGTTGAAAATGGTAGCCAGATCCGCCCTCTTCCAGTGTGCATGCTAACTTTCCAGTCACAAACACTTCCCCAATTTGTCTACCTGTTCGGAATGCGATGCGAAGTGCAACCGTATGTACCACCTGTCATCCAGTGCTACCAGTGCCTTAGATATAATCATACCCAAACCCAATGCAAAAGCCAACCCCGATGTAGCAGATGCGCAGGGCCCCATATCTTAAAAAACTGTACGGCAGATGTCCAGCCACACTGTATTTATTGCCAAGGAAACCACCTATCTACAGACCGGGTGTGCCCAGAATATAAACAGCGAGTGGAGAGAAAGCAAAAAATGGTAAATAACAGTACTCATTTCTGGTTTCCACCCGTGAATCCACGATCATTTGCTAACATAGCAGCATCAACCCCGCATCCTGTCGAAATAGGCAATCAATTCCTAAAGGAAGCTCCTACTCTTGCAGTACCCAGCCACCCGCCCCCGCCAACTGCCCTTCCCACTTCCTCTATAGCGCACGACGGTAACAGCGGCCAAGTATACCAATCCCATATTCATGATAATATCCGAAATACTATCTCACGCCGCCGGACAAAAGCAAACCCGGTCCCTCCCAAAGCAGCGGGAAACAGAGTCAATATCCCCAGTCATCTTTTCTGGAGGAGTGATGGCCCAATAAACCCAATAATCAATAACCTCCGGGAACCAACAACCCATTCTCCAACTATAGATTCAACTCAAACTCTAGGGAGTACAGTAACTACTACTCCAACTAGCAAATCCTCTCCACTAATTGAAAATCTTCTGTTTTTTATCACTTCCATGATCGAAGTGGCCAGATCAGGAGGCCCAATCGACCCGATTTCCATCGGCAATCAACTACAGGAAATACTAACCAACAACGGAACCTAAACCACCCAACTATGGACAGCAACACAAGCAATTCTTTAACCTCTCAGCAACTAAACATACTTCAATGGAATGGGAGGTCGGTATGGTCAAATAGAGAGAGCCTTATTACAGAATTAATACGTAGCAGAATAGATATAGCAGTGTTATCTGAAACATGGTTTAAACCAAACACAAAAATCACGTTTAACTCATACACCCTCTACAGAAATGATAGAGCAGACGGAAAAGGAGGAGTGGCCATAATGGTACACAACACCGTGCCTCACGACCCAGTCCAACTCAACACGGACAATTTACCTTTCCAAGCAGTGGCTGTACGGGTCCGAGCCAACCAATTATCATTCACTATAGTGTCTATTTACTGCAGCCCTAGCTCAGTAATCAGACCGAACGATTGGTCAAAACTGAACGGACAAATAAACCCACCATTAATTCTGGCCGGAGACTTCAACGCACACAATAAGAGTTGGGGGTGTCATTACAACGACCCACGTGGTACGATAATTACCGATATGGCGGAAGATTACAACCTGATAATCGTAAACGACGGTAACCCTACCATGCTCCGCAAACCAGGTAAATTTCCTTCGGCTGTGGACTTAACCTTATGTTCACCTAACCTGGCCTCTATTTCTAACTGGGAAGTTCAGAGAGACCCAATGGGATCAGACCATTTCCCTATTTTATTAACAATTGGCTGCTCATACACGAAGGATATCGCAAGCCACCCAACTATCCAATGGAACATAAATAGAGCGGACTGGACCCATTACAGGAGACTAATGGAGGAAAAAATAAGCCAAACCAATGAATACTCCACGGGCACCGAAACTTACAGAAATTTGGAAAATATAATTTCAGAAGCAGCTGAAATAGCAATTCGTCGGAAAAATTTTGACAACACTAGGAAAAACCGTCCACCTTTATGGTGGAATCCATTATGCTCCAAAGCAGTGGCCCAAAGACGTCTCGCACTATCCGCATACAGAAAGAATTCTGATCTGCACCACTACATAGCATTCCTACAGACCAATGCCAGGACCAAAAAGATTTTAAAAAACCAAAAACGCCTAAGCTGGATCAGTTACTGCGAAACCATGGGAAAGAACTCAAACGTTTCCTCTATCTGGGCCACAGTGAGAAGCCTCAAGAATAATAAATTCAACACGGGCGCCCCTGCTATCAACGCATCGATTTTGGAAGAGATCTTGGACAGAATCGCCCCTGCGACAGTACCGAGGGAAGAACCAAACTTCAGATTAACCCCTGACGAGCCTTCCGACCACTTTCTGTGTAGGCCTTTCGACATGAAAGAACTACATCAAGTCCTCAAGCGATCATCTGACACCTCTCCTGGGATAGATGGTATCCACTATTCTATGATATCAAACATGCCCCAATCTGGCCTGCAGCTACTTCTAAATACTTTCAACCGGATTTGGATGAATGAACCAATTCCACTAGAATGGAGAACGCAAGTCATAATTCCTGTGCTAAAACAAAACAAAGACCCCCTGGCAGCAACTTCATACAGACCCATATCTCTTATGTCCTGCGTAGGAAAAACGCTAGAACGACTAATAAAAAATAGATTAGAATGGTGGGTGGAAACGAAGAACTTGATACCTAACTCCCAAACAGGATTCAGAAAAGGGAAAAACACAACAGACAACCTTGCTATATTGACCTCAGACATCAACCTCACATTTCTTAATAAACAATACCTCGGAGCGATCTTCCTAGACATACAATCCGCATACGACAATGTTAACATATCCATCCTCATGCACAAATTGCAAATGCTAGGAATCCCGAAGAAATTTGTGGCAGGACTTTTCTCCCTCCTGTCAGAGAGAATAATATACGTCAGATCGAAGAAGAACAAACTAGGTCCTCGCATAGTCATCCAAGGACTGCCTCAGGGAGCTATATTAAGCCCGCTTCTATACTTGATATACTCAATGGACATTAATTCCCATCTTCCGACCAGAATCATTTCTTTACAATTCGCAGACGACGTGGTGATCTACGCCATTAGCGATACTCAGGATGAAGTCCTCACTCTTTTGAGCGAAGCTATCTCAGCCCTTACTATTTGGCTACATAACAACGGACTAGATTTATCAAGCGCAAAGTCATCAGTGGTCTTCTTCTCCAAAAGGAAAATCCTCTACAACTCCAGCAACCTACAGTTGGGGCCATATAGTCTAGCTTTGAAAAGACAAGGCCGATTTCTCGGGATGATACTGGATCACCGCCTCAACTGGGCCCAACATATAGATCAACTGATAACAAAAGCCATCTCCCGCCTCAACATAATAAAAACGGTATCAGGTGTCTGGTGGGGCGCCCACCCCCAAAGCTTACTCCTCATATATCGATCTCTGATCAGACCACTAATCGACTACGGCAGCATGTTTTATCAAAACGCTAGAAAAGATGCCCTGAACAAACTGGAGAGGCTACAATCACGCTGCCTAAGAGCCTGCTTAGGAGCCGTTCGGTCCACTCCCACAAATGCATTGCTAGTTGAATCAGGCGAACCTCCGCTCCACATTCGACGAGCATACCTATCTGAAAAGTTTTTAACTGAAAGACTATCACTCAATAATCACCCAATTCATGAACGTCTCGAGAGACTATCAACAATAGCAAATAGAGGGAAAAGTCGAGCTCGTCTTCCCCTATTAAATGCCTACAAATTTTGGCTAAAATACAAAGACAAATTATCCTCGTATAACATGCTACCGATCTTTCAAGAACCTTTCGAGCTTCGTCTAGAAAGAGTCCATACAATCCTCTGGGAGGAAGACAAATCCGGAAATTTGGTCCACAAGGTATCCAGATTCCTATCAAAATCAGACAATAGCACTCTTAAAATATTCACAGACGGATCGAAAACCACTGGAAATAATAGAGTAGGAGCGGCATACTTCTGTCCCAACACAGGTAAATCGTCTCAATTTTCGCTACCCGAAGAGGCATCCATCTACACAGCTGAAGCAAAAGCCCTGCTGGAAGCCATCAGATACAGTCAAAGTACCTTCATGGACAAAGTCGTCATCCTGTCGGACTCCCTCAGCGTACTAAAGAGCTTAAAAAATACTACGTGGAATAGCCATACTCAAACTATTGTATTGGAAATTCTTCAACAGTTAAAACGGAACAGGGAACTGGGCATTACGACGACTCTGATGTGGATCCCATCTCACTGCGGCATCGAGCATAACGAACGGGTGGACGCCCTGGCAAAACAAGCTATCCATGAAGGAGAGGTAATCGACATGCAACTCCCGATCTCGGATATAACACATAGCATCAAAGTAAGAGCCAAGGAAAAATGGCAAGAGGAATGGACGATCTCCTCAAAAATCAAAGCCTCATATTATGCAATCATTCAACCGATCATATCTCCAAAACCTTGGTTTTACAACTGGAACAGTAGCAGACGATTAATCACCACGATATCAAGAGCCCGCTTTAACCACGGTAACTTCCCCAGCCACCTACATAGAATAGGGTTGAGAGATTCCCCATATTGCGACTGCTCAGACCAGGCAATAGGAGACATCAATCACACAATATTTTCATGCAATAAGTACCAACAACTTCAGGACCGAATGATGATAGATCTTTCCAAGAATGGCTTCCCCCTGCCGACAAACGTAACCCTCCTTCTTTCCAGCAACAACAGAGTAGTACTTAATATCCTTGCCAGATACTTAAAAGATGGAGGGATAGAATTCTAGCCAACCCTGGAAGTTAAAACAGGAAATGACTATACTTCAAACCCAAAGCCCAAACCACAGCTCAACCCCATATCCGCGCAAGCACAATAACCAGCATGGCAAAATCAACAGTATCCTAGATTCAATAAGATTGTAATAATTTAACTTAATAGAGATAAGGAAAAGTGTAAATAAAAAAAAAACCTTTTACTGTCTATAATATACTATTTTGTTATAATTTCAAAGTGTTTAAAAAAAAAAAATATGATCTCTAGATGTATATTTATAAATTGTTTTGAAGATGGTGTTATATGAAACTCATCAGCTTTAGTAGTACAATGTAATAATTATGTAACTTTGTGCTGGCTGTATGGTCTTGTAACCAAGTGCCAATAAAAAAAAAAAAAAAAAAAAAAAAATGCTAACATGAGTCTTGGTTAGATGGGAATACAAAATACTAACTTTTTTAAGGAAATAAATACATTACAACTGTGTACTCATGTATCTAGTCCATTTCCGAAAATATGGCTAATTGTTTTAGCTATAAGTTGTTCAGATTTTATAATCTCGTACAGAAATTCATGATCAGAAAGCAGTGCGGAATAACGAAAGAACAGTGTGGCAGATTGTCGAGGAGTTTTATAGAGGTTAATGAACTGTCACAGTGCAGTGAGAAACCTGGCGTGTGTCCGTGCGCGACCTGGTGCTGGATATTGGCGTCACATTCCTCGACTACGTGTGGCTAACTGTATGCACAAAGGCCGCCGAGCCGTCATTAGCATGAGCTGCAGCCAGCGGCAATGCCCTTTTGTTCCGAGCGAGGCGCCAAACGTTCCCTCCGGTGCAGTGTTCCCTCGCTGACAGCCTTGAGCAGCCCAGGAGAGCGGCAGTTCACCTTCCGAATAGGAGCCGACACTCCTGGTACGAGGACGCTGCATTCCGCGTGTTCGACCTTTCACCCACTACAGCTTACTTGGCATAGCACAGTGAGCGCAACATGTGGTTTAGCTTGCTGCATCTTTTGTCTTCAAACATGCTGGTCAAAGCCTATGGAGACATCAAGATTCAGTCCTTCTAGCAAGAATTTGAAGCAAATTAGAACGCTTTGGACACGTCAATTATCATTTACACGAAGTTTTTTTTATTGAACTTATAACGAAACAACTTATACACATCATTGATGTTTGTGAAAAATTAGTTGTAATAGTAAGCTATATGATTGGACCATAGATTGTTATTGTGAGTTGCAATATCGAAGAGCAGACTCTCTGGTTGTTTAGAGATAGTAGTAAAGCAACAGCCGTGTATGGTGGCATAAATCTGTTGTAGTTGTTAAGGTAGTTTTAAATAAAACATGGAAGAGAGAAATGAATGATTTAATAATGAAATAATTTAAAGATAAAAGGGAATTTGTATAAACATAAGTGAATTATATTCATTAATTAAGCTTTAGGATTCAATACACGTAACTACAATTTGTTTTTGTATACATGTGAAAATAGTAATCTTATAAACTGAGTTTTAACAGATCGGGAGGGGAAAATGTTTAGGCTCAAACATGAAACTCTTACTTCAACAGTAATTCTGTCATTCCAGTTTCGTTTTCCTCGACATCAACCTACCGCACTATCAGAACAAAACAATCCTACCTTTTATTTTTGACCGAGCCCGGTGAATGAGCAGTAACGCTCGGACACATCCCTCAACGGCCATCGAAATTTCGGTTTTCCACGATTTTTTCAAAAATCGCTCCAGGTAATTGCTGGGGTGGTTCCTTCAGAAGATCATGGCCGAATTCCTACCCGTTCCCTGACCCCAACTCTTTTCCGACTCTAAGATGTTGGCATCTTACCAAGGCACAAATTAAGAGTTACATATGGACATAAGAATATTATTATTATTTTTTTTAATTGGTACACCGTAAGTACTGTCTTTGCGGTGCTATTTCTAATATCTGAGAGTTACTTTATGTCTGATCGTCTCTGAAAGTAGATGATGGTACGATCAAAGAATTTCACCGAGCGTGGTGCATATAACGGTTAACGCTCTGGCCTCGCATTCGGGAGGACGCCGGTTCGAATACCCGTAAAACAAAAGCAAAACAAAAAACTTCTTATAGCTATTTAGTTCATCAACGCAATCAACTAAAGGTGGCAATAGAGTCACTGGATAAAGGCAGAGAACCGAAACATTACCTAACTTCCAAAATCATACCATCATCCGATCGGAATTATTTCGAAAAACTATGACAGAAATATCTTACCAGCCACTATGATTTTTAATCGCTTCCAATTTACTAGCCTAAACAACTTTTCAATTTTATTTATCACCTTGCAGAAAGAAAAGAGAATTACTCAGGCAAAAGCTTTATTTATTGAGGTTGTAATATGTTTTTTGAGTGTATACTAGCATCAGTCACGTTCACTTGGAGAGCTTCGGAATTGGCACTGCCGATTTGGAGACTTGCATAAGGAGTCATCACATCGCTGCCCGTATGCCCAATAATGGCAATCCATAAGCTGTATAAAATAAAGCAGATAAAGTTTCGAAATGCTGAAGATCGTCCTCCGCTCTCCCATTTCGAATGTGACAGATGTGGCAAGACAGGTAACCGAATTTATTTTAATTTTAATTGCTATGAAGCGCACACTACGGTGTAAATTTCCATACACACCCATTTTTCCCTTTCCCTGAACCCACCTACATTTGCCCTCTACAAATTTCAACGTTTTTGGTAAATTATTCATCATTTATCTTGGTAACTTATTCCAATCCCTGACCTCCTTTCCTAAAAAAGAGAATCTTCCTACATCCTTGTGCCACTGCAAATAAATTATCTGGGAAGATGCTGTTGGGCAATAAGGATAATGATGATGATGACTAGAAACAGACGGTAGTGCAAAAAGAGGCACTATTAAGATTATTGTCTGCTGTAAATGTTGAGTATCGGAGAGGTTTGTGCGATGTAAAGTGGAGCAGCTGTTGGTGGGTAGAGTTCATTGAGGCTGCTGGGTAGCATGTGTGGGGCGGGGCGGTTCCGCGTTTCAAGTGGTTACTGATCCCAGACACGGTGTAGTTGATCCCCTGTAGGGGGGGTGCACCTGCCCCCGCGGAGGCGACAAGCGCTCGTAATGTTCAAACAAAGGGAGGTTCAGCGCGGGGCCCGAAACAAAAAGCGGACGCCTTGCCCGCCGTTCCGCACCAGCGGCCGCCTCACTGCGGATCCTCTTTGTTGGACACTGTGCGAGGGCTGCGAGGAGACCTCAGTGGTTGCTTCACACCGTGAGAATCGAACCGTCACCGCTGCTTGCCGAATACAACACCGCAATACGTCCGACACAGAGAAGGTTCAACAATCTTGACCAATAGGCTTCGAAAGTCAATTTCTTGCGATATACGGGTACATATTTCTTCTCAGTTCACCAATTATTGGAGGCTGTCCATATTTTCCACAAGTTTTTTTTTTTTTTTTTTTTTTTTTTTTTTTTTTTTTTTTTTAACTCCTTAACGTCTCCTAACACTTAACAGCGAGATCTTTAGAGACGGGAAAGGAAGGGGGCAATGAATGGGGAGGAATTCGGCCATGGCCTTTTGAAGGAAGCATCCCGGCATTCACCTGGAGTGATTTGAGGAAACCATGGAAAACCCAAATCTGGATGCCCTGACTGGGATTAGAACTGCCGTCCTCCCGAATGCGAGGCCAGAACGCTAACCACTACACAACCACGCTCGGTTTTTCCCGTAGGCCTGGGTAGGAACATGGAAAATGAAGAGACACCCTAGCCCTCGAAACCTTTTACCAATTGACTGCGTGGTACTCAAGAGACGGGCAGTGCAGAAGATTACGTTCATATATTACATGAACATTAGTGGCTGAGACTGAGAACTGTTCAGAGAGACGGGGTGGCCATATTCGAAAGGATATTGATTGCAATTAAGTAAAACTGATTAAGGAGAATATTCGGTGATGGTAAGAAGTGGCAATACCACTGCCTAAGTACTAAGTGTTACCGATTTTTGTTTTAATTAGAACGTTACGACTCGTCAACGTCGAGGTAATTAGAGCCGAGAGATGATTATAGGCAAGGAATGGGAGGGAATTCGGCCATGGACTTTTGAAGAAACCGTGCTGGCTTTCGGCTGGAGTTATTTGTGGAAACCATGGAAAATCAAAATCTGGACGGCCGGGTAGAGATAACTTACCTGACTCGAGTGTTACCGCACTTCCACCAGGGTCGATCATGTTATTAAGCATTGGCTCTCTGGAACAGAGGGAATCCTAGAGCATTCTGGCCTCACATTCGGGAGGACGCAGATTCGAAAACTCGTTCTGGTATCCAGACTTGAGTTTTTCCAAAATCACTCCAGGTGAATGTCTCGATGGTTCCTTCCAATTGCCATAGCGGAGTTCCTTCCCAATCCTTCCCCCAGTGATTTCGTGGTTTTAACGATCACGACATCGGCGAGGCGTAAAGCTAAAAAAGGGAATCCTACGTTCGATTAATAGGTATGATAAATACTCTTCTTCTTTTTAACCCAGCAAATTCTTTTTGGTGCAAAGGCCCCTCAGCCAACCACTTTTCATCTGCTGTTTACGTTTAGATGGATTATACAGATCATATCAGGACATCAAATTACCTGACATACGGACGTCTTCATATGTCCACCTGAGTCCTTTTGTTTGTCCATTTTGTTGCGTAACCTAGTTCTGATACATAAACTTTACAGTTCCATTTCTTGGCCAAAAACTGTTTTTGAACATGTCGCTTGCCCCCTTTTCCTCTTTCTTCTGGGTTATGGAGACCGTCTTTCTGACAACTACCCAAAATCATTCCTTCGAATAATATATACACGTAAAACTTAACTGCTAATTTGTCCTGTAGCCTGCATCATTAGTCATAAAGGTGTGTAAAATTTCACTATCTTACTGCTTTTCATTAGCTCCAGAAGTAAACAAAATTCGGCGAAAAATATAATTTTTGATTAGTTGCAAGAAACAGCATGAGTTGTGCATATATTTTTCCTCATTTATGATTCATCCCATAGTACCTAGTTTATAAAAACTTTTATTATCTGCCTTTACAGCATGTAAAAGACAAAGTGGATAACCGAGGTCAAGTAATGGGAAGTAAAAGAACCAAGATCTGTGAACCAGCAATCTACGAGGACTCTCCCCAAGTTAAACGAAATATGAGTGACCTGACTACTGGGGACCAAAGCATTTCCTCGACTCTGTCAGATAGAAATTATTCTTTAGTACATTTTAAAATTGTGACACATAACCTAAAACAGATATGATGAATTTAAGATATTTTCGTTACAACGTAAAATCTACTATGTAAGTTAACTGTATATTTATCCCCTGAAGCGACTGCATAATGTTGAATGGAGCCAAATAAAAAGCTCAGGCCCTGAGTCGCCCTTTTGGTTACGCCCAAGCCAAACAGTGCGGGACAGGATTATTGGGCTTATCGCTGGGGCTCTTCCACCTGATTGGATTCGCAAGCGACGCGAAGGCTTATTGGCAGGGTGCAAGGGAGGCAGACGTAAGCGGATCATTTAAGCTTCCTATTGGTGATATGTATTCACCAGATTAAGTGATAGGACTAACTTTATGTCTTGCGTCAATACATCGATTTATCTGCACCACTTGAGACAGAAGCTATCCATACAACGAGAACCATAATTTTTCAATGAAACATTTTATTCACTTTAAATGTATTGTGGGCATTTTTATGAACGAAACAAAAGAAATCAGTAGAAACACTCTCTTATAATAAAGATTCTATTTATTTGACGGAGGGGGTGAAAATATGTGACCAGGTCGTTAATATCAAATGAGATTAACGTAATTAAATCATTAATTTTAATCGATGTTTTCTCGAAACCAGTTTTCTGTCTATGAACTAAAATTATTTCTAAACATAGCTAAAACTTTAGACAGTCAGAACATATATCTTGAATTATAAAGTTAAAGTGTACCGGTAACTCTTTGGTCTCGCATTCGGGAGGAAGTGGGATCGAATCCCCGTCCGACCATCCAGATTTGTGAGTTCCACGGTTTCCCAAAATCTCTCTCGGCAAATCCCGGGATGGTTCCTTCAAACGGCCTTGACCAAATTCCTTCCCGTTCCTTACCCCCAGCCCTTTTCCAACTCTGATGACCTCAACGTCGACGAGGCGCAAAGCCATAAAAAAAGGTTAAAGTCTACAAGAAAATGCTGTCCAGTGTACGTTTATAATTTGCAAGTAGGAGCTTGGTACGACGACCCTACACCCCAGGACTACAAATGTCTATCGACTGTGGGAACTTTGTACTTGAATCAGGTTTAATGCTTAGTACACAGTGTTAGCGCTAATGGCGTTTTGTTGTCGGAATCACGTTATTAGCAAGTTAAAAAGAAAACGCTTTCTATGTATGTGCTGGGACCGTACCTTAGCTTAATATGTATTCCACGCGGAGGAAGCCAACAATGAATATTCAATGGTTCCGTGCGAATAGTCTCAATCACTGCTGAAGACACTTAAACACTTCCTTTGTGGGAGGCTTGGCAACTGCGACATGGTTTCTTTTTCGACTTGCATTCTGTATTTGATGACTATACACTCGCCACTGATGGAAGCAGTCGCTAGATGAATCTTGAATTATGGGGACGTAATTTTGGGCGTCTTGAAATAGCAGAAAATCGTATTACGCAGTAACCAAAAAAGGTTGCTATCAATCAGTTTTAGCAATTTTGGCTGTTGCTTCTCCTAGCGTCGTCAAGCGTTTCGATTGTTCTCTCGGACCCATAAGCTATTTGTTCCCCACTATTCAAATTTACAAACTCATCTCCCGTGTTGACGCTGGCACGGGAAGATTTATGGCCGCCGGTGGCACTTTAATAGTGTAATCCTTCAGAAGGACGGAAAGAGCCGCCGTGTGTACGCGGTAACGACGTGGAAACTGCTTTCCGCCGCACTTGGCTAAATTAACTCTAACCCACAGCTTCCTAATGCGTCCCCGGGAGCCCTCCGCCGCGCGGTTTCTTGCCGCTCTCTCGAAATATTTACTGAATGCTGCTCAGCTGCAGGATTAATAGTCAGCAGTAGCGGCGGCGATATTTATGGCTACTTTGTTTGCAGTTCGCTGGTTTCTCACCTTTAACGACCTAATTTGAAACGTCGGCCGCGATGTTTGACGGGAGTTGCTAATGAATGGCCGTTATTACTGGTACTCGGCTATAATGATAAATATGCCGGTGTAGCATACCGCTGCTCTGAAAAAAGGTTCTGCGGATGGCAAGTCGGAAAAAGTAGAGCAGTAATTGATGACTGAGCGTTATGATGCCACCGTGGAAGCTGGACGGCTAACTGAGTTAGAAATTATTGATTGAAACGAGCAACAATAAATCAGAAACTTGATATTACGCTAATATTCCTTGATGTGATGTACATTAAGTCGATAAATCAGATTTCAAGAGAGCTGCTCGGGACAAAGTAGGCAACTATTAATATTTCTACCCTAGTCATAACTGTGTGATATGATGAAATTAGGTTATCTACTCGAGCATCGCAATACAGTAGAAGTCCGATTATCCGAGGTAAACGGGACCGGGACCACCTCGGATAACGAAAAACTCGGATAACCGGAGGTCATGGAAAGAGGATGCAATGAATCAAAAAACGTATTAAAACTGAAATAGTACAATTTATTTATAGTGTAAATCTACTCGACCTAACAACAGCCAGTAGACGTGACTCATACAGCAACAGGCGATACACGCAAGCGCTACACCGAGCGTGGTGGTGTAACGGCTAGCGTTCGGGTCTCGCATTCGGGAGGACGGCGGTTCGAATCCCCGTCCGGGCATCCAGATTTGGGTTTTCCATGGATTCCCAAATCACTCCAGGCAAATTCCGGGATGCTTCCTTCAAAAGGTCATGGCCAAATTCCTTCCCATTCCTTTCCTTTCCCGGCTCTAAAGACCTCGCTGTCAGAGAGACGTTAAGCAGATATATATATAAAAAAACAACAAGCGCTACAGTACCACGCTTAATATCGTACACACTATAGTTGGAAAAATATTCCATAAAAGCTCCCTATCATATTTCAAAAATTTACCTCGGTTAACCCGGGGGCTCGGATAATCGGAACTCGGATAACCGGACTTTTACTGTAGTTGTAAATGGAATCATTCTAGGCAATTCAATCCCTTTCCGACGTGTGTTTAATTATTTTCTCTATGTGTTTAGTTAACTGGGAAGAATGTACGCAATTGTAATGTGTATGTAAGAAGGCAGAGTAAACAATCAGGCCTACTCTTCCATAAGTAACCTTGGGTGTTGACAAAGCTTATGTCCGCCTATGACGGTCGAGGTACCATTATTAGTGTCGCATACCCTTATTTCACACACTCTGCAGAGATGCTTAAGGTTTAGCCGAAATCTTAGTGACACAGTATGGTGATTAGGGATATCTAGCCCCAATGAGCAAGTCTTCAATAATGAGAATTTTTTTCCGTCGTCGGGAGTTGAAGCAGGTAACCCCGTGTGGAACGCCAGATGCCGTCATAGTGTCGGAGAAACACGAGCTACACAACGCAACTAACTGGAAATCGTGGAAATTAATATCTTCACTAGTAAGAAACATAACTATGCAAAGCAAATGAGATCTGGAAGTGGTATCGCGTACTGCGGACAACATTCGAAACCGATGCCAAGTCTTTGAGAATCAAGAGCCGACCGTTGCAGCATGGTCAGCATGACACTGTTGGCAGGCACCACAGCTCATACCAATCGGCACCGAGTGACGTAATGTACAAAATCGGAATCAAATTCTCGTTCAAGACGACACGAGACGATATAGCACAGTGGTTCCCAGTTAGTTTTTACGCGAAACACCAGGGGTACGTGAGGTTGCTTCAACGGATGCACGTGGTAATCTCTTGGCTAAGATAATCACTACGATAACTAGGGGGAAAAAACCAAATACGCCAATATAATATCGCCAAGATATATTTTACGACAAACTGCGCCTCCTTGAATGATATTACTGTAATGTTATTTTTCTGCTGTCATCAGTCTTTCGACTGGCTTGGTGCAATCTCCATCCCTTCCTATCTTGAGCTAACCTCTTCATCTCCACATATGCCCTAAAACCGACGTCTTCAATTATCTGCTTCATATATTTTAATCTCTGTCTTCCTCTACAGTTCTTACCTTCGACTGTTTCCTCCACCATCAAATTAACTAATCCAGCATGTCTCAAAATAAGACCTACCAGCCTGTCTCTTCTTTCTGTAATCTTCTTCCACAAACTTCTTTCCACTCGTTCGTTTCTTACTTTGTCTGTCCACTTAATTTTCAGCATTCTTCTGTAACACCACATTTCAAATTTTCAATTTTCCTTCTTTCCGGTATTCCTAAAGTAATGCTATGGTTGTACAAAGCATTCGACTGGAATCAACGCATTTAGTTATTTTTCATTTCAGCTATAAGCCGGTTTCTTGAAGTAGTACTCGGGAAAACTATTTGGGAACCACTGATCCAGCACCAACTGGTGTCCCATGCATGGCGGGAATTGTTTTTTGACTTACGTTAACAATCTCACAAAACTCCAATAGGAAAACTTAGCATGATTTTATTTTACATTTGTTTAATATATTTGTAGGCATTAGGATCTTACACCATACAGACAGTATTTATGTACAACAGAAACCCTTTAAAAATAACGTGTACGCTAGACTAACCAACAATTCGAAACGAATCTGGGTGGACAGAAGTCGAGTCGACGGCGTTAAATTCACAGGATTGCACATACGATGCATTTATCGAGTTAGATAAGAAGCAATTTGGATGCTCATATGTATAAAAAATCCATCATAAGACTGAGCTCGGTGGGTGAGTAGTAACGCTCGTGTCTGGATTTCAGGAGGACGCGGGTTCAAATCCCTTCCCGGCCATCTGAATCTCGCCTATACAAGGTTTTCCGAAATTCGGTACGATTTCTTCAAAATGCCGTTGCCAAAGTCCTTCCCGTTTCTTGTCACTAATCGTCTCCTGTCCCTAATGACATCGACTAGACATAAAGCCCACAGGCAAAAAGGAAAAGAGTATCATGAAGCGAATAATTTTCAGTGACCACAGGATCACTCCTGAGTCTTATATCCTTGGGGGCGTCCATTAATTACGTGAGGTGAAATGAAGGGGGTTCCAGCGAAATCTCACGATACTTCACCAAGGGGGAGGGGGATCAACGGAAATCTCACGTGAGGTTTTGAAATTACTACTATTACTATTACTCCGCGATTCACTAAAAGTGGAGGGTGCATTGCACCTGTCAGGAAAGGTAATGGTTTGGAAGGGATATACGGGATATGGCAGGTGGCGCCCATGGGCTATTGTGAGGAACCATCCCAGCATTCGCCTGGAGCGATCTAGGGAAACCATGGAAAACCCAGATCAGGATTCTTGAAGAATGGTAGAGCTAAAAGGAAAAAAATAAAATAAATAAATAAAAAGGTCTACAAATGACGCCAAAGTCAACTTCATGGGGGTCTCCGACAAAATCTCACGTCATTTTAGAGGGGGGGGGGCGGAATTCCGGAAGGCTACCTCCGTACAGAAGCGGTAGACAAACGTCGCAGCAAGAAATTTTCCAACCGCTGCCAACTTCTACCAATGAAACTCCCCAAGCGTCTGATACATTTTTTCCCTAGTAAAAGAGAAACTCACAGGATGGCAATACTGCTGCGGCATATTACACATAATTTGCGTTGAATGCTATTCGTTTTTCCCTGCAAACTAGGACGCTTATGCAGATTTGGACACTTGCTGGTCCAGGGCGGCGCACGCGAGGTTTTGGGGGGCAGGTTGTTGCGCGGCTGGTCTTGGGGAATGCAAGTCCACCTGCTCCAAGGCCATCGCGGGGATACTCGCGGCCAAACACACTGGACTCTACCGGGCACACCCACAGATAGCTATCAAAACACTCTCCCCTCTCTCGATATAAGCGCCTTGACTTCAAATGCACTGCTTGCTGCATACCTCCTTCTCCATCAATACGCAGCCAAGCTTGCAACGCAGTCCGTTATTGCTTGACTAGCTAGCAAGAGAAATGCTAAGAGGCTTTGCGCAACATGAACGTGGAGCTTCCACTGTAAAACAGGAATCTAAGCTGAACGGAATGAAAATCAATTTAAAGTGCAGCAGAAGGATGGGAACGGAATAAGCGAGATACTCCGTCTCCTTTTGTATAGAGGAGAATCAAGTAATATGGAATAGTCGGGTAATATGGAATACCGAGGTTTCTCCTCTGCCGAATGCTGCTGTGGAAGTACCATCAACTGCTGCTCAAAACTGCTATTATGCTTTGTGATGAAGGTCGGTCATTGGGGAGCTGAATTGTGTTTGATGTCCAACAAAGTTTGTCTTTCCACTTTCGAGAATTTTTGAAGGTAAGTTTTCTAAAATATATTTAAAATATTATATTTATTTTTTTGATCGCTAGTCTTAGTGTGATGGTTTGTTGTACAGTTCTCTTTTCAGGCTGGCATGTCCAAGATGATGATTCGGGTAATATGAGGTACTTAGTTTTCCACAAAAACCAGGCATAAAACTGTGGTATTTCATACAACCCGAAAATAATTACTGAGCTGAAATACATTTTTAATAAAATATAATGTTGGTAATACGATTTTTGTTAATATTGATTGAAAATAATAAAATAACAATTGAGAAAGTAAATATTTCTGAATTAATTCATTAATTATGTT
The DNA here is from genome assembly GCA_031002005.1 of Vandiemenella viatica. Classification (NCBI taxonomy): domain Eukaryota; kingdom Metazoa; phylum Arthropoda; class Insecta; order Orthoptera; family Morabidae; genus Vandiemenella; species Vandiemenella viatica. The sequence continues at coordinate 266,567,699 of JARYHS010011408.1, read as the reverse complement.
TTGTTTTAAGAATAGCCGAAAAAGAAAGAAGCGAAAGCTATTGAATCCGTCAAAGATGTTGACTAAAAAGTATCATTAAATCTGTTTTTCTCAATACCCGATAGTTCACGTTATTGGAAACCTTCTATTCCATATTACCCGCCTATTCCATATTACCCTCCAAACGACATTTTTTAAACTAAATTTTACTAATTAAAAAAACTGTTTTGCTGGCTTTTTGTTAGATATATATTATCACAAGAAGTTGAAGGTTGTATTGGTTTTAGTTTCAGGTATTTAATTATTTTCAGTACTATTTTGTACAACAAAACATAAATGGTATTCCATATTATCCGATTCTCCTCTATCTGTAAGCGAGCAGTAGTTGTGTAAAGATCTCGTTCATGACCTTGTACAAGATACATAATGAAATCGTAAATGATGTGCACAGATCGAAATAGTTTGCAAATTAATGAAATATTATGTTTTTTGATTGGTTTTAAGGTTCGTGGCCTCTTCTAAAAGTGTTCTTTAAATCTCTGAATAAACTCTGTTCTTGATGGGAAGGAGGAAAATGAAAGAAAAAAAAAACAAATAGTTATGAACTATTCTAAGAAAACACTCTCATACTAAACTGTACAATCTCTACATGGTCCTTCGATCTTCATCGCTTTGTTTACAAGCATGTTTTACAGTATTCCTCTCTGTGTATTGTCAGTCAAAAACAGGTAGCGTAAAAGCCATGTTAATAACGGACGACAGCAAAAAAACATTAAAAGTAATCAAATTATGTAGCTAAAACTTACATTAATGTAACCAACAGTTCGTTTAGTAATTACATCTTTAGGAGCATAGCGAACTGTCTATTCATACATCCTAAAGTAGAGAACCATACCGTAACAGACACTGGTAAGAAAGTCCACCATTCGAAGTTTGCTACTGTTAGGATTTTTTAAAGGCTTACAATTTTATTTATAATTTTATTTAATAACTAGCTGATATTTGCTAGCAGTACAGAGACCTACACATCCTACGCGTCTATCACCATTCAGTAATTCTTCGAAATTATAAGACAACTTGTATCATTTATAAAGAAAATTTTTCAACCAAATATAGACAGTACTTTTCTCCTTGTTTCAAAGGATAAGGGTGCAAACTTTCATCGAAATCGGATTAAAACTATGGATTTGTATGAAGAACAAACGAACAAACAAACAAACATACATACATACATATATCTTTATATATATACAGTAGATCTGATGAATTAAGAAATCCTCCATCTATCAGAATACACTTTTACTAGTTTTTATCCGGAGATGCTACACAAAATCACGACGGATGCGAATATGTAGAACTTTGAAACTGGACCATATCACTGACGAAACAAGACTTTCCTGTCCTGAGGTTAGGTACTTCTACAAAAACCAAATTTTAAATAAAAGTTTCTGTACCATTAAATGAAGCTAAAATAACTTTACGAGAATCTGCCGTTAATATTCTGGCAAAGAAATGCAAATATTTCAGACATATGGATGCCATTATGAAATATGCAGTTCAAACACTGCCCCAGCACATCGTGTGGTTACAGAAGTTATATACAAGTAACCTGACTGACAATGAGAACATATTTAATGGTAAACGCCACTGTGGTATTAGTTGTATTATTTTTAGAATCGTCTTTTGCAGTTCACTGCCATGGAGATGTGGCTACGAACAGGGAAAATGCGATTTCCAGCTAACTACAGCCTGAGGCCATCAGACATTTCAGAAAGGCCTGTATCAAAGTAGAAGTGTGGGCCAGACAAACGCTGCCCTCGCTCTGAGAGATAGATTTTTTAATGTTACTTACGTAAGCTAGCTTTACGTAAAATGGAGGCACTCCGAGACGATCGAGAGCTGACTGCAAAACAATTTACGGTTCTCTAAAATTAATCTACAAACGATAATCCTTTGTATTTTAAATATAATATAAAAAGGAGCGCTAAAGTGATGACTTTGAACTTTTAGGGTGTTGGGTTGTGACATATACGCCACATGCAACTAACCCACCCCGACCTATAGTTTTTGTTAATTACAGTTATTTACTTCGTAATTGATTGTAAAGTTTCTTTTTCTTGAAATAGTAATTCAGATAATAATAATGAAACCCATTGTTTGTTAATAGGCTCGCCAGCCAACCTCCCGCGCACCGTAGTACACTCGTAACATATCTTCATTACATTTAATGCAGTCCGCGCGAGGCTTCCGAACAGTATAGTCATGGCATAGGGATGTGGGATGCCGATGCACCAGCCCTATAAGTATGATTGCAATGTATGATAGATTTTGGAAGATTGTGTACGTAAATTCATAATAGTAGAACGAACTTTCTGAAGATTTTGTATTGTTTTTATCTCTGCTACAAGTACGTAATAAATTGAATGGAGTGCAATTGGTATTGTTATTTATATAATAATAATACCTATAATTGAAGCATTTAAGAAAGAGAACAGTATTGCATGGAAAATTAAAAGAAGTACAGCAATTAAAGTGAGTTTTGTTACGGTAAATAGAAGTGGAGGGAGAAGGCAACCCGCTCGAGTGCTCGAAACAGTTGCTGTTCCCAATTTCTTTTTGGTTACGGAACCCTAATTGATCATACATTTTTTGGCGGATCCCCATTTTTATGAACGTAAGCTGAAAAACCAGTCTTGCATCGGTAAGTCGTCACAAACGGAAGCAGAACTATGACAGCCTTCTCACTGCATGGTTATGACTCTTTTAAACGAACAATTTATTTAATTCTCGGATGGAATACGGAACCCTTGTTCCGCGGACCACCATTTAGGAACCACTTAGTTAGAGGGCCAACTGTTGGTAGTGACAGTAACGATGTTGCATATTGGCTCACCACTGCCAGGATAGAGAAGATAGCAGTGATAGCTTACAGAGTGTACTTCTATTTACACAATTTCAGTTACAGAACACTACTCGCAATTTCTAAGACAATTAAAAATTCGTGTGCGATGCCTGATAACAAGGACGTTCCAGGTACCATAGGTATTATAACCACTGTTTAATATCTTCAGATTACTCATACGTAATCCACATACATGTTCTTACGCGGAACCCTTTAAATAGGCAACACAGAGAAATTGAAAGCCGAAAACATCGCAAAACGATTTATTTTCAGGCGGATCGGGATCGCTCTCGTTCGTCTCGATGCAGACTCTACACCTGCGACACTTACGTAGCGGGCACACGTGTTCCGTGCCCGGCAGAACTGGTTTTTGTGTGTGGCTTGTGATTAACGCAACAGTGGCTTTCTTTCCGCCCGGCGGTTATGCTGTCAGGTGTGACGAACAGGAATTCGAGCTGAAACAGTGCGAATTCGACCTCTGCACCAGCAAGCGTAGCTACACCTCAACTATCCGAGCGAATCAAATTCATTTTACGTTTACCCCTGCCTAACAATGTCTCGGTGAGACTGCAGTGTAAAAATCTTAAATGTTACTGTATGCATGGATAACTACGGTAACACGTCTGTTCACTGTAGCCAGTGGCGTAGCTATCGGAGGGCTAGGCGGTGCCGTACACAGGGGTCCCCAAGTTCAGGGGGCCCACAAGCTTAGCTCAAGGGGCCCCGAAGTTCAGCTCAGGTGGCCCCCAAAGTCAGCTCAGGTTGGCCCCAAAGCTTAGGAAGCCCCTACCAGCAAACCTCACGCGACTTGGTAGAGCTAAAAAAAGAAAAAATGGTCCTGCCCATCCAGCCTGAGGGTCCCTTTTTTTCCGCCAGGGCCTTTGTTAACCTACGTACGTCACTGACTGTAGCATGCTGTTTAAGTTGTGGATAAGAGAAGAAAAAACGGAGAGGGTGAAATCCACTGCCGGCTCATTCAGCCTGCTCTACCGAAAGACACCTGAAGGGTGTGCCAAGCTTAACGAATCATCATCAATAATGCGTGTGGCACCACTCCATATACTCTGTAGACAGTTTGGAATTCAACAAAGGACTTTTTGGGATTAGAAATCACGAACTGCCATGTCTCCTCTCCTGTCTGCATAATACTGAACGCTGATTATTGATTCTACTACTGGGTTAAACCCGAGCACCAGATACTAACATGGTTTCACAGAAACCTCGGACAACAGATACGATATTTTAGTATATGCAATATATGCACACAATTTGAATTTTTCTTGTTTAATGAAAAATTTGGCTCATTCATGATGCTAGAAATGACGTCAAAAGTCAATTTTGATAACATCCCACTGTATCCCCTTGATGCTTTAGATTTAAGGTGACTTCATATGGTTAATATAGTTTGAACTAGATGTAATATTGCCCGGTGTGTTACTATGTTTAGCTGTAGTTGGCAACAGTGCTGCAGCCGTATGGGAGCGGCGTTACGAGATCGACTCATCTTTGTAGGTCAGCCTCGCATCACTTTCTCTCCAGCTCCCTTGTAACAATAACGGTCCTGCCTACTGGCGAAGGATCTTCCGCCCATGTGGGTCGTGACACAAGACATCCAGGAAGGCTGAAGGCAGTCTCAGCAAAACTTCACTCTATACAGTTTCTCCGCTTCACTGTAATATGTTTCCCCGATGATATAATGCGTATTTTGACAACATAATACTGTACATACTGTATAATTTAATTTTATTATAATCTCACGAAGTCGAATAAATAAATATAGATACGTTTGAAATGTTCATAACAACGCACCCCACTTGTCCGATGAATAATTTAGGAAAAGCGATCATTTTAAGCAATTAATGAGTCACACAATTATAACATATGATAAATAAACGTCACTTTGCATATTCAAATCATGATTTTAATGTTCGAATTCGCCAGTCCTCGCAGAAATATTACTTCCTGCAGAAACAAATTATGTCAGAAAAGTTTCGTATGATGGTATTGTTGAGTAAAGAGGACCGTGGCAAAATATTATCGGATATACTGTGCACATTCAACTTGAACAGTCTGAATATCAGGATCAGAGGAAAGCAGATTAGTTTGTAAAACCGTTCATTTTGGTCTTGACGGGCGTTGCGAAAGACACAAAGTGACAAGAAATAAAAGGATAGAAGTACTATAAGGATTCTAAAACAAGTTTTCTATGCCCGCTTTGCAAAAAACATTTTGACTGAGTTTCATTTTAATAAGTACGTAACCTATGTTGATATTCCTTTCCCCATATTCGAACTCCAAAATAATTACATACGCGAATTTTCAAATCTAGTCAATCACAACGTACCGCTAAGGCTGAGAAAAAAATTCATATTTCTGCATGGCTGCCAATTTCGCATATAAATAACTGTAAGCATAGCTTTATTAGAATCGTGCATTAATTCGAAGTTGCGCTTATTTGTAAACTTAAAACTGGAGATTGTTGTAAAGAAGTTGAAAACTAACTGGAAGAGGAAAGACAGTTTACATAATACTGACATACTCTTTGAAATCGATAACATTTTCGAAATAACCAAAATAAAGAAGTTGATAAAATCTTTTTGCCTCGTTGACGTCGAAATCATTAGAGGCGGAGAACTACTGGGTGCAAGGGTTTGGAAGGAATTTGATCATGGCTTTTGTAAGATACCATGCCGGCATTCGGCGGGGAGTGATTTGGTGAAACCATGGAAAACCCAAATCTGGATGGCCAGACGAGGATTCGAGGCCGCGTCCTCCCGAATACGAGGCCAGAGTGTTACCGCTTACCCACCACGGTCGGTCCTGTCGTTGTAGTGATACATTTTTTTGAACTGTTGCACACTTCCTAACGTGCCGTGTACGTATTTCCGGAAGTGCAGTCGTGCCGGTCTGTGACTGACTTGGGTCAGCTGCTGGTCCTTGCGGCAGAGTATCGTGGGAGCGTGACAACGTGTCCATATGGCGCGATGTCTGCCGGGATTACAGGAAGGCAGAGGTCTTCCGTCTGCAGCGAAGCGCCGCAGATTGCATCATCGCGGATCGCCGCTAATGACACGCACTCGGCCTCGACTTAAACAAAGCCGTGTGAGCCGCCACAGCTGTGAGGGGCCTAATTGGATCTGCCCAGGTGTCGCGTGGGCGACTCCCGACAGCCTTTTGTCTATGTCTCACTCACCCCTCCCCACCATCATGCGCTTCGCCAGTGGCTATCTACCAATTGGTAACGCAGCCATTCATCAGAGGTTTAGTTCATTGCTTTTATGCGTTTGTAGGGGATCTGGACATCACATGTGCTGTCCCACGATTTACATTTAAAACTGAGTCAAATGTTGCAACAAAGCGCAGTATTTAAGCTGAAGTATTCATATAGTGTGTAGTAATGTGGTCGTTGTTCTGGCGAGAGATCATGTTGGTGACGAGTGTGTGACTCGAATTTGGTGCAATGTCATTCTTCAGCGTCACTACACACGTAAATGGTATCCTTGATATATCATTGTCACTAACTTGGGACTCTTGAAGAAAACGGGAATTGAGTAAGATATGAAATGTTTCTGCTGAAAGATCTGCAAAGCTAACATTTCTGTCTGCGGTACCATTGCTATTCATTTTTCTAATGGTATGCTATCAGAAATTAGATTTATGCAGATGACATAATGCTATATAAAACGGTCAGAACGGTAGAGGACTGTAAATAGCGGCAGGGTGATCTGGACAGGATATCTAGTTGGGCTGGTCGACATGGGATGAAGATAAATGCAAAGAAGTCAGCTTATTAGATACACAGGTAGAAAAACTAAAGTTTGATTATGAGTATAAGGTGGGGAATGAATTCCTGTTGAAGACTTGAAATGTAAATATCTTGGCATTGCATTTGATAACAAGCTTAACTGGGCAGGATACATAGGACAGGTGGTAGGAAAAGGTTTCAAAATTCTGCACTTGTTGGAGAGAGTGATTAGGTAATGTACGAGAGACGTAAAGGAATTGGGTTACACAATTTTGGACAGACCATTGCTTGAATATGGTAGTGTAGAATGGGACCCACATTTTGAGTATCAAATACAGGAGTTGGGGAGGGTGCAAAAAAGAGCTGCTAGATTTGTTTCTGTATCAGTAACAGATATGATAAAAGAGCTGGAATGGGATTCATTGGAAGACAGGAGGAGGGTGAAGGGGGTCATGGGAGTTTACAAGGTGTATATTGGTGATGAGGCATGGAAAAATATTGGTGTAAGAATTAAAAGTAACCTATGGAAGGGAAAAGATGACCATGACCACAAGCAGGCAATCGATTTCAGGCACAAGGGTGTAGGAAGATTATCTTTTATAGGTAAGGTTTCAGGGATTGGAATGAGTTACCAAGAGAATTTACCAAAAACGTTGAAATAATTTAAAGTTTAAATTTGTAGAGGGCAAAAGTAGGTGGATGCAGGAAAGGGGGAAGATGGGTGTGTAGGGAAATTGCCACCGGAGCGTGCGCTCCATTGCAATTAATATTAAATTAAATTAAATTGAAAGTAAGAATTGGGAACGCAGTGTCCATTGCCAATCGAGTCTCCTGCCCCAAGTTGGCGTGTCTTTACAGTTCGTCGACGACAACGTCGCTATCGCCGAGTGGGGATATTAATCTAAAAGTAAATCGGCTAGTCCTGCATTCGCCTGGAGCAATTTGAGAAACCATGAAAAATCAAACTCTAGATTGGTTCGACAAATCCACTAAGAAAATCAAACATTCGTCAATGCAATAATAAGAAAAGAATCGGTGGAAAGTATTTGTTTAAATTATGTTCTGACCGACGAATTACCCGAGAATCATGAATCCGCAAAAAAATGTTCATTAGGCAGTTAGATAAGATGTTCAACAAAGAAGCTGGTTTAGATTAACAAAGAAGCTAATTTAATACGATTCACGGAACAAGGGGTACAGTAACTGTAGCCAACGATTGTTGCTTTTAAGTATTGCAGAAGGTGCAACTTGAAATTCGTCGGTTCATCTACACTGACTATGAGAAGACTTCGGGAAATTCAACACCGACGAAACTTGGTGGCAACTTTGAAGAAGATTGTTCTATCAGTGAAGTTTTTATATCTATCTGGTTTGCTGTGGAGGATGCATAGCAGGTGTGGGGTCAACGCATTGGTTCTTCATCGTGGGAATTAATTTCGCTCGCGATTAGGACTTGATATCGTCTTTGTAATCGAAGAACATGCAATCTTCTGAGTAGGGACAAACTAGTGAAGTTGGAGGCACATGAGGCTTTAGTTTAAACAGTCTTGATAACTCAAGAATTCAATCGGGACAATCTCACTGTAGACACCTAAGACGGTTCAAACACGTCACAAGTTTCTGATCCTATCCTTATAAGGCAAAACCAGAATCTCTCCATCGTAGCCGCACGAGTGATGACATCGCTGTAGCGAAGTGATTACAAACACTGAGCCGAAATTAGGTGGCGAGTTGATGAGACCGAGATTTCGCAGTAGTGAGTGAGATTGCAGCAGGCCAGTCCGTTTCGCAAAGCTCGCGGTGGGCGAAGCGAATGCGCCGTTGACCCCTGACTCCGAGCACCCACGCGGTAGACACTTTCTACGGCGGAGACGGTGGCAAACGTCGTCCTGACACTTGTCGGTGAGAACCGCGACTCGTGTGAAAGTCAGGAGGTCGTCGCCGGATGAACTTCAGTGCTCTGCGAGACCATCCTTACACTCCATCCTGCTCACTCGTTCTTGGCTTTCTTTCGATGATCCTTAATACAGAATATCTCCTGGATCTCAAACCTAATCTGAAAGCGTCACTTGCATGTTATTGAAATAGAGAGGACTGGCGTAAAGAGCTCAGAGAATTATGGAGATATCAGTGATGACATTTTCACTAGAAAATACAAGAATAGGACATCCTAAATAAAATCATTTACAAAGTTTTAATACGTCTTGGAACAGACTGATTGATACCTTGAAGTGGCAGTTGCCCGGTCATATTGCTCGGAGAAACGATGCACGAAAACGGTGTTGATCTGTAGTTCAAGTGATCATCAGAGTCCAAGAGGAACACCATCAGACCGACGGGGCAAAGACATACACAGGTTCGCTGGAGTTGGAATCGCCCAAGACCATCCTACCTGGAGAATACTGCTGAGCTAAGAGGCCATATCATTCATTCCATGACACCTGTATATGATTTTCAAGTATGGTAGATAATATGACTGAAATATTGTGATTTCGTAGCGTCATTACGCTGAACCAATCTCAACATTGCGATTATTTAACTTCAGTACTGCTTGATAGAAAACAAGTGTTATTTACTTTTTTATTTGTGGTCTTACAGCTCTTACATGTCGTTGGAGCCGGCAGGGGAACTGTTCCGCCATTTGCCTGCTGTTATTTTGGAAAACCATGGAATAAACGAAATCAAGATGGCTGGTTCGGGGACCGAGTCCGCGTTTTCCTGAACGCCAACCCTCAGAATTGACCGCTCAAACATCGTGAGATTGCCAGAACAGAAAGCGTAGCACACAGGAGTTAAAACTTCTTACTATTGTTTTCATTTCTCTCCTTGTTGAATAATGATACTATGTCTGTTAACAATCTCACG